>CM046856.1:5574238-6174238 GCA_025617745.1 Heliocidaris erythrogramma
TGTTGAAATACCTCATTGCAACAAATTCAAGCACAAAGCAGCATTTTGAACTCAAGAGATGGAATTAAAAAAGTTTTCTGGGTGGCCATACTGAAATTACCAATTCTGTTCCAAATATTCATGACGTTACAATAAATGGTATATTCTTCAATTAAATCATCAACAAGAGAATCAATAAACAATTATGTTCAATGCCTGTGTAAATTAAGAATTCATCGATGTATAAACATAGGTAGAAAGTATGGAACATTTGAATATTATATTCATTCCATATTTCATTTTAATTTCCACTCACCTGCAATAATGAAGCTTCATTTTGTTTCACTGGAGACCAGCATGCAAAGCCCTTAATTGTCTTCTCCATGGGCTACACCAAATCTAAAAAAGATAAAACAATAAGACAAATCAAAGGGATGCATAGACTGCTACTTGGACAGTGAACATATATGAAATATTTTGTTCTTGTTTTTTTGTTTTTTGTTTTGTTTTTTTACTTGTGATTACTCATTCTGGTAAAACTTGGATATGATATGTGTACCCCGCAAAATAATCTATTGGCCTAATACAAAAATACAAAACTTGCCTGGGGCCATTCTAAAAAAAATGGACTTTCAATAAAAGCAAGGCAAGGAGAAGAAGAAGAGGAAGAAGAATAAGCAGAAGAAGAAGAATAAGCAGAAGAAGAAGTAGAAGAAGAAGAAGGAGAAGAAGAAAAAAGAAGAAAATAAAGGATAAGAATAACAGAAGATGTTAGTTCACTTTTTTGAATGATATCAACGTATGACCCAAATTCTAAAACTGGGTGTATCAGAAAAAAAATAATTTAATGTCTTTTCCGGATAAAAACATAAAATCAGTGACAAGAAAAATCAGATCTCTTGAAATACATCCTGCTTATATTCATATGGAACTTTGATGGTCTTTCTAGGACCACACATCACTGAACACCATTGTTTTTAGAACATACACAGCTGACACAATCGTGACAAAGAACAATAAAAAATCAACAAAATAAGAAAATTAAAAACCTCACCACTTCTTCACGTCATACAATCTGTGTTTTTCTTTACATTTAAGAACATTCAATTCAGACACATAATTTTTTTTTAAAAGTAATGTTGACAAAGCAAATGCACAATTCCATTGTTCTAGGGTACACACTCAAAATTTGCCTATCGATGTGCAGTGGAAATGAACCTTCTGCTACTTTGCACTACTTTTTTTTGGAATAGTATTCAGTAATGCTTGGTCATAATAACCTAATTAAGGTATTTTCGGAATGCTAATAGGTCATATTTTCAAGAATTAATAGTTTCATAATTATTTATTTGATAATTTTCTTACTAACAATCATGAAAGTTTGGTTTCCTTTTTGAGACACATCGTAAAATCATACTCATAGCTTCAGATGTTTAAAAAAAGGAAAACACATGAGTGCTTTTGCACACTTACAAATCAGATTTCGATTTTAAAAAAATAATAAAAAAAAAAACCATGATAATCTTAGTGATCACAACACAAGTGTATTCTTAAGATTTTTTTTCCAATTTGGATCGGCCATTTCAAAAGTAAGATTAAAAATATTTGTGCTTTCATAAAGAAAATTTTAAGGATTCCTGCCTTTTTCCCCCACAGATGTGCTTTTTTACCACCTTGTTATAAGTGTCCCTTCATTCACTTGGTCTGGTACCGTAGACTAATTATCTAAACTGTACAAAGCATGTAAAATTGTGATAACTGTTTTGATATTATTCTGAATACTTCACCCATGCATTATTTTCATCAAGTAATTAGATAAATGGAACAATTTATAATGGAATTATAAAAGAACAATGTTTTTGATTAGGAAAAAATAATGATAGACCTCCCCTCCCTTACAGTTACATATTATAACACCAAACTCAACATGTGGGACTAAATAGAAAATTCTATCAAAATAATTTCACAAAAATCATTTTATTTCATTGTTCTCTCAGCCAAACATCTTTGTTCACAGAGTCAATGTAATAAATTAAATAATTTTCTAAGTATATGAAATATAAAGGTAACTTACCATCATAAAATGGTGGACTTGAAGAACTTTGTCATACTCTGCAGGGTGAGTTGCTTAGAAATATGAAGGCTCCTTAACTTTTAGCCAATCACGCGCGAGTATTCAGAGGGGAATCCCCATTTATACTCTTTGCTAGTCTTTGTATTCAGACAGCTTATATTGGATTTTTTATTGGATTTTGCCCCCAAAGGATCTTTATATTCACAAAGCTTCTCATTTAGATTTGCTGTCCTAGCTCATCCACATTTCTTCGATTAACAATCAAAATGGCAGTACAAAGGTTTTGCCACCTCTTGTGGTACCTATATCTGACTAAGGCCAAGGACTAGACCTTGGCCTATAATGATGTTTAATTATTCATCATGGCGGCCGTATTGGAATTCAAGATTGCGGCCAACACAGTGGTCAAACCTATTGGAACTGGCATTTTTTAAATTCGTGATATCAAAATACCAGTGTGTACCGAATTTCAGTGCCACAGGTCATTTAGAACTGAAGATAGGGATTATTAATGAATTGGCATGGCGGCCATTTTGCAATTCAAGATGGCGGCCGACCCGGTGGTCAGCTCGCTGGGGGCCGGCAATTTTTTCGAAATCATCACCCCCAAATACCCTTATTTGCCACATTTCCGTGCCACAGGTCTTGTAGAACTCGAGAAAATGATTTTTCATGATTTTTCAATGGCGGCCATTTTGAAATTCAAGATGGTGGCCGACCCGGTGGTCAGCTCGCTGGGGGCCGGCAATTTTCGAAATCAGCACCCCAAAATACCTCTATATGCCAAATTTCTGTGCCACAGGTCTTGTAAAACTCGAGAAAACGGTTTTTAAAGATTTTCAATGGCGGCCATTTTGAAATTCAAGATGGCGGCCGACCGGGTGGTCAGATCGCTGGGGGCCGGCAATTTTTGAAATCAGCGCCCCAAAATACCCCTGTATGCCAAATTTCATGCTTTCTGCCGGATTTGAGCATAAATTTCACATATCTTACACACTAGTGCATTTGATGGAGATAGCGTGAGAGTAGCATACACAGTCCCGCATAGGTTAATACATGTGTCTACACGTTTTAGTATAAGTTTTAGTTATGCTAGTATCTTGCCATTTATCATCTAAAATCGAAGAAATCTGATGAAAATTTTTTGAGGGCTTTCCAAAACTCAGACATGACATACAATTTAAAATTTTTTAAAGGTTTCCTTGTTAACTGATCATTTAGAGTTCACAGGTGCACTACTGACTTGACTGTTTACCTAGGCATAACAAATATGCACCTTTTATTTTTTTTTTTTTTTTTTAATTCATCAATTTTGAAAACAATTGGGGAAGTAACATTTGTATTAGGGTAAGTGCGTAGCCTGTAGCACAGACATAAAAGTATAACATTGTATGTAGCAATTTTTTCTTTCTTTTTTCGGGGTGGGGAGGGGGGATTGCTAGAGTTTCTGCACGTACATGCCTTCAAATTTTATTGCACATTGAAAGTTGTATGCCTGTGAGAACATTGTGGTTTACTTAAGGTGGCAGACCGACAGATGTTGACATTTTCTTGTTAATACACTGTGGTACATAATTCTTTCTTTTTTAATATTGGCACAGCAAATTTGTGTCACATGTGATAACATTTACACACCTGTCCTGTTGTTTACAATACAGAAATGGAAAACCAATTATATTTCAGATGTGTATCTAATTAACAAATCATTTACCTCTTATTGCTTGTTTTTGTCGTTGATGTACAGTTTCTTTGGAGACTTCAACTTTGCTTTTGGTGGTGGAGGTGGACAGAGGAGAGGTCAGGACATGCCTCGGGGTGATGACATCACAGTTGACCTTGATGTGACCTTGGAGGAACTCTATACAGGAAATTTTGTTGAGGTGAGTTCGTAGTGTATTGACACAGACATCACTTACAAACTATACTTTGGACATATAGATGTACTTACTGCAACTACTGCATCTTTTAAAACAAAATAAGATGCTTTGTGCTGCTGATATATCTATGATCAAATAAGAAATATGTAAACTTTTGCACCTGGATGATAACAAAATCTTGGTATTTTAGAGCATTTCATCAAGTGTTTTGTCAGTGATTTTTACCAACAAATTTGCTCACAGCCAATCAGATGCAAGGATTTCAGTAGCTTATAACAGTGTTGTTAAAAATCACTGACAAAATACTTGATGAAACGCTCCCCAGATGGTTCCTGTATTAATCCTATGGGACTTAGAGAATTCATTAGTCAGTGGGTTGAGTGATTTCACTGAAGACCAAATATTTTCTCAAAAAGACCATTTCAATATTATGT
The DNA here is from genome assembly GCA_025617745.1 of Heliocidaris erythrogramma. NCBI lineage: Eukaryota > Metazoa > Echinodermata > Echinoidea > Camarodonta > Echinometridae > Heliocidaris > Heliocidaris erythrogramma. The sequence continues at coordinate 5,578,603 of CM046856.1, forward strand.
TCTTTTACAAGGATGTTAGGGTTTAGGTAATTAATTACCTTATGTTGTTGGTTGAACTTGTCAGACTGTTGAAATTTACCTTACAGTGGAGTCGTATAAAAATACAGGGATTGGGAGAGGGGTGGGACTGTTTGTACTTAAATTTCTATTAGTATTTACCAATTAACTGTTATTGTGAATGAATCTTGTATAATCTGTACATATTTTCTCTTTGGTATCTACACATATCAGGTTGTAAGGTACAAGCCTGTAGCAACACAAGCACCCGGTAAGAGGAAATGTAACTGTCGTCAAGAGATGCAGACTGTCCAGCTAGGTCCAGGTAGATTCCAGATGACACAGAAAGAAGTCTGCGATGATTGCCCTAATGTCAAGTTAGTTCATTTCATGAGAATTTACACATCCGTAATGTACGATTCAAAAGGAATAAAATCGCTATATTCTACAAATCATCTGAGAAATAATTTCAATATATACCTGCCATATCAGTTGTAGTCGTGATAAGTTTGGTGAATATAGACATCTCTCAAGAAAAGAGTATTGAGGTTTAGCACCTCTAAAATGAAATTTGTAGAGATTTATTAGATATTTATGCCCCAAATTTACTTTTGCTTTTTCGTTTTGTTTTACTTTCCTTTCCTTTTCTTTTCTTTCTGTCTTTCACACTCACTAATATTTTCTTCTTACTTTTGTTATCTCTTCCTCTCTCCTGTTCATCTTCTTTTTCTCTCCTTTAGATTTGTAAATGAAGAGAAGCTTCTAGAGATTGAGGTAGAAGCTGGGATGCATGATGGTCAAGAATACCCATTTGTAGCAGAAGGTGAGAGATTACATAATATACAAATGATACATTGACATAAACTTGTTACACTTTTCTATCAACATGAGATGGGCCTATGTGCAGCTGTAATACGAAACTGTTAGGTTGAGTATGACGGGTGCACAGAGGCTAATCGAGAGCTAATAAATAGTTTAATGAAAGAATGAAGGCAGGCATCATTTGTTTCATACAACAAATCTCCTAGATGCTAGTTATTTGATTTTGTAAAGGGATGCAAATTAAGATTTGTTGGTGTCATAATCATTGGCAACTAATTCCCAAGTTTAGCCCACACACTGTATTAGAGCACTGTTCTTCACACCTGCACTGCTATGCATCCTATATGTAAAGAGTATTGGATAGTGCTGGAAAGGTGCATGATTTAAAAAAAAAAAATTAATATTCATTTAATGTACTTTTATAATGCTTACACCAGCGTTATGTGACTTCATATCTTTTCTTTACATTTTATTTTAGGTGAACCACATATTGATGGAGAACCAGGGGATCTCAGATTTAAAATAATTTCATTAAAGTAAGTAGATTTTTTTGTTTGATTTTTATGATTCTAGAAGCTGTATCAAATTATTAAAAAAGAAAAGTGATTTATGTGTACATCTTTAAAAGTGTGTGCAATTGCTGAGTCATGTTGATATTAATTCCTCTTTGAAATCAGCACTTCTAAGCTCTGATTCCACACCATGGAATCTCAAAATGAAAACTGGAGGAAAATGATTAAATCGTCAGATGCTGTAGGTGTAATAAGGCTATTACAGAGAAGATTGAGTTCTGGGAAAGGTAAAAAATAATTTGTGAGCTTTCTCATTCTTTTGATGCTAGTTTGGAAGATTATCATAGTAGATATGTCTCCTGAAAAGGATTGTTCTTCAAATGCTCTCACATTCAAAATATGACAAGAAACAGCTAAAATGTTCAGGGCCGAACATTTGTGTATAGTCCCATATACACATTGATGTGTGCAGTGCATGTGACTCTCAGCAGGATTGAGTAAATTTCTTATCATATTTGTGATTCCAAAACCTTATAGCATACACCGATTCTTATTTGCTATATAATCAACCTTTCCCAATTGCTTTGATTCAATTTATTTCACAATTCAATCTCATGACTAGAACTCAACTTTATCTTTGATGATGATGATTAATTGCACCAAGGTAAAAAATATTTTCATGAAATTCATGTACACTTGTTAAGTCTTTAATTAGTGGGCCTTCAAATTTTATATTCCATTTCATGTTTAGCATGTTCAAGGAGTCAAGGGTCATTCTTTGACAATTTAAGCTAATCGATACAAATGATTAAAGTTATGCAAATTACTGAAAGAAAGTAGAATGCAATTATTACTCTGAATCCCAAATGACAAACCTTGCTATATGAGAGTACAATCATAAAATGAGTGGACACCTTTTCTTTTCATTTTTGTAGTCACACATATGAATGGAAAATGTCCCAGAATATGCTTGCTCTCTGTTTAACCCAAATGTTAATATGAATCATTTAATTCTGTTTTTTCTCCTTGTCAGGCATCCTATCTATGAAAGGAAAGGGGATGATCTTTATACCAACATCACAATATCATTAGTGGATGCTCTCACAGGTTTTGAGATGGACATTAAACATTTAGATGGTCATAAAGTAAGTATGAAGTAAGGCTCGGTGGAATATGCTGCTGTAAACCGCATAATTTTTTGTTATAGTGACATAAGTGTTATAGGATTGACATTTCTCTATCTTGTAACACATCTTATAACGCATTATGATTCATTTACACACAAACACAAAGACAAAAACACAGCGGTTTACTGCTGTATATGTGAATGAGCCTTTAGCGAAATGCTGATGTTGATGTGGAATGCTGCTCATAAGACACAACCATGTGCTTGGTTGGTTTATGGAATGTAGTTAAGTGAATGGTGCCCTCTACTTTTTGTTGGATGAAGTGATTTGAATTTTCATTGCTCTCATCAGAAATGTGATTTATACTACATGAAGTTATGCACTCTAGCTTTTCTGCCTGGATTCAGAAAGTACACCATTATATACAATAATCTGTAGAGGTGTGTCCAAGATCTAGTGAATAAATGACATGACGGTGGATCAGATGGTCTATGGTTTGAGACCCAGCCCCATTTCTTTTTCGCTGTTTTCGCTGTTTAGGTGTAGTGCATGGATACATGGTAGGAAGAAATCCCTTGAAAGCTTTCAGCGCTTAGGGCAGCTTAGTTATGCGCCCCTATCATCCTTTGTGATAGATAAATGTATTATCAGTTTGAAGTTAATTCTTCCTGACAAGGCTAACATAATATATGAGTGTAATATTCAAGTACTGTTTTAATGTTTTATCATTGTCATTAGGACATGTATACTGTATGTCAGCTGTGTTTTTGATTATCTTTCATCTGTTAAATATATGTAAAAGATAAGTGATAATATCACAATATAAGCATTGAGTATGTATGCACCTGTAGATGTAAGCGATGTTGTATGGCTCTAAAATTACAACATCTTGGAGACACAAAAAGGAAATGAAAAACTTATCAACCAGATGACATGATGACTTTGGTGTTTGTTTGTTTTGTCAGGTTCACATAATGCGGGATAAAGTGACATGGCCTGGTGCTAAGATGAGGAAGAAGGGAGAAGGCATGCCAAACTATGAAAATAACAATGTCAAAGGAACACTTATCATTACTTTTGATGTTGATTTCCCCAAAGGAGATATGACACAAGAACAAAAAGAGAGTAAGTTAGATTTATCTTCCTTCGCAATATCGACCAACTATCTTGGTCTGTTATTTAATTACCTTTATGGTGATTTCCTTCTTTGCTTTTTGTATTTTTTTCCCTTTATATTTTCTTTTCATTCTTCAATGTTTCTCCCGTTTATCTGAGATAAACACGGTTAACATGTTACCAGATTCATCCGCTTAAATGAAGGTTCGATACAAAAATGTGAATCGGTGCCTTACATTCAGGAAAATGTCCCGCACAAAAAACTATGGTGCAGTAGAGTGTTGTAGAACCCAAAAGAAATTTTGCTCATGAAACTTTAGAGCATTCTTAATGTTTTATTATGTTCCACAAAACACAAAATTGTTTTGTTGGTTGATTGAGGTCACTAACATTAGTTACTTGCTAAACTCTCCCAGTATACTTGTACATCTTGAGATTTTGATGGACTTTGCAAATGGTCGCACAGAGTCAAGAATATAATTGGAATCCTTGTTACTAATTTAATTAGACAATTACTAATTAGATTACTAATTACAATTACTAATTGTCTATTTTTTTCATATCTTTTTCTCCAGGTCTACAAACTATACTCAAGCAAACTTCATCACAAACTGTTTATAATGGACTTCAAGGATTTTAGACACACCAAATACTAGGTTGTACATATCATCAGGAAAAGAGATACATTTTTTTTTATCTGTAGGTGTTAGATATTAATGGCATATTTGAGGAATATATTGGTGAGCATGTCCCTTAATAATCTTTATTCATTTATAGAGAAGGAGTGAGAGAAAGAGCAAGAGTAGAGGGAGAGTGAGTGAGTGAGAGAGAGAGAGAGAGAACACATTAGAGATACAGCTTTACCGGCATGGTTTAGAATTTTGTGTACCGGTGATTTTAGGTGAGCAATGAAATTGTAAAAACTTGGTACTAGACTTTGTGGCCCACAACTGTAATTTCAGACTTACAACTATGTAAACTTTTACAGTGTTGCTAAAAAAATCCAAGATGCCCAAAAGTAGGTTTCCTCCCTTTTCTAATTTTTTGGATACACATTTTCATCTGTACTTGTACATGTATTAGGGCTTTGTCTATTAGTGATTATTCCACAAATAAATAACACTATACAGTTCACAGATATGAGATTATTTACTTTGATAAATCTCAAAATGAAAGAGTAATGAAATGAGAACACAAGTTTAACCCTAAAAAGACTGGGGTATTTTGGAGGCTGGAAAAACTGGGGGCCTAAAGCCACCCCCCCAAGATCTCGGCTGTTGTTTGTCCGATTGCAACCAAATTTGGTATACACATAGTTCATTATGTTTTCTACATGAATGCATAGTCAAATTAATCTTATTATTCTTATTTTTGAAAATATGAAAATATAGTTTGAAAACAGTATCTGTAATATTCATTCCAGTCCCCATTGACTTTACACACAAACGAATGCAAAATATCGAATTTTTCTTGACATGCCTTGTGAAAACATGACGTAACTCTGTTATCGTACACGCGGGGCATGCAAATTTGGTATCAAAAGTTGCGCAAAACTCTAAAGAAAAAAGTCTTGAAACAGCAGCGCGAAATCTTTAAGCGTTACAAAATAATCGCAGTTTATGTCGGGGGGGGGGGCCTTTTAGGCCCCCCAGTCTTTTTAGGGTTAAAGTGGAAAAGGTTTCTGTCCAGACCAGCAACCATTTTGTCCTTTTATAGCTTTCTAAACTAGCTGAAGAAAGTTAAGTTATCATTTTGGACTTGATTAATCAAGATACATTGGGGGGGGGGGTATTTTTACCAAATACATGACTCTGGCTAAGGTTAAAACAGAATACGGTAATACAAAGATAGATTCACTTCTCTTGATCATATTTTGATCAAGTTTATGTGTTTCTTGTCCCCTTTGGTCATTTTTTGACAGAGGCGTTGATTCGTTAGGTACAGATAAAGCATTGGATGGGCAAGCATTGCTTGTGAAGAATGCTCTACCCCTCCAATGATCTGTCTATTTCGAACAGATCGACGCCTCTTTTTTCCGATTATAGGATGCAGATATTATGAAACAATGTATGATAGCATTGGAATGGGAAATTCAGTTTTAGTCGAAGTTGTAAAGTGCAGTACTCTAAAACAATCCTCACCTGTTTATTTCATAATGTATCTCAGTCAGTTTGTGATAAAGTGTCATTGATGTATTTATTTACTTGTGTGTATTTACAACCATATGGTAGACATCATTTACTTTGCTATTAAGTGGAATACATCAACTGCAGGATGGTGTTTTTTTTTTCTTTGTGTTCTTCTATGCATTAAAGCCCTGGAATGATGTATTTCTTTTCACTGTATTGTATGGTGTAGTGTAGTATGGTAGAGTATGGCAAGCAGCACAACATAAACTGCACACAGATTTAATTCTTATTGTGATTAAGTCTACAAACATTCCATGAATTTTAATGTAATTCTTTAAGGGATATATATATCTACTTACTTACAGACAGGTACATGTACAATGCAAATTGGTGATAAATATATAAATGATAAATTAGACATTGTTGTACAATAAATACTTTGCATGAACATTTACCTAGGTATGGAAATTGATCTGTTCAAGTAGAGATTGTAAGTAAGATTTTGCAATAACTAAATATAATAGGGGTACTTTATTTATTTGCAGTGTCAACTGTAGTGGTGGTGTTGTACTTACAACAGCCAGAATTCTTCCTTCGTAAATGTTGATTTCAGCATAGCTAGAGTTTATTCGTAAAATGTAAGATTTGTAAGTCCACCCCTTGGTACTTGTATACATGAAACTTAATAAGATACAACTGATTTTAAACAGAAAGTTGATGATGTCATACCTACTTCTAAATGCTATCTGTTATTTAAGTTTCATTGCTGGCTAGGTGTTCTTTTTTGTGCAGCATGTTAAATCTTGTATACCTGTCAAATGTGATTTGTCTGTGATATTGCCTTCTGTGAATGAATCATAAAGAGTTACACCATCCAAATTGTTCAGTGTTTATCACAAAGTGCCTTTAAACACTAGTTATGAATGTAACTTTGTCCACATTCTCGACACTGTTTGAATAGACATCACTAGGGTTATATATTGAATATTATGGTGTATAAGTATTTATGTGCAGGAAAGTTACTTGTAGTATGTGTGTACATGTGTGAATAGCTCCATGTCACTTTTTATTGTTTTATGTTAGTGCAAATGGATCCGATTGGGTGGACTAAAGTGAGAAGGAGGCACAAAAATGTCTGATGGGTTAAAAAGACATTTATCACAGAAGTAATTGGTAATGAATATTGATATCCATTTGAGGGATGATAATTAATATTTTAACAGCTATTATAAATATATGTATTTTGCAAGTTAATTAGAAAGAATGTGTGACAAACCAAATAACCTCATCTTGTAATAATAAATTAGTATGAGGAGATTTACAGATATAATATTTTAGGGGTAGTATTTTGATGATGCATTTATTCTTTTACCTGTTTGTATTTGCTCTGGGTTTTTTTTTCTAATTTGCTTATTCAGCAATTTCTTGTTATTGGGATTTATGCCACTTTAATAATATTAACTGGATCTTCATCAAAACTGAATACCAAAACTGTGTGATGTCAAAGATATACATTCATATTGAATGCATTATGTGTCTGAAATGTATTAAAGGCCACGCACAAACAACTGTAGTACATGTATTAAAGAAAGGAATTGTAGTGTGAGGGTGTTAATGGAGAATAACTCACTCGTTGGTATCCCAAACAGTTTTGAAGGCTCATTCTTCAATAGTTTACTTCAAAATAGGGTTTAGCATTTCTAGTAAACACTACATATACCACCATATTATTGTTAACCATGTGCTGATGCAAACCTTATGGAAAAGATCATGCTTCAGTTACACTAACAGTATCCTATAGTGGTGGTTTCAACTTTCACTTATTTTTTTCCTCAAAAAGATCTGAAGTAGGCCTAGGTTTAATTTGATATGTTCAACCTGGGTCTAGGTCATGAATGGAAGTACTTAAACAGGAGTTTTATGTGAAATGAAGTATGATCTCTTTTTAGCATTATCTGTGCAGGATGCATATATTGCTATCATACTATGTGCATATTAATAAAATAATCCTACATTTCAGTTCAGCGTAAATGGAAGCTTTCTCTCAAATTTGTTCTGAAAGTTTCCAAGCGATTTTGTTTCAGAAGATACACTCTTGTCATTGAACTTTCTATTTAGCTGATCTAGTAGGCCATTCATTTCTATTAGTGTATAATTAATGTGAATATTTTTGAATAGCTTTCTTGGCTTATAAATTATGTTCATCAATATTGTAACAGTGGTATAATTTACGTGATGTCAAATTTACAATTGAAATGGACTTATTTTACAGTTTATGAACACAATTTAAAAAAAAGTGATCCGCACAGTCTTCTCGGACCTTCTGTAGTCTTTTTGTTGACATTGTGTTTGCCGTGGTGGAACGGAGGGGGGGGGGGGGGGGGGGGGGGGTGATAGACACAAGAACACTTACATATATTCATGTCCCTCACCATTTGAAGGGTTATCTGACGTCAAAAATATTTGAAAGCCAAAATGTCTGTAGAGTGAAAGGAACAATGATCTTCAGATCACTAACAGTCCTTAGCTAGTTTGGGGAGGGAAAGGAGGGACAACTACTGGCCTCTGATAACTGAAAATCGAAAGGGGGAAAAGAGAGAGAGAGAGATGAAAAGTGCTCAAAAAGATTCGGGGGGGGGGGCGGGGCGGGACAGAAAGAAAGGATAAGGAAAGAGCTGAAAGACTAGAAGCAGAAAATACAGGTTAATGCAAAGCAGGAAAAGGGATAATAAAGGAGAGGGGAAGAGCTAACGAGAGGGAGAGAATTAGAAGGTCTACAAAAAGGAGAGGGAAGAAGGGGAAGAGGAGAATAACAGAAAATAAGAGAAATAATATAAAACATTAAAGGAAAGGATAGAGGAGAAAAAACAAGAACAGAGAACAGCCCATGGGGACGAAGAGATTTTACATGGAATAAAGCCTTTCCTCCTGCTTTTCTGGTTGAAAATGCGATGGAATCAATTAACTGTGCTCCCTCCTTTAGGAGAAACTGAATATTTCATTTGCATCCACTTTCTAGAAGACAAAACTGAATCCCCCCAGCGTCGAGACTGAAGTTTTTATTCCCGGGTTTTCTCGGAAATTCACATTGCCGCTCCCTCTCCCTCTCCCGACGGGACTGATCTTTAAAATTACTTTTAAACCCCTCCCCCTTCCACTCTACCGACGGTATTAAGTAGTGCCCATTTGTCATTTGCATTGCAAAAACAGATTTGCAAAACTAGAGTCATTACTAATAATGCATTTGTGGTAAAACATCCAGAGTTCTATAAATTCCGAGTCTTAAAGTGGACACCATTTCACTGTTTCTCTTCATAGCTTTATATTCGTTATATTCGACATGTGCACTATTGGGACCAATTCTATTACAACTTGATGCTTTTGTACTATGTTGAGAAGATCAAACAGGTATCGAAATTTATTGGACTGTAATTTGGGTTAAAATTCGGTTTGCATTACATCAGAAAAAAAAAACACATTTATCCACCTTATATCGCTTCTTTCGAAGTAGTGAAGCCGTCATTGTACATATTATAGCCTGTTATAGTAGGCCTACATGATGAAACTTTTTAAACATGGAGTTCTCATCTTGCAACTTTCTTAGTTTGGGACTTCTGATCGCCACTCTATCTACAGGTGAGGAACAAAATATATTTTAATAGCCTTTGCATGACTGGGCAGGGCGAATATCCCCTAATTTATCTCTCTTTTTTCCAGACTAGTTTCTGTGAAACTGAACACTCTATTTAAAGCCCCATAATAATATGTTTCCTATCAAATTTGAAACGAGTTTCCTTTGTTTCTTTAATATCAGTAACACCCGTAGGTCTCCAATACATAAATCGCTGGCAAATTATATTACACAAAAAATTGCATTGGCAATTACCTCATTTCATTGCCTTCTACCCTTTTTCCCTGTATCTTCCTTTCCATTGTTTTGGACTCTCTTTTTCTTCTCATTTGTGACCTGGGGGAGGGGGGGCGGCAGCAGCCGAGGCACCCCTCCCTTCGATGACCTGAAGTGCATGAGACGACTGAGAACAGTTTTTTTTTTTTTTTTTGATGATTTTCTATGATAGTGTTTTTACTAACTGAAAATTGTTTTTTGTTTGTAAAAAGTTCTGACACAAGGAAGGGGATTGACTCCTTGCCCCTTCAAATATTCTTGTGGGTATATAGGAAAGGTATTTTAATATGAGCTTAAATCATCTATATAAGACCGTTACATCAAAGACGGATCATAATTTTTTCTGACAATCACTCAGGATACATCTCGACTGAAGGTGCCTTTATCGGGAGAAGTTGTGAACCAATAACACTTAACCAACAAACCCCTGTAGTGACTATCAATGGATCGAATTCTGAACCAGATGGTCCTGCAGCAAACTGCAAATGGAATATCAGCAGTCCGAGCAATACAAAGGTCGTTGTCCGCTTCCTCAGTGTGTCCCTTGAAGATGGCGACAGTCTTCAAGTATCATCTTCAAAAACATTTTTTGAAGTGGCCCATACACAAGTACAACTTTTTCCTGTCTACTCGGATGTAAATAGCGCCACTGTTCTATTCCATTCCGTAGAGAGCGTTAGTGGTTCGTTTGTGATACTGGAACTTCTGTTCACAGGTAACATATTTCCATTCAGTAGATTTTCAACAAAACTGGGTCTATTAATTTTCAATAAATTTTGTTTTGAAAGTTTGAGAATGAATGACGAATAGGAAAGTCTACTACTATAAAAACGAGTTGGGTTAGAAAGGGAACATGCCTGTTTGTTGGGTAAAATCTAAAACAATGAATGTACAAAATACTGGGTAAAATTTTACCCAACTCATGTTAAAGTGGACGATTGGGCTTAACGGGGGGGGGGCGGAGGCCCCAAAATAATATACCGGAATACAGGCTAACGTCCGGTTTAGTACAGTACTTTGTAGATACACCAGTAATTCTATAACAATTACAGCAAGCAGAAACTCTCTCGAACTCTATCAGCATCAAAGGGCACATTAGGACATGTTACCCACTAAAAAATTACCAATGCGTATCTTTCCCGATTGATACTGATTTTATTTAACTTCAAGTCATGTCTGTGAAATACCCACTGGGCGGACCTGATGTCATCCGGGGGGGGGGGGGGCGGCACTCAGTATATAGTGTGCCCCCATTAGACTCCCATTATTACACGCAAATTTTCGTTCCAAAGCATACCACAAAAATGCTGCACCCTAATCCCCCAAATATATATATTGATAATAATAAAAGAAAATCGCAGATGTAGAGATCTTGATCATACGGCCCATTTTCGCAAGGAGGGGGCTGATGCCTTTTGCCCGAATATAAACTTTTCAATTTCTAAGTGTTTGCGAGCGAGCAATTTTTTAAAAACTTTTCGTAGTAAAAATGTACAGAGGTTACATACATTTTCCGACAATTTTTGAGTGGGGTAGAGGGGGATGTCACACCCCCCCCCCCTACTCAAAATTGTTGTCGTCAAATCCGCCACCTATGTCGCCAAAAAAAAAGAAGAAAGGAAAACAAAAACAGAAAGAAAAGAAGGAAACGAAAAAGAAAGGAAAGAAAAATAAGGGAAATTTTTTGGAATTTTAATATTCGGGCAAAAGGCGTCCCCCTTCGGCAATGGGCTGCATCCCCCCCCCGCGGATTTTCCAAGTTCCGATATTCATTCGGGCAGCAAGGTGCTAGAATATCCAAATATGTGGGAAGCAAGGTTCCCATGTAATAATATGTAACTTATTTATGTAACTTCTGTACGTTTTCACTACGATTTTTTTTTAATTTGCTCGCTCGCGAAATTGGAATGTTGATATTCGGGCAAAAGGCGTCCCCTTTGGTAATGGGATGCAGCCCCCCCCCCCCCCCCGAGGATTTTCAAAGTTCCGATATTCGGGCAACCACCACTTTATATTAAGGCAGCGATGTGCCAGAACATATAATTGGGCAGCGAGGTTCCCAGATAATTATGTAAAAATTGCTCGCTCGCTCGCAAACACTTAGAAATTGAAAAGTTGATATTCGGGCAAAAAGAGTCATCCCTTATGGCAATGGGATGCAGCCCCCCCCCCCCCCTCCGAGTATTTTCAAAGTTTCGATATTCGGGCAACCACCACTTTATATTCAGGCAGCGATGTGCCAGAACATATTATAATTGGGCAGCGAGGTTCCCAGATAATTATGTAACTTCTGTACATTTTTACTACGAAAAGTTCTTAAAAAATTCTCGCTCGCTTCGCTCGCTCGCAAACACTTAGAAACTGAAAAGTTGATATTCGGGCGAAAGGCGTCAGTCTCCTCCTTGCGTAAATGGGCCCGTATGATCAAGATCTCTACATCTGCGATTTTTTTTGGGTAGACTGATCTACGTTTAAGTCAATGGCGATGACATATCCTAATATTGGTGTCGATATGCACCATCCAACATATAATTACAACATAACCCCATCCCCCGCCCCCCACGGCCGACAATTCAAATACGACTACAAACACCCCTTGGAAAAAGAGGATGGGCTTGGTTGATAAGATCTGGAATATCGATTTTTGTTTTCTCTCTTCAATTTCAGATAGAATAGCACTAGATGCAGACAACTTACTCCTCTCGTCCGGTGGGCATATCGATTTGGATGATAGCACACAATCGTTAACCATAAAATCACCTGTACTAACGGATACATCACGTACTGTGTACTTGAACATGTATTGGGTAGTGACTGGGCCTTCAGGGAGTCGGATGGATGTAACTTACGACAAACTAGCGATAGGAGACAGTGTGGACTTCAGTGTTTATGATGGCTTCTATACCAGTCAGCTGATATCCAATTTTAGTGGTTTCAATGAGGATGATAACATCCCCCAAGGTGGTTTGTTTAGTAGTAATGTTGCAACATTCTGGTTGCATTCAAACTGGAAGTATCCGACAGAAGGTATCCAATTTACCATAAGCATCGATGGTAAGTTGAAGGTGTTTGCCCTCAATACATACACTTTAGTGATATACATGTACCTACTACTAGCAAAAGTACTGCTCTTCATATGATGAAACATTGCCACTCAAAAGTACTGCTCTTCATATGATGAAACATTGCCACTCTCCACCCAGGTGTAAATGGGTACCTGATATGCTTGAGAGCTAGTTACTTTGGCAGCTCGGCTATAACCAGGGTCATAATGTCTAAGCGCGATGAGCGTCACTGCGTGACGGATATAAGCGCTATATAAGTGGCCATTATTATGAAACTGTAACCGTCACATGTATGGCGAGACTTGTTGAACAGTAGGGCACAGATTGGGGGGGGGGGGGGGGGGGGGGGGGGTGGGGGTAAGATCTTTCCCCGAAAGCTCCGTGGATGACCTGTTTGTAGCGGATGAAATGGTGGACGTGGTCCCCTTGCGTTCCCCTGGATACTGATATTACCAGTGCATGGCGGAATGAGCCCAAAGTTTTGAGGGGCCTGAGCGTAGTCACACGGGGCACACTTTCTGAATACTTGCAAGCGAGCGAGCCAAAATTCGCCCTTTTTTAATGAAAATGTAATTTTGTCATACATCTGGTAGGTAATTTGAATTCCCCCTCTATTTTTTTTTTTTGGCGTGGAACTATTGGGGGCGCCTCAGCCCCCAAGCCAAAGAAGACCTCATGAATGTTGTCAAAAAGTTTGTGAATGTCTCTCTTTCGAATTCACATGCTGGCTAAGTATATCTAGTCTTTTAAAACCAGTACACATTAAACATAAAGAAAATGTGCTATATGTCGAGAAAGATCATATACCTTTTCTTTGTATCTTACAGCATCATCCCCCGTTTCAGAATCCTGTGGAGGGACCATTCCTCTGAGTGATACCCTGCCTTTCTGGACGTTCTCTTCCCCGTTCGTCCACCAAACACTCACAAATGATTTCAGTATGGAGTGCAGGTGGTATATAAGCAGTCCGTTTGGAAAGCAAGTCCATTTGATTCTAAAAGACGTGGACACAAATCTACAGGAACAAATTACCATCTACGACCACCCTTCATCGTTGACCAACAGTATCTCAACCATCTCTGGATATTTGAGTACAGACTGTGTGATAATATCATCACATGGAGGTATGACTGTTCGTAATGGCGTGTCTTACAATCAGGTCAATGGTTACAATGGACGTGGTTTCAATGCAGAAGCACGCATTTCAGGTAAGCCTGTCATTTGATTGAATTTTAATTTGTGAATTTGGTAATGCACAATATTGTCAGTTTGGCGTTCTCAGGCTATTTTTGCAATCTTTGCAGTTTTCCATAGGACGTCATATACGTCATTAAGAAAATAAAAATGCCTTTTTCAATAGGCCTTTACAGCCCGTTTCATATATTGTGAATTATCAGTCGACCTAATCATGATTCAAATAGTTCAAGGAACGTGAGGAAACTTAATGAAAAATATAAACACATATTGTTACTATGATCAGGTTTTCCCTCTCTATTTCATATAACACGATCAAAACTACTTTCGAAAAATAAACTCAACAGCGATTTCAAAGGCCTATTGTAGTGCCCATAGAAATCAGGTTCGGATTATGTAATACGTGATTGTAATGTTCGCACATTTCTAAAGGTGATAGACAGGGCTATTGAAATCGTCTTGAGTTTATTTTTCGAAAGTAGTTTTTATCGTGTTATATATAAAAAAAATGAATTGAAGATGCAACCACATCACACATAACTGGAGCTTGTGGTGGAACTATGGTGCTAACAGACGATTTACCATCGATTACTTTCAACTCGCCCAAGTACGCCGAATCTTCTCGTGATGTCATAACGGACTTCTCATTGAAATTCACAAGTGCAATTGGAAAGCAGGTGTTAGTTTCATTCTCTGAGCTAGAAACGAAAAATGAGGAAATTACTATGTATGACAGTCTTACCACAAGCAACAGGGTTGCTGTACTCTCTGGAACAGTAACTGGTGGTACGACTACACTTTCATCTAAGGGAGCGCTTACCTTGACATACGATGATTTGAGTGATTCGTTCAACGGACCGGGATTTACTGCTGAAGCCCGTATCTTTGGTAATTCAGTCTAACAGTAATTGTAAAGCCATGGTCTCACTGGACTTACGACCGGTTGCCGACCTCCGACAATCACTGGTCTGTAGTTGGTTGTCTGAAATCTCAAAGAGGTTTTCGTCAATCTTTATTTGGTAGTCAGTGCTTACACGCCAACTGGTTGTCGGAGCATTTTGGTCGGCATCGAAAACCTTTTGCCGACCGAAATGGTTGTTTTTCCTGGTTTTAAAGGTGACTAAAAGTTTCCGACTGATCTTCAGTGCTCGAAATATGCTTGAAAATAAGGCGGCGATTGATCACCGGATAATAGACGACCAGACGCCTATTGATTCCCAAACCATTACCCAGAACCGACAACCAACAGTAATCAACACTATCCCAATGACTTTCATGAAATCATCTCAAGGGTAATTTTGGTTGCATTGCCTATTGAGAAATACGTTTGATTATAGTACTACGTGTGTATATGGACCACATACCTTCAAGCTGAAATGGGAGAGCCATATTGAGTTGTTTCCTTTTCATGAGCTTGTTAAATTTAAGTAATATACATAAACCACGGGGGCTGCAGCTAGTGGCGGATCCAGGTTTTGTGAGGGAGGGGCTCAATATTCACAAATATTCACAAGCAAAAGAAAAAAGAAAGAAAAAAGAAAGAAAAAGTTCATCAGCTTTTGGGGTCTCTTTTTACCAAAAAAATCTCTGAGAAGCCAAAAAAAATAAATTAGTCTTTGATGATCGGCGATTGCCCTACAACCGATCGGCGACTAATCACGGATGATTTTCAGATTGGTTGGCGATGGTCGCAGCTTTTTTTTTGTTGGTCAGAAATCGGCAAGCGGTCGTAAGGCCAGTAAGACTAAGGCTTAAATCACTTAATTTTTGTATAGTAGACTGTAGACAGAACTTTATAGGAAGTTCCTTTGGATGGTAATATTATGAATACATGTGTTTTTACACTTTGAGACAAATACTACTAATAACCCCAAAGACATCTCATTAATATGGAAGAAAAAGAAGATACGTTTGTTTTCATTCACCTTGAAACGCCCCGAATCGGACAGAATTTGTTTTAAAACATATATAGCTAAACTAGATGTATATAT
Organism: Heliocidaris erythrogramma; assembly: GCA_025617745.1. Taxonomy (NCBI): domain Eukaryota; kingdom Metazoa; phylum Echinodermata; class Echinoidea; order Camarodonta; family Echinometridae; genus Heliocidaris; species Heliocidaris erythrogramma. Next base: position 5,594,463 of record CM046856.1, read on the forward strand.
ACGTGAGAACGGTTTGTTTTGTCTATCATTTTTTATTAAGGAACAGTCGTAAATCGAAAAGTGAATATGTCTTTTATCCAAATAGAAACGATACCGTCTGATGTGAACGGGATTTGTGGTGGAAGAATTGCCCTCACAGAGGATCTACCGCGTTTCACCATTCAATCGCCACTGTACGGTCTATCCTCACTAGCAGATGTTCTTACAGACTGTTGGAACTACATCACAAGTCCACCAGGAAAGCAAGTCACACTGAAGTTCTTTCATCTGGAAACATCAGCTAATGAAGCTGTCACAATCTATGACGATCCTTCATCAATATCAAACCAGATATCTTACCTCAGAGGGAGTATAAGAAGAAATGCTTCAGTGTATTCATCGCGGGGAGGACTGGCCATGCATTATTATGATGGAAGCAATACCTTCAACGGACAGGGATATCTGACTGAGGCGCAATTGATAGGTAGAGTTATCACTGTACAACTGAATTATTTGATTTCACCAAATTGTCTGCCTTCAGTTGGAAATATCAATCTCATTGACTAAGCTAAACAATTACAACCTTCATTACAAGAACCCAAAGGCGCAATTAGTTTTGAGAATCTATATTATCCAGGCCATGTATATGATGGATTACACCCAATCTAGATATCCAGAAAAGATGAAATACTTTTGATCCATCATGTTTCATCTTCAGGTCATACTCTAGTAACCTTTGGTATCATAGCAAACCTCCTAGACATTTACAACTTTACATAATACCCGGGTTTCTATCATCAACAATGTGTCCAAGCAAACTGTGTTCTTACGTTCATGGTAATTGTCACTAGTATTATATCACGATCAATCCAGTACAACTATCCATCATTATTCTTATCAAAATGATGATGATTATTTTCATTGTGATTATTTTTCTAATATCATAGATATTATTATAATTTTATGGTATTCGGTTGCTATATTGACAACGTTGTTTTATTGTCATTAAAGACAACATAGATGGGATCTGTCAACGGGTCAAAGCAATGTCATTAAAATCCCCAGATTCGCTTGAACAATAAGTTTTCCAGTTAAATAGTTGACTCTTAACTATTAAAACTACTTTCCTATGTCGTGATTAGCGGATGTACCCTCACGTATAACTGGACTATGTGGAGGAAGGATATTACTGACAGATGATCTCCCAGTTATCACCTTTTCCACACCGTTCTTTGGAGCACCATCAGTTGAAGATGTCGTCATTGATATCTGGATTCATATCGAAACTTCTGTTGGAAAACAAGTTCAACTGACAATAAAAACACTGGAAACCACATTGAACGAATGGGTGTATATAGGAGACGACAAAGAATCTTGGGAGAATGATCAGATAGCCAGTCTAAGTGGGACACTGAGTGACAATCTGAATGCATATTCATCTAAAGAAGGACTAACTATATTTCACGACGACAAGAGTGAGATTTCCAATGGTCCAGGATTCCTCGCTGAAGCACGATTAATTGGTTAGTATATACGCCTTCTAATTTGAGTAGTTCACATGATAAAATTCCGAATGTAGAATATGGGCGGGTTGAAGTGAAATGCGTGAAAACTCATTTATAAGTCTAGGTCTAAGACACTGCCAAAGTGTTAACTAACTTGAAATTACAATTAAACGAATTGGAAATATGATTAAACCTTTACGGAACAAGTCTATATTTCATAATTAAATCTTTTGAGGTCGATGAATGTTTCTTAGTCATACTTATTTTACATAGCTTGTGGATGGAGTATGGAATGAAATGATTCATGCGTATACAAGAATTAAATCTTTGAAAAATCTTTAATTCTGAAAGGCTTCAAATCGGCAAGGATTCAGGCATAAATTAAACCGGACAAACATGCTTTGAAGAATGGTTTCATTTTTTCCATACATAATACAAAGCATTATTTTGCTTGATACTAACTAGACTTTCACTTTATCAACGAAGACTGTGGAACAGAGGTGTCGTAGTCGAGTGGTCTAATCACTTGACTGGGAATGCAAAGGTCGTGGGTTCGAACCCCGTTACGGCACTTATGCCCTTGATCGAGCAATTTTATCTACATTGCTCCTCTCCACCCAGATGGCTGGAGTTAATGTTGAGTTAAATGTTTAAATGTTAAATGCGAACGTCATTATGGTTGGATTAGCATGTGCACTAGGAAACATGCGACTGGCTGGAATGCTGCCCAGAGGAGTGGAGAATGTGCACTGTAATGTGCAGAATCGCAAGTGAATTCAGTGACCGGAGTGCTGTAAGCCAGTGGCGGATCCAGGGGAGGAGGGGGGGGCACTTCCGACCCGTGCCCCCCCCCCCCTTTGGAAGAAAAGTATGCATTTTGACCATAACCTTTGGCCTTTTGTCGATTGTGCCCCCTTTTAGAATGAAAACCCTTTTTTTTGTGAGAGAATTATGGAGGGAAACTGGGCCCCCATACCCCTCCCCCCCCCCACTGAGCGACTTTTCGAGTTGGTATGTGTGCCCCCCTTATACTAAATCCTGGATCCGCCCCTGCTGTAAGTGCTTTTGGTCGATTACATTGTTAGTGGTAAGGCGCTATATAAGAAACAGCTGTTATTATTATTATTATTAGTATTATTATTATTATCATTCAATTTGGTAGATGCAACACCAAGTAATCAACCTGGATTCTGCGGCGGTGTTATATCTCTGAAAGACACTTCACCAACCTTCACTTTTACAACACCCCTCTACAATTCTCCCACTGATGCTGATATCAGTATGCAGTGCCTGATGTATTTCACCAGCCCCTCTGAGAAGCAGGTTAAGTTTACCATCTATGACATGGACACAGTGGCATCGAAGGATGAAGGTATTGAGGTATATGACTTCAGTCCTACTGCAGTTAGCACCTCACTGGTCTCTCGTTTATCTGGAAATCTTTCAGATGTTGACGTTTCTTACACTTCTACTAAAGGAGGGGTTTATCTGCTGTATGACGACAATGACATCGGTCGTAATGGAGCTGGAATTTATGCTCAGGCATGGATTATGGGTATGCTGTCATTATCTGAATATAATCACAATATTTAGCGTTTATCTGGCAATTCTTGCGATTCCTGTGGTAACTGTGCTATCGGCAGTGGCGTAGCCAGGTCGGGGGGGGGGGGGCCGCCACTTCCCGATAACCTTTTTTTTTTTGGGGGGGGGGGGGGGTCAAAAGTTGTCAGGGGCAGTCTGCCCCCCGCGCTACGCTATTGGCTATCGGAATCGTCCAAAATAACAATTACTAAAATCAGAATATCTCACAACAAATGAGCATCTGCTTCTTATTGGAAAACATGGGCCCATTGAACGATTAAGGTAATTCATCCTACGTTTTCAAGCAGAAAGTTATAAGGCATGATCAAGATTCCTTCTGAATTAATATAATTCATCATATCTAGATCATAATTGTAAATTTCCCTTTGTTGAACCCATTGAATGGAATCCTATATACTGCATACTATTTTAGCAGATCTTCCTGACAAGAGACAAGACTTTGTTTTGGCAGAGTAGACGGAGGCTTGGAAGGTGTGACGATGATGAACAATATTTGTCATTAACAAGAAATACTGTACTTTTGTGACATACATCATTCGATCATTTCAATCTTGACCAGATGAAGTCCCTTCTCCCTTCGGCACGTTGGGCAGAGTGTGTGGCCTGTCCGTAGACTTGACAGGAGAATTACCAAACATCACATTCTCATCACTTCTTTATGGGAAACCATTGACACCAGAAGATGCTGATATAGATTGCTGGATGTACATCAAGAGCCCTGTCGGACACCAAGTGAAGCTTACAATCTTAGACATGGAAACGACAATCAATGAGGAAATCAGTATATACGATGATCCCTCATCTGCCACTAACCGCATTGCCAACCTTTACGGGACATTCAATTCTTGTATTACATCGTTTTCGTCCCGTGGAGGTTTGGTCCTGGTATATGAGGATAAAAGTAATTTTCACAATGGACGCGGATTTCTCGCTGAAGCCAAAATGATAGGTACGACAGTGAGATGGTATTTAAATATTTCTTTAAAGGAGAATTAACCTCAAACAATAAAGACGATAGTGATCAAAGGTGTTATTTATTCCCACTTGTTAGACTATATGGCTTCGCGTCAAAATATACGAGATCGATACGAATCAAGATTTTCTGAGCAAAATTTATCATCTGCTAGCAATATGTATCGTCTGCTAGCAATACATGGGGGCTGCCATTTTTTTATGTGTACAAGAAGATTTTCTTAATCCAAATGCCCAATTGCCTTTTTCAAAATTAAAAACCCATTTGAGATTAAAAATATAGAATAGATATGTCAATTTATTTTTAAACTGAAGATTTCCTTATATATTTCTGTTGAAAATCGATATTCGCTTAATATAAATCTATTTTCTAGATACTGTGACGCAATGGACGGAGCAAATTAATTCAAATTTTATGAATGCTTCTTCCCTGAGCATCTATAGCGGCAAACTATGCATTCACCTGCTTTCGGATAATGGGACTTCAAAAGTCAGAATGCATGCTGCATATATTATGTTCTGCTCTGTTTGGCAAACCCAAGAAAATAGATTTTTGTTAAGCAAAACCAGACAATTTAAAAGTATCATTATAAAGATTTAATTTTTATAAATCATGTAAACACCCACTTTATATTTTTCGTCACATATGGGATTTTAGGTAATGAAGAAAATCAATTTAGGTCTTGGATTCAAAATATCTTCCTGACCGGAACATTTCTCAATGGTTCATGTACAAATCCAAATCAGCAAGAAAATGGCAGCCCCATGTAAATGAGTAGGAGACGATACCGGGTGTTGGAATATCTTTATTTATACCCTTTTCTAATATCTTATTAGAAAATGATTTAGGCCAATAAGTAGGAATATATTACACCTTTCAATATAAGTAAATTTGTACTCAGGGGTTAATTCTCCTTTAAGACAAGCCCGAAAATTTGGATTAAATTCTGTTGCAAGTAGGCCTACTGTACTTTTGACCTCATTGGTCCATTAGGTAATCATTTCTTATAGAAGTGTCATTATTTTCAATTTTTAATAGTAGTAGAGTTCGGAAGTAGAAGGAGTAGTAGTAGTAGCAATAGTTGTAGCAAAAATAGTATATTCGATGATAATAATATTAAGCTTTCCATCTGTTTCCATCTGATCTCTTCTTAATCCGTTTCTCACAGGGGCCTATCGAATGTAATATTGAAACCCTGTTCGATGGCCAAAGATTATTTCTTTCAATGTTTCTTTGTCACGCGGGATTGTGCAGGTACATCCTATCTCCTTATCTGGAGGGATCCCATTTCTATTTATGAATAAACCACTGCTTTTACATTTATGTTTAAGTTTCTGATATGATTCGTATATTATTTTTCTTTGTAAGAAACTACACCACATAACTTAGACAGCATATGCGGAAGCGCCATAACCATAACCGAGTCCATTCCGAATATCACCTTGACGACGCCGCTGTATGATCATCATGTTTTAAATAACGTCTCCATGGATTGTTCGATGTACTTTAAAAGTCCTGAAGGAAAGCAGGTAAAACTTACCATTAATCGTATGGTAACATTAAACGAAGAAATCACTATTTATGATCACCCATCTTCATCAAGCTCCTTGTACCGCATCAACACACTGTCTGGTACGATGAATTCGCCACTTGAAGTTATCTCGTCACGGGGAGGAATAACTATGATTTTCGATGACACAAACTTTGGACCAAATGGACCTGGAATTCTGGTTGAAGCTGAAATCTTGGGTAAGTCCGATAGGGGTCCGCTCGCTATTCATAAGAACCACTATTCATAGAAAACCGCTATTCGTTTAACACGCGTTATGAATAGTGGTCCTTATGAATGGAAATCCTTATGAACAGCGAGGTAATTTGTGTATGGTTTGCTCGCTATATAGAAGGACCGCTATTCATACAAAACCACTATTCATTTAGTCACGCGTTATGGATAGCGGTCCTTATGAATAAGTGGTCCTTATGAATAGCGGTCCATATGACTAGCGAGGTTACCCCCTATTAGGATCCACAAAGCATTTGCCTATTATTGTTTCAGCCGGTTAGCTATTTACTTGCACAAAATGGAGGTTTATGTCAATGTCTTTACAGAACAGAAAAAGAGTACGAACATTTTCCACAATTCTCTTTTTAAAGCTGTCTTCCAGCTCATCAGATATCAAAAGTTTAGAGTATATACGTATATCGGACTGGGTATACTCTAAACTTGTGTTCTGTAAAGACAATGACATAAACCTCTGTTTAGTGCAAGTAAATAGCTAGCTGGTTGAAACAATAATAGGCAAATGCTTTGTGGATCCTAATAGGTGCATGGTTTGGTTGGTGTTGAGATAATAACATGCATGCTAAGATTTGTATATGAAGCTATCAATATGGATTTGAAATAAGTTTTGTTTACTTAATTTGTTAAAATGACATTTCATCAACAGATGAGGTTCCATCAGGAATCCTTGGATTCTGTGGAGGGGTTGTTGCACTAACTGATACTACTCCTACTACCGTGTTCTCTACCCCTCTCCTACACAATCCGTCGACAGACGATGTCCTCATTGACTGCAAAATGCATATAACAAGTCCCGTCGGAAAGCAGGTTAAACTGACAGTTTCAAATGCTGAGACGGTAAACGAGCAAATAAAAATCTTTGATGACCCTTCGTCTACATCCAAAAGCTATCTTGTGACCTACTTTTATGGAAGACTGGAGAAAAATATAACAATCTACTCATCACGTGGAGGACTAACTGTAGTATTTGATGATCGCGGTGATTCAGCAAATGGAGCAGGATTTCATGCTGTAGCAGAAACACATGGTATTTCTGCTACAGGGAAACCATTATAATGAGTATCTTTCAACCAAGTCTTCTCATCTCATCTCATCTGGTCTACAGTCCTTTTCAGGACTTCACCCAGTGTCACGAAAGATTATTTCTTCTTTTCTCTCTTCTCATCCTTTCTCGTCTATCCATCTCCAATTTTCTTTTTCCCTTTTCTCCTACCAACACACATGGTGAACCGTAAACCTTCTCCACGTTATCTTTCAATTAGTTCTTAAACGCCACATACCGGTATTGGCACTTTATATCGCACTCACTCTTTTCTATTTCTTGTATAGTATTCTTGAGACAGTATTTTTAAAGTTAATTTTTGTGGCCTGGCGGGTTCTAAGACTAAGCCTTCTCGTGCCTGACGAGCCTCCACTAGGTGATCATTTAAATGGATTCATACATTTTTTGTAAGTGTTCCTCTGTAAAACCGAAAAAAGTATGATTTAAATCAAACAATATTAATAAGCAAAAACGACACAAAGGGTCGAACCTATAAAACGGTGGCTTGATGTCTACAAGAATTATTGTGCAAATTTTGGATTACTTTTTTTCATTTCATGGAAGTTAAGCAGATTTTTTTTGTTCGTAGATTCATTACCAGCAACCTTGGAAGCGGGGTTCTGTGGTGGTGTCATGGCTATGTCAGCAACCTCACCATTGTTTACATTTACTACCCCTCACTATAACAACCCATCTTCTGCTGACATCTACCTGGATTGCTGGATGCACTTCACTAGTCCTCCAGGAAAACAAGTTCAACTGACAATTCACCGTATGGAATCAAAGTCTGATTCGGACAAGGGTGTCACAATCTATGATCATCAATCCTCTACAAGCAACACCTACTGGATCTCCCGTCTGTCTGGTATACAACCAAATACTGAACAGTATTACATTTCCTCTCGTGGAGGATTCACCGTAACCTATGGTGACACTGATGAAAGTACGAGCGGAAAGGGGATATATGCTGAAGCTTGGATAGTTGGTAATCATAGTTATTGTCACTGTAATTACCTATTCGTTTATTCTTTTATAATTGTGTTTAAAGTGGACAAATAGATAATTGGGAATTTGTGTATGCGCATTTGGGTGTGCGTGTGTGTGAGTGTGGGTGCTTTTGGGTGAGTATGTATGAGTGCGCGGTGATTTTGTGTGAATGTGTTTGGAAGCATGAGTGGTTGATGTGGGTGTGGATGTATTGAAATAAAATTTGATAGTCCTACATGGATACAAAAATGCTCATAATAACATAATCAATTTCATTGATCATCATTTTCGTCCCTTTGTTAGCAAATTATAGTAGGCCTGAAATAGGTGTATGCGCAAGTTGTACAACTTATTTATCTTTTCGAACCACAGATGGAATATCAACTGGACAATCTTTGTCATGTGGTGGAACCATACCGTTGAGCAATGAGCTGCCTTACACTTCCTTTTCTACACCAACCTTTAACCATCCACTCGACACTGGTATTGAAAACGATTGTAGGGTTTACATAACATCTCAGTCAGACTTCGAAATTCACTTGACGTTAAGGCAAGTGGCGACAACACCTAATGAAGTAATCAAGGTATACGATCACCCACAGTACACCAGTGACCACTATCTGTTGCTACATATTTATGGAACTCTAAAACAAAACGCATCTGTCTGCTCCACCAAGGGAGGGTTGATATTGACATACACGGATAGTAGCAATGGATACAATGGACCTGGGTTTCTTGCTGAAGCTCATATAATGGGTAAGATTGCTATTCATAATAGATACTTATTTTTCCTTTTATACTAACAGTCGTATTAGAAATATATAATTATCTGAGTTATTATTGGAATATGTTGCATTTATTAGGATCGTATATTGTAGTATTTCTAACATCCTGCAAGACAAAAGATGTGCTGTATAACCCATTTGATGGATATCCCTTCACCTTGTGCCCAATTCAGATTCAATTACAACTAACCAAGACGGATTCTGTGGCGGCGAGATGACATTTACAGATAACTCACCTAACATCACTTTTACTACACCTCTTTTCAACAACCCATCTTCGTCGGATCTCTTTCTGGAATGCTGGATAAGTTTCATTGCACCTCCGGGTAAACAGATTCAGTTGCAATTTCTCGAAATGAATACAAAGAACGAACAGTTTGAGGTTTTTGATTACCCACAACCTAACAGCGATCGACTGATATCTCGATTATTTGGTCATCTAGACAAAGAAGTTCATTTTCTTTCATCGAATGGTCAGCTGAAATTATTCTATGATGATAAAGACGGTGGTTAATGATGATTATGTTTTTTCTTTGAATGATATGGATTTCATTTCCCAACTACTGTAATGGTTACACTGTCTTTATTACATGTCATATAATATTCATTAGCATATAACAGGAAAGAAGCAGTGAATTGGAAGGTAAATGGGACCTGGAAATAGCGATTGTGCAATTAGATCTTGGCACCGCTAACAACATCATTAAAGGCCAAGTCCACCCTAACAAAGAGTTGATTTGAATAAATAGAGAAAAATCCAACAAGCATAACACTGAAAATTTCATCAAAATAGGATGTAAAATAAGAAAGTTATGGTATTTTAAAGTTTCGCTTAATTTCGCAAAAAAGTTATATGCACATCCTGCTCAGTATGCAAATGAGGGAACCAGTGACGTCACCCACTCACTATTTCTTTTGTATTTTATTATGTGAAATATAGAATATTTTAATTTCTGCAGATTTCACAATTAGGAAGCTCTCATTGAATTGTGTATAGGTTGCAACAATGGCAATTACACATGTTCAGCGAAGAATCAAACCTTGTTTCACATTATAAACAAGGAAAAATTAAAATATTTCGTATTTCATGTAATAAAATACAAAAGAAATAGTGAGTGGGTGACGCATACTGAGCAGGATGTGCATACAACTGTTTTGCGAAATTAAGCGAAACTTTAAAATACCATAACTTTCTTATTTTACATCCTATTTTGATGAAATTTTCAGTGTTATGCTTGTTGGATTTTTCTCTATTTATTCAAATCAACTTTTTGTTAGGGTGGACTTGGCCTTTAAGAATATATTGATTGTAAAATGTAATGATTTAATTATGGTGAAATGGAAAAGTAATGATAATCATATAATATACATGTATAGATAGAAAAGAATTGTAACATATACCAAGATTTAAAATCACGAATATACTCGGGATTAGATACTGAATGGAACAATAAGTCCACATCTTACAATGATAACACTATATCCACCACAAATTATGTCGGATATATATAGTTTTTATGTAATTATAATAATATCACTATATTTTACTATATATATATATATACACATAAAACATTTCTCCTTTTTAGTTGTCCTAAGGAGGGTGTTGGCGTTCATTAATTGTTTTTAAGGGGCACCGATTATTTTCCTATACATGTAGATGTATATAAATATATATGCACGTATATATATATATATATATATATATATATATATATATATATATATGTGTGTATAAATTTTGGAGTAATACAAGTATTCTTGAAACCAACTTAAATTCATTTACAACATTCAAAAACTTTTCCAGAGCCCTCTCTCAAAATAAAGCTACAATCTTATCTCTGTCATGTTCATTTAAAGATTCAGTCCCGATATACCAGAACTCAGCTTGTGGAGGATCATTGTTTCTTAGTGACTCATTTCCAAAAGTCTTTTCAACTACTCCATTCTTTTTCGGTTGGTCTCCTCTGGACGTGGTCATGGAATGTCGATGGTTTGTGACAAGCCAAACAAACAAACAAATAGAACTTACGCTGAAAGATATCGACACACATGACGAAGTCGTCAATGTGTATGATCATCCGACCTCGACGACCAACCAGGTCCTTTCGTTAGGAGAACCCGCCGATGAGGTTTCTGTTTTGTCTACTCGTAAAGGATTCATTATGTACTTTGAGGATCAGTCCCCTCAGAGAAACGGACGAGGTTTCTTCTTTGATGCAAGATTAGAAGGTACTGTATATTGCTAAACATTTTAATATAAGGATGTAGGTTTATATTGGAAAGATTGAAATGATTTTAAATGCTCTGCTGCCAGATTTAATTGAAACCCATAAATATATATTTGTACTTATATTTGACAGAGTATCACACAAAGCCGTTAATAATGTTAATGAATTGCCAGGGGAAAGTTTCTGCTAAATATTGGATTGTTGACATAAACCTTTATATATTTTTCAGTATCTACTTGTGATAAGATATCATTTACCTTTTTAATCGTTTGACATTTAAACCATTTCGAAATTAAATCAAATGACCATGATGACGAAGAGGCGTTGATAGAATCGAAAGTTAAAAACTGCTGAAATTATGATTTGACATATACATGTATCTATATATCCACGACAGGTACTGAAGGAAATATCACAATACCAGATGAACCAGAATCAGACACAGGTAACAGAATGATTTTACAGAATGCATCAATTTACATGCATCGGGAAATAAAACAGAATTTATTGTTAACACATTAACGGAATAAAAAATACAACTAGATTTTAATTCGTCATGAGGACGAATTAGGTGGTCTGTCTTTCAATTTGTACGATCATGATTGTAATCAGGATGATCATAATAATGGGGAAATGCTAAACTGAAGATAGGATGTCAAGAAATGCCATGAATGGAGATGCTTCTTGAGGACAGGAATGTAGCAAAATGTGTAACGGTCATTGTAAAACGATTATGGTGAAGATGATAATGGTGATTATGATGATTATAATGATATAATGATGATGGCGATAGATATAATAATAGCGATGATGATCATGACGGTGATGATGATACAGGATACTTGGGAGATTAACCCCATAGCTCTAATACAGGACAGGAAATCATAATTTCCATAGGGTTGTACACAAACTACTGCACATTACTTTCTAATAGACATAACATGGAAAATAAGGCAGTTTATTACATGATTTGTGATTGTTTATGTTATAATAGTCGAAGAGGATGGTAAAATGACAGGCAAAAAGAAGCAAAAAAAAAAAAAAAAAAAAAAATCGGCCCCGGGGATCGAACCAGGTACCTTGACCATGGTAGTCATGTGCTTTACCGATAGACTAAAATATTTCCCATAGAGATAACACGTAAACGAAAAACAGGATTCTCGAATCCCATTTGGTAGTTCAAAATAGGGCATGATCCCGACATCTGATCAAAATTTGGAGACCACCTTAATGAAAGCTTATAGTCTCAGCTACAACATATTAAAATCTGGAAGGAAAAAGACCAAAAATAACTGAGATACAGCTCAGAGAACGATGTCATGTAGATTCATGATTCGAAAAAAAATCATCTTCCATAGACATAACACGCAAATAGGGACAATTCTGACATGTCGTCTTTAATTGAAAATTTCAGTGTGATGACGTCATCCAAATGAACAATAATGAGCACTCATGTTGTAGAGAATTGTCTCAGCTATAACATATCGAAATCTGGGCGAAAAACTACCAATAATTAAGAATCTAGAGCCAAATTTGCATGAATGTGATGACGTCAAAACATGAAAAATGGAAATTTTGAATTCTTTCCCCATTTTGATGACGTCATAATGTATATAAGGGTCAAATGATACATGAAATGAAATCTATGATTTATACCCTACCTGATGATGAAAAAAAATTGGGAGGTTTCTGGACTATTTAAAGAGCTAGAGTTAATTTTGTAGAGGCATGTTTTTTCACGTTTTTACGTTATTTTTGCCATAGACGCGCGCACGGATTTTGAAATTTGACGCGCGCGTGTGGCATTATGGAAGGTCGATATTGACTGTAAATAGTTGGAAATTGTCAAGAATAGTGTCAGGAAGACGTAACATGCGAAAAAACAGCGTTTTTACGTTCTCTACGCGCTGCGTGCGCGCATAACGCGCGCACGGACGCGCACGGACGGAAAATTTTAAAATGCTTAAAATGTCCTGAACAATACTCTAATTTGATTAAAAAGTGATTTTGAGCATTTTTAAATTTTGACGCGCGCGTACGTGCGCGTCATGATGTGCGCGCGGATTTTGATGACATTTTATGTCGACCCTTGACCTGAATTTAATGTATGTCAAATATGGTTCATTTTTGATGACTCGTTATGAAGATATGATTGATAATGTGATTTCACAAAATGGCGCCTGGTCGACTACGACAGACCACCTAAAAAAGGAGTACAATATAGAACTGACCGGTTTTAAAATGACAAACATCATTTTTGGCAGAAAGCAATGGCTAGAATTATGAGTACGGAATTTAAGCATGCATACCTGTAGTATATCATCAATTTAGTGGTGTTTGACTCTTTTGTTTCAATGAAAGTAAATTCATTTGAAATAATTCCGAGAATACTCATAAATCATTAATATGATACAGTGAATCGACATCCCAAATAAATGTTTTAGATTTTTATCAGGGCTTCATACAACATGTAAGCCTATATTCTGCACGGAGATACTAAATCAGCGTTTTAGGTTTTGATATTGATTCACAAGAAACGTCCCCCTTGTTCCGACAAATTATGTATACACAGGTTACACACGTGACATTGACGTGATTGACCAAATTTACCAAATCGACCAATTTTACCAAACTGTTTACAAAAACACCATTATTTACGAACGTATACAGTGTATCAATATAGGAATTGGGATCATTGGTCCCTTGCCAGCAACCCCCCCCCCCCCCAAAAAAATAATAATAATAATAAAAAAAAAAAAAATCCAGAACTCATTATATGTAAACTCTTTCATAGATGCAGACGTAACGGATTCTCAACAAGCTACTGATTCTACCGTGCCCACGGCTCTTGAAGTTACAGGTAAACAGTTCGTAATCTTGAACTGAAATATTGAGAATCAAGTTCACCTAATTACAAATAGAAATGTTACTACTGACTAAACACTGAATTATTAATGTAATCATTAAATGTCGTGTAGGTCGGAAAATTCAAATTCAAATTAAAGTAACATTTTTCTCATTACTAAAAGAATATTCAAATAGTAACTTAACACGATTCAAAAGCACAGGGATAAAGGTGTAGAATCCTTTTAAGAAAAAAGCTTGTGTCGGGTACGCACGGGTATAGTTTACACAATATGAACATATTTTGAGATGAAGAAGAGAGGAACAGATAGAGATAGAGAGAGATAAAAATAGATAGAAACAAGTAGTTTGATAAAGGAAGGTGTTGTTTGAGAAACGGAACAACATAAGGCAACATCAACGTCAGTTAATATTTCGTTCTCAACAGGTCCGCTACCCAGTGTCAACATTGTCGCCATAAGCGTTGTTGCTTGTGTCCTCATCCTCCTCCTCCTCATTGTCTGTTTGGTGATATTCTTCAAACGTAGGGGATATTATGCTCCTAACCCAGACCCACAACGAAACAAAGTAGACCCTCTTAAGACCATTCTGCCGCCAGACAAAGAAGATGATCCCAAGGACGAGAAAAATCTAGCACATTCGAATGAATTGGTCCCTACTTACACGGAACTTGCCGAAATCACTTAACCTACTCCACAGTCACATTCACAGTCACCATTGGGAATAAAGACAATTATGTAAAGGTGTTGAAAGTTCGTACCCCCTAATCATGTGGGTCTATAGAATTGGGAAACCAGGACTTTTAATACTACCTCCTATTGTTTTCTTGATTCGAATGGATATTCGTGAATACAAAACACATAAGTTACGTAAAAATGTGAGATGAATAACATGATCAGAGTACTCAAGATCATTCAAAGCAAAAACAAGCTTTTGTCAGTGAATTTAGGCAAAAGGGAAGGAACAGGTTTGCAGTTGCAAATCAAATCTTTGGACCAGTTTACACAGATAACAATGTTTCATATTCATCAGACGTATCACACATTTTCACTCAAAAAAGCCCACAAAAAACAAACGCAATTTCATTCAGTCAAGCAGAATTTCATTTTATTCTGGAAACGGCATTGCGATCGACCTCATTACATACGTTTTCGTATCAAAATACTTACATGTACATAAAAGTTTATCAAGTGTACAAGAGTTATAAACTTTATAAAGTGGTTTTTTGTTCAAGGCTTAAAATTTAATAGCCTTAATAGATAGGTAGTGATGAAATTACGATTTTAAACTTTTGTTATAACTGATAACTGAAAAATATTTGGTGTTGGATGTTCAGGATGGAAATATGTCTAAGTGTGGGCTGGCAGGAGAATACATGAAAAATATATTTTTTTGTCTTTGTATTTGGTAAATATAAACTCTTGTTTGATCGATTATGATTATCTCTATCTTCATAGCATGATCTTCGCTTTGTAGCGTCATTAAGACAGTGTGTTTATTACTATTTAAAATGATACCATACCTGTTGTGATTTTGCAGTCATGGAATAAGCGGTGCACCAGAATAAGGGACAGGATCAAAATTGAAAAGTTGCAAATGCACTGGTTTACAAGCAGTCGTATTGTTATGCAGGGCACTCTTCTATCTTTGACATAAGAGAGTGTGATTTTTGTAAATGACCGTAGGACTATTGTTCCATGAATTCCAAATTATAAAGAATCCTGAAAATGAAATTCATTCACTGTCTAAGTATCAAACATGAAAAACTTATTTGAAGCCTTGAAGTTTCTCTCGTGCTTGTTTTTTTTTTTTTTACAGAGATGAATTTATGTGAAGTGAAATGTATTGCTTATTTGTTTGAATGCTCATGCATGTTTGTTTCAGTGATAACGCATGATTGTTTAAGCGCTTGCATGTTTGTTTCAGTTCAGTTTGTATGTTGCTCATGGAAGATCATGTGAAAACACAGCGGCTCTACACTCTTGAAATAAAGAATGCACAGCAGAACATGAGAAGCACATTTTGCAACTTTTCACTTTTGACCTTGCCCCTTATTTTGAAGTACTGCACATTCCATGACCGAAAAATCGTAACAAATGGGGTATAATTTTAAATAGGAATATACCAACTTTCTAATGATACTGAATATAGCAATGATTATGCTATGACAAGAGAGATGTAATCGATCATATTTGAGTATACAAACTTATTTTGAGGGGTTTATAATAATCATTTTTTTTATTCAGAATGTACTACACCTCATAACTTAGTTGTACCCTTTCCAATGTCATGCAGTTTATCAATTAAACTGTTATATTCGTCTTTTTATTATGATTGTGTGTATACACATATATATACTTCTCAAAAGCTTTTATCTAATAATGATATAAATGTAGAGGAAAATTTGATGGTAAAGTAATTATTGTTACTACTACATGTATTATTAAGAAATATTGTTACAATTATAATTGCTATTATCATCATTATATCTGTAATATTGTATGTTTATGTAATCCTATAATTAATTTCACATGTAAATATTAAAAGTTTTTTAATTTGGTTATGGGTGAATAAATAGGTATACTGCATAATTACATGTGCCATAAAACTCGGGAGTATATGATTTTTATTTTGATTGATTTGGATTATAACTGCAATATATCAAATATTCATTCACAAAGTTCCAATGTGTATACATTTTTATATCCCTAGACTACATTAACTTCTAATAGGGTTCGTATATGGTCCTAACTATACTACTGTCCAGTCTATTATTGTAAGGTAGAAGCAAGTATTTCAAAGGGAGAAAAATGTGATTTCCAATCTGGATCTAAATATATTGAATTGGGAAATACTACCCAGAAAACCACCAAAATGTTTTTACAAAAATCCTATATTGTACAAGACAGTATAATGTTCTTTACCTTTAAATCAACATAAAACCCATACTTTGATATTTATGCAATTCATTGATAAAGGCACTGCTGATGAAACTTGGCATTCAAAAAGAGCATTATAATATTTACTTAAGGATATTCCTAACAATTACAAACTTAAACCATACCACACAAAAGTCAAACAGAAATCATTATTTTGAATTCAATTTATTTGCTTCATAAGCATAATTATAAACATGATCTGTATTCACATATACTCACAGGCCACACACTTGTATGTAGCGGACATTGTTCACAAAGGCAAGGACTATTTTATTCATCAACAAGTAAGACTGTGTAAAACACATTGGCCTTGTTTCATTCAATTTGCTATGAATAACAACTAAATTAATTCTACAAGAAAATTTGCTCACAGCCAATCAAATTCAACAATTTCAGCAGATTGTTAATAACAAGTTTTGTGAAACTGGGTCCATATCTCAGTGGTCACAACAGGCAGTGGCGTAATGAGCAAAAAAAATTGACCTTTTTAAAACGAAAATGTAATTTTGTCATATATCCGTTAGATAATTTTAATTGTGTTATTCATCTTTTTTTTTTTTTAGTGCAGAACTTGGGGGGGGGGCTGCAGCCCCTCTAGGCCCCCCCCCCCCCACCATTACGCCAGTGACAACAGGTCATTTTGAGGTGGAAAACTTATTCATCAACTATACCAAAACTGCACGATTTGACAAGGCATATAATTGTACGGCACATATTTAATCATAATATGAATGCCAATTTTGCAGTGGGTACATACCAATTATCAATTCATTCATAGAGTTAAGGAGATAGATGGACGGAAACAGTCAACCAAAGTACAGATGAATGGAATAACACGGATAGAAAGAGGAGGCATGAAAGAAAGAATAATGAAAAGAAAGAAGGCATTAATAGCTGAAGATAGCAAAGGAAACAATAAAACAATTTAAAACAAGCGGGAATATGTAAGTTGAAAAAACATGAATCTATAACTTTCAGTTTATAATACCCTGTTATACCAGATAAAGGTTATCTGAAATTTGCTTCAAATAAATTTGCTCCTGGCAAAATTATGTTGTGGTTAGGGTTATGTAATCAGGTCTCAGTACAAAGTTCAGAAGAGATTAGAGCAATTGTTGCTGAAACTTATGTCATACAACACAAACTGCTACTTGTTTGTATAATTGCATGCACCTTGACCAGAGGATGTTTTCAATAGCAACATTTATCACACTTTACATGTACATAATATCATCAATATCAATTTCACTTTGAAAAAGACAAAACATGAATTCACAGTCCATTTAACATTTACAAGTAAAAACCTATCCAACTTCATATATCCATTTGGCCCAATCATGGAATAAGTCTCCTCTCATTCAGTGTGTAAGCACAAACTTGTGTGTTATGTCTATTGAGGTGGAACGACGTCACCATAGCGTTGCACGCAATAAACCAGTACTGTGTGGAGTGAATGAGTGGTGACATATTTCACGATAACGCCATCCATTTCATGTAGATCAAGATCAAACCTACATATTTTGGAGTTAATAATGCTTAGCTTCTTTCAATGGCTCAAATATACCACACTGTAGCTGCGGTGGTCTTACAAATAAAAATGTATGCAGTTAGATGTCATTCACTTTTCGAGTGCAAAGCAGATAATTCCAATTTATTTGAATTATCAGTCTTTACAAAAACAAGTACATGTATTAGTCATATAATATTAATCTTATGAATGAAAAATGTGAATGATAAAAATATGCATTTCTAAATCAGCTGCATAAGTTCAGCCTGAAACAAAGAGTACATTTCAAATCCAGTCCAGTTGGGTCAACAACACCCAATACCTCAAAGGTATTTCATCCCTTTTGCAGCCCTACATTTTGAAGTTGTGTGAGTATGCGTTAAATTACAAAAGGATTATAATTGGAAAACCTGTGCGGATGTGAAGAGGATTATAATTTGCAATAAAGTAAGTAATAACAACAATTTGGTAACACTTTTATTTTTGTTTAGGCTTCTTACGGAAAGTTTTGCCACCGTTTTCACCGCGGCCAAAGTTAAAAAGGCCGATTAGCGGGATTTTCTCCCGGATCTTGTCATATCCATCGGCGACTCTAAGAAGTCGCCGTTCAGCGGGATTAGCGCGAGCTTTTGTTTACGGCGATCCACCTGCTAAACGAGATAAATAGAATTTCCGCCTCATCGCTCAGTCGGCGTGTTGAGAACAAAGCCGCTCCGCAGGCGCGCCGAATCAATCGGCGCCGCCGAGGGCCCGCCGATGTAAAAACTTTCCGTAAGAAGCCTTACTCGAAAAATATATTGACCGTTACCAGTACATGTACTTGCGTTGATTTCTGAATAGCTTCCTCTGCGACAAAAGCAAGATTTTCATTTCTTACAAAGGAGTTATAGAACTTGTGACCTTGAAATTTGATAGGCAGTATCTACAGGATGTCTACTAAACCTGTGCAAATTGTCATGTCATTTTGTATAAGTCTGCCATAGGGATGAAGTAGCTTTTACGAGAACAGAGGTGTTGTGACCTGAATAACAATAGAGATGTTTCACAGCTGACAGGATAAAATAACTCCTTGAAAAAGGAAAGTGTTGAAAAATATTCAACTCATTGGTACATGTTACTTGTAAAAGAACTCTCTTTTACCGATTGGTAAAACTGATCCATTTGTGATTAGTTTTGCCAGCTGTATTCTCCAAACCTCTTCAGACTGCTATAGGAGTCATGGTGGATGTATCCTTGCACTGATTTTGTCACAACTGTTTGACAACTGTACAGAATCTTTTACAAAAATTCCTTTAACTCCTGAATAATTAGATAAACACAAATATTACACAGGACATGATCACCAAGTAAATAAATACATTGCTCATATCTGAAGCACTTGATCTAGTCTCTATATACATACCACGTATATTCACTGAACAGTAGTTTGTATCACATATTACTGCTTGTAGGAACACATCAGAGGCTGATATTCATTGCATTTCACACAAGTACAATTTTATTACAAGAAAAATTAACAATGTCTACAATCATTTTCAACACATCATAATCTCACCCACACAGGTATCACATTCTTGAAAATATTCACCAATATTAATTGCATCTCATCAAAAAAAAGATAGCAGCCTTCTCCAAATGAATATCAGCCATAGTCTTTTAGAGGCCCATTTGGCAATATACAGGCAAAATCTTTTTAGACATTTGTCAGTTACATGGAGATATTTATAAAGAAAAGTCCCATTAGGATGTAGTAATATACTACATAAACTTAGGCAAACATCTGTGACTAGAGAACAATTCTTTTAGTTCATATTAATTCCAAAACTGTACCCTTTATGTACCAAAATGTCTTGCACAACTCATTACCGAGCTATAATTATAGCTTTACCATCTCATTCATGGTTTTATCATAAAGCAGTTCAACATGCCAGTGATCTGGTGCAATAATTCCTCCATTACATAGTCATACACTGGAGATGGAAACCAAAGATTCCTCACTTGCATTTCTACATGCATACATGCACATACAACCATTTGATCTTTGTATGGTTTTATTTCTACCTGTACATTGTCTTAGCTCCTACACTCAAGGTCATCACAAGGTCATCTCCTTCAAGCCAAAAGGGCAGAGGCCGTTGAGGATACATACTTGCTTTCTGAATACCAATGATGTCTATTACATATGATGCTCTATATGATAGAATATCACATCCTTCCATACATTATTAATTTGTCATCACAACACACATCTCATCATCATCAATATCTCCTTCCACAACAATATCATTAAAAATGATATATAATAAATAGATAGCACAAAGTCATATTTTTTCAATCCCCTCTGTAAGATAGGCTACGTATCCTCCTCAAGTCTCTGTGTGACATAATGCCTTGCTTTCTCCGCACATTCCTCCATGCTGGATGGTGCTAAACCACGCCCCCTTGCAAACGTCTCGGAGCCAAAGCCCTTCCCCTCCATCTCACCGATTACAAAGTCCATCCATTGGCTTGCATGTAATCCCCTTGAAACAAACTCCTGCAGAGAGAACAAAAACAAATCCATTTCAAAGTTTTCCTAAATCCTAAACATGTCCATACTGTTTATCACTACTACAAGACCCAACAGAAGTTTGTTTGGCAGGTCGAAACCGGAATCTGAACTTATGCAGTCCGTTTCCTAATATTGAAATTAGCACTACTCAAATGAATCTTAAGGGTCCTTCATGTAAGGTTTGAATATCTCTGAAGACACTGCATCTAACTGTATATACACATCATCATATTTTATCACACATATATTCTTATGGAATCTCTTTTTATAAACTGTGTGAGAAATATTATACATTCAAAACTGCTTTGGCAACCACCTGTATAGAAAGACCACCTGTCTATGAGGACCACCATTTTTGTTTCCCTTGAAAAGTATTTCTCATTGAAACGTGTATTAAAGGAACCTGTACATAAAGACCACCTGCTCATAAAGACCGCTTTTCTTGTCTCCCTTGAGCGGTCTTTATATAAAGGTTTCACTGTACGGTGAAATATATCTTCAAAGGTGAGATATATTACATAATGTGTGAGCATGAACAAACTTTGTGACACTTTTGTCCAGATATATAAATGATGAATAAATACCTGAGGCACTGTGCAGATACAGTACGCCTTCTCATTGTCTGTACTAAGAAGCATGAGAGGAGTGGAGACAAAGTCACCGCCTAATGATTGATGTACTTTGAGCAGGACCTAGAAAGAAATGAGACATAAACACTGCATTGAATCATCATGAAGTTTATGGTAAAGCAAAATGTACTGGCTTGTAAAAATGTGCGCAGAATTCAAAATAACAAACTATTGCATAAAGGCAGAAGTGAGTTTGTATGGTGTCCTGTGAAATGTAACAGGGTACCGGTACCAATTACCCAAAAAATATTTTTGGCTCTGTTACAGTTTCTATGTTGCTATACTGTATTCTAAATGCAGGCTTCAAATATTACTTCAATAAAGAGATATTGTAAGTTTAAGTACACTCTCAAAAGCAAGTTGTAAATAGACTAGTTGATGCACCTGTACACCCTCGCGATGAACCAAAATCGAAGTTGGATTCCGTGCGCGCATTTTCATGTTATCCTTTATTTCCTTCATACTGCCTAACTGTTGACCTATAGAATGCCGGGTAAAATTCTTTGAGGTTAATTTTATATTTCTAGCTGTACACAAATTTTTTAGGTGATTGGTGCACTTTAAATAGTATCTTTAAAAGAATATGATATTGACAAATTTCCTTCCACAGATGTTTTGAGTTCTGTTTGACCAATAATATTGATGAACAAACTTACTCACCATGTGGGATAGGGCTAGCACTAGTCAAATATCTACTCACCTTATTGTCAATGTTATCTCCTGCCACTCCTACAAGACAAGACCGACTCTTGTTTTCTCCTCTCAATTCTTCTTGAAGCCTTTCAGCAACCTGCAAGAAAAGTGAAATCACAGTATTCTAGAACAAGATTTATTCATATATCCTCGTATCGGAGGTCCTTTTCTTTTTCTTGATAAAATCATGATTTTCAACATTATGCATTTTGCGTTCCAGGCGCGTCTTGTCATGTCAATACCTTTTGCCAAGCTACCTAACTGTTACACATTTACCAATTATATACATGTATATTCCTTTAGAGAACTTTGAAGTATTAATCATTTCTGTAATAAATACATAAACTAGAGGAATCAGTCATTTTCATCTCTGAGTGATAAATCATTTGTTGCTATATTTGAAGAAAAAAGAAATACTTGTAGATGCTTCCTATCTATTTTCTCTATTCACAACAATTTGTGTGGAAACATCTTCCTGGGCTTATTAACCTAACATGTATCTAAGCATGACTGACTATGCATTGAAATATTAATTGATTTCCAAATCTTTGCAAATTCTTTAACCCTTTGGATGCAATTTGATATCAATATACCACACATTTTTTGATAGACTCCAGCCAGAGTTGCATGTATATCAGGCTTAGTTGAACATTTCAACTGGTTAACATAACTACATGATTTTGTTTACTTAGAGCAGACCTCTTTGATGACTGACTTCTTGTTCAGTTTGTCTGCTTTCTTGAGCTTGGTCTGCATGTCAGCTATTCTTCTGTTCATCTCTCTCTTCTTCCATAGATCAATATGAGCTCCATCAACATCCTCTATGAAGGTATCTAGAGATTCTACTACACTGTCTCTTGTCTCAACATTCTTTGAGGTTGATATGTTGTGTACCTGCCCAAGAAAAAAACAATAATGTGAAGCGCTGTCTAGGATTCGGTCTAGTAGACTTACAAAAACGTTAAAACTGTACCACAATTTTGTTTTGGTAGCATCCCACCCCCTGATACATTTGTTCAAATTTCTTTGATTTTAGTTAATAAATAGCAAGATACAAATCTAAGCTGCAGTGCTGTGAAGTTTATTTCTTATTGAACACATGAGAAGTGAAACATATTGTATATCCCCTGACCATGACCTGAATTACATAATAATTTCAACTATTCTTTACTCTTTGTTGTCTACATGTATATACACAAAAATGAACAAGATCACACTCTATTCCCTCATCATTGTGACCACTGTCATTACATACATGTAGGCTTTAAGCCAATAAGAACTGTTGGAAATCATACTGACCTCTGTCTCAAGAAGACTGAGTCTCTGAAGAAACTTGTTGGAGGTATAGTCAGCTAACATGACATCATTACTGGTCACAACGTTCAGTCTTCTAACACCCTTACTGACCAGCTTCTCAGATACAATGACTAGTCTGCGAATGTGACCGGTATTCTCCACATGCCTAGGAGTGAGAGATAGAGCCCGAGGGGAAGAAATAACAGGAGAGTGAAGCTAGGTCAAATATTGCACACTTATGCATTGCAATAGAACAGTCTACTATTTCAAATAAAATGATGCCTCCTTAGCAACTACATGTTAAGGTTACATGCCTCTGTTAGCAGTTTAGTGTTAGCATACATCACAGTGACAGTAAAACTTAAAGTTGCATAAATTAGCTACAGCTTTAGTCAAGAAAATATTATTAGGGGTGAATTATCAATTTCTAAGAAGATGCCAAAATCAAAATTGTCAGTAAACTTGATTATTGGTTCTGTTAAGGTTTTGGCTGACTCTACATAGCATGATCATTCTTCACCCATTAAAGATGATTGTATGTTCATACACATTTCAAATTACATTCAAATCACATCATCTCCTGACAAAGTTTTCAATGTGTAAGAAGAGAAACTCACGTTCCACCACAAAGCTCTAGCGATGTCTCCATTCCGAGGTTGTTCATTTCCCCATTTAACGGACCGTCCTGATGACCAACCCAGACCACTGTGACGGGATCAGGGTACGTCTCACCGGGCATCGTCCGAAGACCCTGGATGTCCAAGGCTTTCTGAAGTGGCATGGACTCTCGATGGACGGGTAGAGAGGCAGCGATGAGGTTATTGGCTATGCTGGAGATGTGTTGTAGCTTGCTATCTGACAATGACTTCTATGAAGCAATAATTAAATACAGACGAAAAAATAGACACAGAAATGTAAATACAGGAAGGTTTGTGTGAAGTTGAAGTGGCTTGTTGTGTAGAACAGTAGTTTTGTCACTGGGCATTAATCAGTCATTATGAAGGACTCAAATCAGTAAATCCTCTAGGTACTATAAGATCAGATATGTATCAAATAAGAGGACTAAAAGGATAAAGAATGAGAGATAGACAGACAGAGAGCAGTGGGAGCCATCTATATTGTTATTATGGACATTATATTTTCTTTTTGTACTAATGTAATAAACAAATACATGTACCATGAAACACAGTTTTTGTGAATATGAACATCGACAATGGGATCCATAATTGAAAAAAAAAAAATTGTCTCATAAAATTCTGTGCTTATTACATGTATATCAAATGCTATTTATGCTATTTCTTTCTATACTTGGTGGCCTAGTAAAGGTAATATCACTCTCTCTTATTTGTTTTGCACATCTACATATCACCCAATAGTGTTTAGGGTTAAATCTTTACGTATAAATACCTCAGCATTGAAATCAAATCTGAATCTGTCTGGTGCCACCAGTGACCCCTTCTGCTCAATCTGACCCAGGACTTCTCGAAGGGCAAAGTTCAAGACATGGGTTCCTGTATGGTTCCTCATCAGCTTCTCTCTCCTTTCCTGCAGATGAAGAGAAAGAGAGATTAACTTTCATATGCCACATCAGATACTGTTGCATAGCATTTGTGTGTAGTATCTTGTATCTGTATGAAATTGCAGCCGAGGTGCATTAAGGGTTAATCTATTCTTTAATATATGTGAAGAGTATCACGGAAATGAATACAAAATAAACTAAAAATAACAAAATATCGGTAATGAGAAAAGGAAGAAAACTACAGGAAGGTTTACAAAAGAGGATAAAATTGAAGAATCAGAATGAGAAATAGAAGATAAGCAAGGAGAAGAACAGAGGAATGAATAAGAGAGAAACTAACAGAATGGGGAAAAGAAGACGAATAAGAAGAACAAAGAGATAATGAAAAAAACAAAAACAATAAAATATGAAGAGAAAAATGAAAAAGCAATGTGAAAGATGAAAATATTACTCTAAAAATTATCAATGGATTGGATTTGTTTAACTCACCTCATTAATATATAATGTCACATGATCACCTATAGAAATACTTTCAGCTGTAGTCCCTACATGAAGAACGTAGCCACCATAAGATTGCACATCATAAACAGAAAACATCAGCTCCTACAAAGAATTAAAATCGCAAGGAATAATTACAAAAAAAAAATACAAAACTTCTACAAATTATTCTCATGTTGTTCATATCCATCAGATTCGTAAAGATTGCTTAATACATTTAATATATTGAATAATTCCTTAATTGCTAAAAATTTGCGTGAGAAGAATTGTAACACTACAAAAACTCTGGAAGGTGTCCATCTTAATCTTATACCGCTTCAAAAGGAAAAAGGAGGAAAATCAGAAAAGAATATTTGTTTAGAAACAGAATCATAATCTAATAATCTACTTCATTGATGATAAATCAAATAAAGCTGTGAAAATGAAAAGGAGAAATATTTACTTCATCATTGGCTGATACAAATGATCCTTCATCCCATTGCTGACCTCCCTGCTCAGAGTAGAACGAGGTCCTATCTAAAATAACTCCACACTCCTGACCACTGGGGGCACTTTCAACAAACCCCTTGGGTGTCTTCAAGGCTAAGATGTGGGCATGAATACGAGGGAAATCTAGAGGGAAGAAATAATGAGGAAAGACAAAAAAAGATATTTTTGTGGCAAATGAATAGATGATTAGTTTCTGTTTTTCAACTGCACGTAGAAAATCGATGTGTCTCAATATTACTGTCAGTCTGTTAAATCAATTTCTAAATGTAATGCACAGTGTTGGTAAAAGGTAAAAGGGATCAAACTATAGATTTTCTAAATATCCAATATCCAAGAATGTTTTTCTGAATACCGACTTATTCCACTCCTTTAACATCACCATCTCATATTAATCAGTAGTACTATTCCACTCCTTTAACATCACCATCTCATATTAATCAGTAGTACTATTCCACTCCTTTAACATCACCATCTCATATTAATCAGTAGTACTATTTCTCATCCAACGCGCAATTGACCATCATGGGGTATTTCCTTTACTAACAACTTGCATACATCCTTCATTCATACACTCATCTTGATAACAATCACTGATGCTTACTATATTTGCCACGTTTGTGATGCTGGTAATTGTATTTATAGGAATCATCTGTGTCCTGCACAGACTGCTCCTGTAGGTGCTTCATGTCTGTTGTTTCTAGCTTGATGCTTGATAACATCTGCTGGTTCCTGATACCTCCTTTTGAAGTGATCTAAAACACAGGATCACGATTGGATAGATGAGAAGTCAATGAATTATCTCTAATCAAGGCTTAGATTAATAGTTTCATATATTCACTAAGACATGTTCGGCAACAGTTAAAATGTATTCTTGTACATCCATGACTTAAACAAAGTTGATTTCTGGGTTAACTAGAGCACTCGGAGGGGGGGACCAGTCCGAGTACATGTATCCCCCGAACCCGTCACCATTTGACCTTTTTGTACTTTTGTCATTTTTTAGTTGTTTTGAAATTGAAGGTGATCCAACAAAAACTGCAGCCGGTAGAGTGCTCACAAGAAACTCTTTACTATTTCTTTAAAAAATATGGTTACCATGGCAACGATGACTCCACCCACACCAAAAACAATAGGCGTCTTCATCTTACCATAATGCACCTCCATGTGAAATATGAAAATGATCCGACAAGAACTGCAGCCGGTAGAGCGCTCACAAGAAAATCTTTACCATTTCTTTAAAAAATATGGTTACCATGGCAACAATGTCGACTCCGCCCACACCAAAAACACTAGGCGTCTTCATCTTACGATAATGCACAGTCAGACCGCAGGTCGTATGCAAATGAGCAAAAATCGCGCATTTTATTTCCAGTGCCCGAAATGGACTCTCTCCCTGCACCCAGTCGGCTGTATCGCATGGTCATCTTTAAAGTTATGTTCTTCAATAAATATTAATGCTGTGCTTATTAGACTTTGGAATCTCATCTTTTTCATCATTACATTCAAAACATCCATAAATTTATGACAGAGTCAGGATCCAGCAATATTCAGCCGCAGATTATCCGTTGTCAAGACCATGGTCAAGACCATAGAATCTTAGCCCTGTGATTGGCAAGCGAGCCATCTGTAACCAAGTGCGCGTTGAATAAAACAATGCGCAACCTGTTGCTTCATCCTTGCGCACACATGCGCATAGCTGTTGCCTGGCTGTGAGAAAACATCTTGCGTGGTGGTAACCAATCGGAATGCTGGAATTGACTTTTTTAAAGACAAAGTGTGTACATTGGTTACATATTGCTGGATCCTGACCCTGTCACGAAGTGCACATTAATGTTATTTCAATCTTTGGAAAGTACAGAAAATGCCCTTTACGCTCATGTCAAATTTGCCCTGGCTCACAATAAAACTATGGTAGTTTTGGCCAGATTTATATTTCATTTCATTTCCATTTTTTGTCATAAAAGGAACACCATTTTTTTTTACCAATTTCGTCTTTTATTTTGAACACAATAAAAGCATGTCACAAATCTCTGATCCCTCTTCTTTTATTTGATGTATAACTCATGACAATTGGTGAATGATAAGTAGTCTATTCAATAGTTTGCAAATGAGATGTTCCTGGCTGTTCTTGCTCATTATGTATTCATAGTCAGGCAGAACTGGAAATAAAATAGCGCGCTTTTAGGGGACCTGCGGATAGGCTGTGCACCTCCATGCGAAATTCGAAGGTGATCCGACAAGAACTGCAGCCGGGAGAGCTTTCACAAGAAAATCTTTACCATTTCTTTAAATAATATGGTTACCATGGCAACAATGTCAACTCCGCCCACACCAAAAACAATAGGCGTCTTCATCTTACCATAATGCACCTCCATGCGAAATTTGAAGGTGATCCGACAAGAACTGCAGCCGGTAGAGCGCTCACAACAAAATCTTTACCATTTCTTTAAAAATATGGTTACCATGGCAACCATGACTCCGCCCACACCAAAAACAATAGGCGTCTTCATCTTTCCATAATGCACCTCCATGTGAAATTTGAAGGTGACCCGACAAAAACTGCAGCCAGTAGAGCGCTCACAACAAAATCTCTGTGGCGCGACGCGGCGCGACGATGCCAAATCCATAGTATCCCCGAACATTAGTTCGGGGGATACAATTATGTGACTGTCATCCGTATTCGCAAACATGGGAATGACGGGCATAATGTGAATTTCTAAAATTCACATTTCACAGTCCCATGTTTGCTACTAATGATGTAAATTGTCAACTTTCACCTACTTTAAATGCTTTTTTTTCAAAAGAATTCTAAAAGTTTGGATAAATCAGCACAAAAATCTAAGATAACCATTTGCTTAACTGCCACCTTGTTTTGTCTCAAATTAAGATCAATATTTGCCACATACCTCCTTTGACTCTAGTCTTGATTTTTCAAAGCCCTCTATGTCCACACCAAGTCCATGCTCTCTGGCTATGAGGGTGGTCAAATCAAGAGGGAACCCATAAGCATCATACATCTTCCAAGCAACATCACCTTCAATGAGCAAGAAAGGCAGTAAGATTAGCAATCTCATCATTTCACATTTCAATCTGTGGTGATTTGTAATATGTTGATCACCAGTCAGCCCATTGAAAGAATCTCTCTGTTTCTCTTTTGCACCATTTTTAAAACTAACATCTAAGTATCTGTGCCTTCTCAACTCTTTTCAAAAAAAGGCCAGCAGGAGTTGTCTGTTCCTTTATATGAAGCTCAGAACCATGGACTCTCATTTGCTTGATGTTCATAAATCAGTATTTAAAGTAAGAAGATTGTTTCATTTTCAAATAAATCTTCACTCGAAAATAACCCTGTACAATACAAGAACATGCTTTATACTCATACAGGGAAGGGGATGGGGGTTCAAGGAATGTATATAAAAAATAACAGCAATAAGAGCCAACCTTATGGACAAATATCTTACATAATGTGTGTTATGGCATTTAGAGAATCTCTACACAATTTAACAAATGAAAGGTACATGTAGTTAGGTTTTCTTCTCTTTTTTCTACCTGGTAGTACATTCTGTGAGGGGACTTCTGTTAATGCTTTCTTGAGGTATTTTTCTCCTTTCCTCAGAGTTGTTAAAAACTGTTCCTCTTCTTTGTTGACAATGTCAGCAATGTATTCAGGATTCTCTTCCAGTTCCGGGTACGAGTTTCCCTGTAACAATCAAACAAAAAGAAATCAATAATAACAACTTAAAGGCCGAGGTAAAAATGTATAACATAAACATATTTTTTGCTTCTGGACACTACTGCACCTTCAGTTCAAATTTTTTGAATATTTCTTAACAATGTACTGACAAGTCTGTCTACATTCATAGTCCATCTATTTGTATCTACATTTGTTGTATCTCTCTGTCTTAACTAACGTTTGTATAAATGTACATGCCTTCTTCCCTACATGGATCTACATCCGGGGGGGGGGTTTCATAAAGCTGTTCGTAAAGTTACAAATGACTTTACGAACGACTTGAATATGAAGTGCCAGATAGGATGCCCAAAGTTTTTCCTGATATCTATTATCTATTCATCCATCCATCTATCTATTTCTCTGCCATACATCCTTTTGTTTATCTCACCAGTGAGTGTACAACCAGAGGAACTCGACCCCTAAGAACACCAGGTGAAACATGAAGTTTCTTTGTCAGTCTATCTATCTAGCTTTCTATCTATTTGTTTATCTATCCATCTGTTTATATATCTTATAATCCTACATTATCTAAAAAGTGAGTTTTCAACCAGAGGAACTAGACTCCCCAGAGCACAAGGCAAGGCCTCTATCTCTCTCTCTCTCTCTTTCTATCCATCCATCTATTTCTCAATCTTATATTGCTAAGTCTATTCAAGCAAGGCCCCTGAAGATTATCTCTCTCTCTCTGTCTACTTATCATACTTTTTATCCATCCATCTTTTTCTCTATCTTATATTCCTAAGTCTATAATAATAATAATAATAATAATTGCATTTATATGGCGCTTTATACGGGCATTCCTAAGCGCACTGGTTGTCTGTCTAAGTAAGTCTATCTCACCAGTGAGTTTACAACCAGAGGAACTAGATTCCCCAGAGCACCAGGTGAAGCCTGAAGTTTCTCTGTAGCATACCGCACTGCCCTCCGTATAACTCTCTTAATGACATACCTAAATGCAACACACAAAGGCAGAATCTGTCACCGGTGGGTGTATACTGAGAGTAGGATATCAAATGTACTTTAAAGATAAACTTTGATATTTCCATGTCATAGTCCTCATTTGCTTTCAGTTAAAATTGGATTCTAAATGAAACCATTTTACTTTATACATTGAGTGTTGAAACATCTTTTTGCAATCTGATTTCATATAAAAATACTAAAAAGTATAATGCAAACAAAAAAAGTATTAACTAAAAAAGCCCAATCTTTGAAACTGCAACAAAGGTTAACTAGTTCCTGTCAGGGCAAATAAGAACAGTGACAGCAATCTTTCCTTGATGGCACTATCTCATTTTGGTAGTGATGTTAATACACATAAATCCTGGTTAACAGGATAAAATCTCTATTCTACATATACTGCATTAACTATCTTTCAAGGTTGAATTGTCATAGGACCCCATGGAAGAACAGTGGAACTTTGTGAGTGCCACTGAAATGGGCTATCTGCCATTGTTAGGATTCCCCCTATGATCGGAAATAGTAATATATTCTGATTTACCATGTATATTTTAACTTTCAATGTTATTATGGAAATAAAAACAAACAAACAATTCATGCTATATGAGATTCATACTATTTCAATGTTCGAAAGGTAGCTAATTCAGAAGCTAATAATTTCCAGCTTGTATATTCAAAGAAATATCAAAGGTTAATGCACCACAATTGTTATGAACACATATCACAATTTCAAGATGGCAAGGAATATCCATTAGTGTAAACAAGAGGAATACTTCTAACCCTGGTAAAGACAAACCATTTTGAACGGCAATGCAAATGCATAAAGTGACACAGATCATGATGGCTGTAGCAAGGAGGTTCTTACCCACGTCTCTGTGAATCTGGTCTACATCCATCTGCAATGGCCACAGTGAGCATTCTGACATGGTCAGCTACTGCCCTGTAGGCTGTATCAACATGGTCCAGGTCCTTGTCTCCAATTAAACCTTGATAGGGTCTTACTGGACAGGTCTATGAGGGAACATAACAAAGACAATGTCAGAAAGGTAAACCAAAAATATAGGAAAAGACAGCTGAACACCATCTCATCTTGTAAACATCACCACCAAGGAAGATCTTCTTAGAATTTCAGTAACTGACAAAATGTCAAAGGACTCAATCAATTTGTGGAGTTAAATCCTGTTCATATCTTAATTTTTTTACAGTGTCCTAGTCAAATCTGGTATTTGATTTTCACACAACAATGGATTCTAATACCTCTATTGTGACAATATATCATGCATTTATTAGATACCAGTTACAGACATGCTGTTCTCAGGACCTCTGTCAAAAAAATCAAACATGAAAACAATATAAAGAAAACACTTAAATTGCATGATAGTCTACTAAACAATTCAGTGGAAATTAAAGAATGTTACCTCTTCTAATGCCTTGATGAGAGGGTGGAATAAGTCTGTATCATAACTTGAAGGCACTCCTTGCAGGATAGACACCAGTCTTTCCAGTCCCATCCCTGTGTCTACATGATGCTTAGGGAGATCATGAAGACTTCCTGATTCATTCCTGAAATTCACAATCATGAGACACATTCTTAACATGGCATCCCAGTGCCAAAAAATAACCTGATGATTACACTTTAAGGCCCTAATCCACGGTTTAAACCTCCACAAGCGTAGTATGTGTGTGCCTCATGTCCTATGGGTGGCAGTAATATGTTTATATACGCAAATTGATCATTAGACCATGGGTTAAGATAAACCTATTTTGCGCATTCGGGCTCTCTCTCCCTCTCCTTCTCTCTTCCTCCCCTCTCTATGTGCCATGTCTATAGACTTTTGACAATCATTTGGTTCCACAAGTCTCTGTTTTTAGCTTTCTTTATTAGCAACACTTCTTTCTTCTCTAGCCATCTATCAATCCATGGTACACTTCTCCTTCCTCTCCTCTTCTTCCCTTGATCTTTCCCATTCAAGCTTCTCCAAGCCTTTTTTCTGTATGAAGTGCTCTGTAAATCTCATCTCAGTACACTTATAAGTCATATAATAACCATTTAGCATTTATATCTCTATCAATCACACACAATAAAATCTACTCATATCTAATTTATATTTATCTTTTGAAAATGAATATCATGATGAAAACAGACCTGTAAAACTGCATGAAGACAAGATTCCAAATCTCCAGTACATCAGGATCACCAGAGTTGACGAGGTGCGATGCATTCCTGTTACCATGGCGATCAAAATGAATCTCAGTGCATGGTCCACATGGACCAACAGCACCCATCTCCCAGAAGTTATCTGTCATGCCATATGGAAGAACTCTATCCTCAGGAACTCTGGATGGTCAAAGGCAAAAGTAACAAAACATTAATATTGTTAACAATGTAAGAGAAATACTTTGAAAGGAATTATTTTTAGTCACTCCAATGGTAATTTGGATAAGGAATAACTACGTATATAAATATTTGGAGGATTTGCAATGAAACGTACATGTATCATAAGTTTATATAGTATTTTGTGACGTTCATTCTCCCACATTAAGCTGTTGTTGTAATTGTCGTTGTTTAATATTGCAGACGTTCATTCATCATTGATATAAATAATTACGTCTTTCCTTTTTTTTCTTTTATAGAAGTTATTATTAATTCAATGTACCTTTGGTTTATGCTCTTCATAAATTCTATCTATAAGTATTTTTCTCTCTCTTAATAGCTCATATGGTCTATATATTTTGATAATAAGGAGTGATCTCTCATCCACTGGGCCAGTCTGTAGGCAGCAATCACCTTTTTGCCAGACTGGCGTATAATGTTGCGCAGTCTTCTCAGTCAGATGTTATAAGTTATTTTTGTATTGTATTTATAGAACTTCATGGATTTATGTAATTATTGGCATTTTTTATGACCTTCATCATAGCCCAACAGTATCTTCAAGAACACTCCCCATCAGAATTATCTTTAAATTTCAGTTATAGCCATCAACATTTTGATGATATAATCATACGCAAATGGGTGACATATTTAAAATTCAAGAAAAACTAGAAATGTGCATTCCTCGTGCCGCGCAATGCGAAATGTATCCCCCGGCGCTGGCAGCGATTTGAAGGAGGGACAAAGACCCTCCCCCATCCCCTCCCTCAAACAAAAGGATGGTGTAGAAATTGCCGCCAGTGGCCCGGAATATTGTCAACACCAGGAGCAGCATTACCAAAACGATTTGTGTAGATTAGAGTATAATGCATTTTTATAGAAAATTCGGAAGAAATATGACCTCAGAGCGCACATAAGACATCCACTAAAATATGACCTTTGATCCTATGAAAGACGGAACACTAGAGGCAGCATCACCAAAAACTGTAGAGGTGTAATCTATAATGGACCTACATACAAAATTTGAATGAAATCCGTCAAGAAATGCAGAAGTAAGAGTGCACAAAAGGGACAAATGAGCTTTGACCCTATAAAGGACGGAACAATGAGGGCAGCATCACCAAACAGTAAAGATGTGTAGATTATACCAAGATACATCTCCATACAAAATTTGAAAGAAATCCATCAAGAAATGTGGCCTGCAGAGTGAACTCACGCCATCCCTTGAAGTATGACCTTTGACCCTATAAAAGACGGGACACTGGTGGCAGCATCACCAAAAACTACAGGTTTTTAGATTACACCAAGGGACACCTTCATGCAAAATTTGAACGAAATCCGTCAAGAAATGCAGAAGTAAGAGTGCAAGAAATGGAAAAATGACCTTTGACCCTATAAAGGACGGAACAATGAGGGCAGCATCACGAAAAATTAAACATGTGTAGATTATACCAAGATACATCTCCATACAAAATTTGAACAAAATCCATTGAGAAATGTGGCCTGCAGAGTGCACTCACGACATGTCCTGAAGTATGACCTTTGACCCTATGAAAGACGGGACACTGGTGGCAGCATCACCAAACACTACAGATTTTTAAAGGAGAATTAACCCCTGAGTACAAATTTACTTATATTGAAAGGTGTAGTATATTCCTACTTATTGGCCTAAATCATTTTCCAATAAGATATCAGAAAAGGGTATAATAAAGATATTCCAACACCCGGTATCGTCTACTACTCATTTACATGGGGGCTGCCATTTTCTTGCTGATTTGGATTTGTACATGAACCATTGAGAAATGTTCCGGTCAGGAAGATATTTTGAATCCAAGACCTAAATTGATTTTCTTCATTACCTAAAATCCCATATGTGACGAAAAATATAAAGTGGGTGTTTACATGATTTATAAAAATTAAATCTTTATAATGATACTTTTAAATTGTCTGGTTTTGCTTAACAAAAATCTATTTTCTTGGGTTTGCCAAACAGAGCAGAGCATAATATATGCAGCATGCATTCTGACTTTTCAAGTCCCATTATCCGAAAGCAGGTGAATGCATAGTTTGCCGCTATAGATGCTCAGGGAAGAAGCATCCATAAAATTTGAATTAATTTGCTCCGTCCATTGCGTCACAGTATCTAGAAAATAGATTTATATTAAGCGAATATCGATTTTCAACAGAAATATATAAGGAAATCTTCAGTTTAAAAATAAATTGACATATCTATTCTATATTTTAAATCTCAAATGGGTTTTTAATTTTGAAAAAGGCAATTGGGCATTTGGATTAAGAAAATCTTCTTGTACACATAAAAAAAATGGCAGCCCCCATGTATTGCTAGCAGACGATACATATTGCTAGCAGATGATAAATTTTGCTCAGAAAATCTTGATTCGTATCGATCTCGTATATTTTGACGCGAAGCCATATAGTCTAACAAGTAGGAATAAATAACACCTTTGAACACTATCGTCTTTATTGTTTGAGGTTAATTCTCCTTTAAATTACACCAAGAGACACCTTCATGTAAAATTTGAACAAAATCCGTTGAGAAATGTGACCGCCAGAGCGCACACAAGAGTACACACAAGACATCTATCAAAATATGACCTTTGACCCTATAAAAGACGGAACACTGGGGGCAGCATCACCAAAATCTATAGGGTTCCAGATTTTACCAAGAGACACCTTCATATAAAATTTGAACAAAATCCGTTGAGAAATGTGACCGCTAGAGCGCACACAAACTTTCCCCAAAAATATGGCCTTTTACCCTATAAAAGACGGAACACTGGGGGCAGCATCACCAGAAACTATAGGGGTCCAGATTTTACCAAGATACACGTCCATAGGAAGTCTGAAAGAAATTCGTCGAGAAATGTGACCGCTAGAGCGCACACAAGAATGTGACGCCGCGGCGGCGGCGGCGAAACGCTGCTGAATGTTTCCTCCGGCATACTGCCGGGGGATACAATAAGCATATGATGATAACAAGTTTAAGTACTAATAATGAATAAAGCTGACATAATGATTTTGTGAGATATTCTTGCTGACAATCAAGCTAGTGTTTGTAGGGGATGTGATGTTAACATAATTTAAACACATTTTATATACATGTCACTATACAAAGAAAACCATTATCTTGGCACGCCCTACTCTATTTCTTGACCCTGTCATGAGGTTGGAAGCAAACACTCATGGAAGTCTGTCTGTTTAGATTATCATATATAGTCAGGACCACTTACCCTAAATCTAGCCAGATTTGCCTTGTAGCTTCATCAGCTCCTAGACCAAGATCACTGTTCCCACCGAAGTATGTAAAGTAGAGATTCTCAAGGGGAAGACCATAAACACTGGTAAGCAGGTCTAAAGCCATGGTGCAAGCTTCTTTCTGTAATCAAAACATCACATACCATACAACATAAACATATAGGCCTATGAGATTTGGACTGATTTCAAGTT
Organism: Heliocidaris erythrogramma; assembly: GCA_025617745.1. Lineage (NCBI taxonomy): Eukaryota > Metazoa > Echinodermata > Echinoidea > Camarodonta > Echinometridae > Heliocidaris > Heliocidaris erythrogramma. The sequence goes on from CM046856.1 coordinate 5,630,883, forward strand.
TTAACAAAAAAATGTTGCTAAACACTGAAGTGAGTATATCTATTATCATAGCAATATGGTACAGATGATGTAGGGTTATACAAATCTACTTATCATAATCCACAAGCCAACATATATGTGCAAAAGAACAAGGGGAAAACTAGAACTGCAATCGTATCAGAACGATGTGCATGCATTGACGTCTGTATTTTGTATTTCCTTGAACAGTAAAATAAAGAGCATCACTTAAACTACCTATAGAAATTTGTTTGAAGTCTGTAGCATCTAGAATAGTGGAGATAGACAAGTAGAACTGAGCTGGCACGAGTCATGGACTCATGGGTTGAAGGTCATTCTATATTTGGGTCTACGTGCTAGTCTGTATTTGCAGACTCTGTTAAGTACCTGTCACTATATAGCGTTTAAAACGAAGCGCTTGATAGATTTTGAAAATCCGGCTTCGAGAGTCTCTTCATTTTGCCGCGAAGCATGTACCTGCCAGATTTCAAGAAAATTAAATATCGTTCAGGGGGTCAGATTTGGGAAACCGATTTTTCCCATAGACAATACTGTGCAGGGTATAGAATAGCGTTTAAAACGAAGCGCTTGATAGATTTTGAAAATCCGGCTTCGAGAGTTTCTTCATTTTGCCTCGAAGCATGTACCTGCCAAATTTCAAGAAAAATAAAAATCGTTCAGGGGGCCAAATGCGGGCAACCGATTTGCCCCATAGACAATACATGTAATACATGTGCAGGATCCGTATAATGACCTGACTTCAATCGCGATTTACTCAAAATATTCTGTGAGACCATATATCTTTTTTTGCATCCCTGACAAGGGAATTTCATTGCAGTCATTGTAAGCCAACCGTGACTAGCGCGCCATTTAAAATAAGCATATTATGCAATATTATGTAATGCATAGTAAATTAAGGTTTTTGCGTAATATCTTCGCGATGACGTCATCGATTTCAACCAAATTTGGTTAACAGTTGTCAAATACACAAATACACATACCCATCAAATTTCAAAGACGTACGTGGAATGTTCACAAAATTAGAGCAAGTTGTCTTTATTTCGGCATTTATGCAAATATTGTGATTTTCAAGTGCAATTTTCTCAAAGTCGGTCAGTGATGAGGTATATATTTTTTTATTTGGCTGAAAAGGGTATATCTTGAAGTATCTAAATCCAAAAAAGGGTACGGGTTTACCCAAGCATGACGGAGATACGGCCACACGAAGAGAGCCATTTGGAAAACTTTAGAGGGCGCTGTTTATATAATGCGTAATCGGAAATGCATGAAATCTAGCAGAAATGTGTGCAACGCCAAGACCAAGACATGGTAAAAGTTTGAGACAGAAATCAATTGATATGACAAAGTTATAGGAATTTTTAATATTCGGGAGTGAAAATAACAAGAAAATTAGAGTTTTTCAATATGGCCGATTGCGGACTTAAATTTACAGTGTGAAGATGGCATTTTTCGTATTAATTTTTTTATTAGAATGTACAGAGCAACTCTTGGGCTATCTACAGGAATTTGTTAGAAGTCTGTAGGATGTAGGATAGCTGAGATAGGCAAGGAGAACAAAAGGCATGAAAATGCCCCCAAAACGGACAAAATGGCGCCTGGACGGTCATGCATGAGTGAATTCGGAAAACGAAGACCTCAGTAAGTTAGAAGGGATGCCAAGTAACATGCATACGAAATTTGAAATGAAATGGACAAGGGGAAAGGACCTAGACAGAGCTCACAAACACCCTGTGCAAAACGAATGGGGTCTGAGGTCTAAGAAGAAGAAGAAGAAAAAGAAGAAGAATAAGAATGCAGAACACGAACAATAACAGAGCATTGACGTCATGACGTCAATGCAATAATTGCCAAAGTAATTCATTTAAATTCAGATCCCACTTTCCCAAATGGACAAGGTGTAATAATATTATTCTGTATCACTCTGTTGTATTCCTTACATGGCATTTACCTTGAAGAAATCTCCAAAAGACCAGTTTCCAAGCATCTCAAAGAAGGTGTGATGAGTGGTATCCTTGCCAACATCTTCCAGATCGTTGTGTTTACCTCCAACACGGATACACTTCTGACTGTTGACAACTCGACGGTAGCAATTCTGGACCATATCAGGGTGGATGGTACCTTGAAAGATGTCCTTGAACTAAGGAGGGCAGAAAATGAATAGGAATGGAAAGAACGATATAAAAGGAAGGATGAAATAAATAAACTTATGTAAAACCAGATGTGATCAACTGTGTAGAAGGAAAAAAATATTGTAATTCGAGTGCAATGGCAACAGTTCTACATCTTACCTAGATATCTGTAAAGAAATAGTTGTCACTTGAAACCATTCTTTAAATCCGAAGACTTAGTAGATCATTGCCAAGGGTTGTGATATTTAAGTCATTCAGCAAACTGACATTCTAATGTAAGCATATAGGAATAGATATTGCATAATATAGTAATATCATTCATAAATATAATTTGGTGCATTTGAATCTTCTAAAACATTTCTTTTTACTTATATTCCTACCTGATTCATTCCTGCATTGGTAAACAGCAGAGTGGGATCGCCATATGGAATTACTGAGGATGAAGGCACAAACACATGATCATTTGGCCCTTGAAAATAGTCCAAGAATGTTTTCCTAACTTGGCTGGCTGGCATGAAATCTTTACACTGCCCAGGCCGCAGAGATCCAGCAAAAGTCCTTGGGCTGGAATGAACATGGGCAACTTGTCCTTTTAGCTTTTTGTGAGAGTTGTATCTAAAGGTGTAATTGGCTGATAATTGGGAGGCAAGTCTGTGATACATAGGATAATGACGAATCCTCCCTGCTGCTCTCAATGTCTCCATCTTCATGGCAGGAGCTATGCAACCGAGTCCCAACATCTTCATCATCAGCAGTGACGAAAGAAATTAACAGTTTTATTTAGGCATTATTGTGAAATTAGAAACCACTCATTATCTCTGCACAGAGTACTTCATTTTTAAGTGTCTTCTTTCCAAGTTCAGACAGATAATTTAAATATGTATATATGCATGCATGTGTGTGCGCAGCAAGCACGTTGAATGATTGGTTTCCTAGAAGCGATATAGCCCTTAACCATTAAATCGATTGCAGTATTGCAGTGAAATACGAGACTATCTGACTGCTTTCAATTTCTAATACCGATTTTGACAGGGCAGAGCTCAGCCTGTTTCGTTAACTCTGCTTTAAAGGGCCCCTGTCATCAAAATGCAAGTGGATACCTGTTGGTGTGCAGTCCTACATACATCTCATATTTTGATATTTAAACTTCTAAATATGTTTCATAGATTTTTAAATATTTTTTTGAAATAATTTTCTACAACCTGCTAAGCCCCACCCACTTAAAAAAATCCTCCAGACCATTTGCCCCCAGTGATATCATCTGTCAATCATCTGTGAGCTAATATCGATTTTGCAAGTGAAATTGGTATTTAACTTTTTCAAAGCTGACACCTGTTACAAATTAACAACATAGGAGTTGCTATGTTCTGCTACAACATGGCATAGATTATCATTTTTATGCAGACGGTATTCAACTCTTGATTTCCTTTAATTCAGATCAATCTGCTGCGGAAAGGGCTGTTCATCGCCTTGAATCATGCATGGTTGATGCTCACGATTGGATGCTCGCACGTTCTCTGAAACTAAATTCAGATAAATGTGAATTCCTTATATTTGGTTCTAAAGTGCAGCTTAGTAAAATTGATTTTAATTCCATCTCATTTTCTGGCCACACAATTTATTTATGTTCGACTCATATATGACAATGTCTAATCAAATTTCAAATATCTGCAGATCAGTTAGGTACCAATTACGTAATATCGGTTTTATTCTGAAATATTTGTCCAAGTCTGCCACTGAAAAGATAGTTCATGCCTTAATTTCCTCCCGTCTCGACTTTGGCAATGCCCTTCTGTTGTCCAAGCTCCAGAAGCTTCAAAATGCTGCGGCTCGCATTGTTACTCTGTCCACCAAGCGTACTCATATCGCTCCTGTTTTGCAGTCGCTACACTGGCTCCCTGTCAAACATCACATTATTTTCAAAATGTTGTTGCTCACTTTTCACTGCGTTCACGGTTCTGCTCCCCAATACAATACGTCTTTAATTCAAAATTACACCCCCGCGAGATCTTTGCGCTCATCCACTTCCAGTTCTCTTGTGATCCCTAAAGTTGCAAGATCTTGGAGGGAAAGATCATTTGCCCATGCGTGTCCTAAATTATGGAATAGCCTTCCTGAAGACATCAAAAAATGCATAACATCTGATTCTTTTAAAAATCATGTAAAAACATTTCTGTTTAAAGGCCAAGTCCACCCTAACAAAAAGTTGATTTGAATTAATAGAGAAAAATCCAACAAGCATAACACTGAAAACTTCATCAAAATACGATGTAAAATAAGAAAGTTATGGTATTTTAAAGTTTCGCTTAATTTCGCAAAACAGTTATATGCACATCCTGCTCAGTATGGAAATGAGGGTACCAGTGACGTCACCCACTCACTATTTCTTTTGTATTTTATTATGTGAAATATAGAATATTTTAATTTCTGCAGATTTCACAATTAGGAAGCTCTCATTGAATTGTGTATAGGTTGCAACAATGGCAATTACACATGTTCACCGAGGAATCAAACCTTGTTTCACATTACAAGGAAAAATTAAAATATTTTGTATTTCATGTAATAAAATACAAAAGAATTAGTGAGTGGGTGACGTCACTGGTTCCCTCATTTGCATACTGAGCAGGATGTGCATACAACTGTTTTGCGAAATTAAGCGAAACTTTAAAATACCATAACTTTCTTATTTTACAACCTATTTTGATGAAATGTTATAGCACGCAACATGATTTCCAGACCTACCAAGTCTCACGCATTACTAGGCGTGACAGTCACGCATCAGCCTGATCAGCACTGTGGTGTGTGTATAGTTACGCACGGTTGTGACCTTTCAAACAGTGCAGCGCGATTACATTCCATTACAGACTGTCAGGACTGTGGGCAGATGACGCAATAAATATCGTTTTGGCAAGTTGTAAGATGGTTGACTAAATTTAACTTAATGAATGTAGGTATGTGAAATGCCCGTGCGCTTGCATCGCGAAAGTGGTTCCAAAACTGTGTTTCCATTTTCTACCAGCTTTCGGGTTATGCTGTGAGGGGTACCCTGACAAAAGCTTTCGCTGTGCTCGTATTTGCATGTCAATGTGCACAAAAAGGGTATCAACGAAGAGCTGAGACCACGAACTAGTGTGTGAAAAAAAAAATTTGTCAAAAGGATTTCCAGACGTTGTTTCACATGGGCCTGAACTACCCTGATAATTTTGGGTCATCATAATCATTATTTTTCATGAAGGTAAGTGATTTAATTGATTTCAATTATTTACAAATTCATTTTCATTAATACTTAACACATTAAGAAAGTTTAATGGAAATTTATAGTTGCGAAATAATTTTTTTACTTTGCGAAATTTTCCATGTCAGAACTATGTATACACGTTAGCTCACTCCACCGCGAAGCAGCGTCGGCTTCCGCCGGCAGCGGCGGCGGAGATCCGTGGGTTAACCCGTTGGCGTTAGCATGTGAATTTTGACGATGGATATACAAAAGTGATGAGATTTCGATGCTAAATTTCATTAATAGACAATTGTTTTTCTTCATCAAAATATTATGGCAATATACCATATTAAGGTAATTATCAGAAATATGTGTTAGTGAAATGCTGTTCTGTTTTTGTTGACAAATTCATGTTCTAATAAGCTGACCAGGGGTACCAAACTTTTCAGGATAGGATGAAGTTAGGTAATTTTTAAGGTCGTTTGGGATGTATATTGGTCACAACATTTTTTTTTGCCGTATTGAATTACTGTACAATTTCCGCGACCAAAAAAACCAGTGTTTTGCGACTTGTAAAATGCCCTAATTTCTTAAATATCCATCCAATTTGAATAATTCAAAAACTACTGCATTTCTCTTTTCTAGACCTTTCTGTTGATACCAAATTTGTCAAGAATTAATCAATTTGAAATTTTCATTTAACATACCTAATGAATGCACTCAATCAATAGTTTAAGTTTTATTTAGTTTAAAAAACTTTAATTTTTAAATGAAAAATATACCGGTATGTAATTTCAGAGAAAAGCATGTAAGTCTAGTCACACTTTTTAATACTATAGTCGCGGTTCGCAACACCCGGCCTCACAGTCACAGCCTACCGCGCGTCGGGCACACGGTTCCTCGCCTACCTGTCGATGATGCATGGAAAATCTCACACATTGTTGGTCTTTGACCTTGGAGTCTCTGGATTTCTCTCCGTCTCTATTGACTGTGCATGCAATCGCGTGTGCATGCAATACTCAATAGCAAGCGACTAGTGGCTTGATGCAGCGGAAGACGAGGGAACCCACGCCACGGGGCACGGGCTACGCTGGCCGATCCTACAACGAGAAACCGGTGGTATGCGCGATGCCTGTTGCTGGTATTTGTTAAATGGAATTTCATTAAAAAAAACAAATAGACATCAATGAGCAAACTGTACTGATTGATCGTAAAGTATAAAAGCAAACTTACGTTTTTAGTATATCTAGATTAAGCTGATAGCGGCCTATTGTTGATCTTTTCATTTCTTCGATGGATGCCAATTTGGACCATGGGCGTCGCCATGTTGTAAGTCATGCCGCCCTCTGTGGCGCGTAGAATGCAATGTTTAGTTTGGACAAATACGATCTCAATAGACAATTCAGCCTTTCGAAAATCATTGTTTTACAATTATCAGATACCATTTTGATGAATTCGGGGTAAGCAACTGCCTGCTGTTGGAATAAGATATAGACTAGTTACTTTGGAGGGATATTATTGTCTATTCTAATTAATCAGACCCGTCCCAAGAAGATTGATGATGGTCATTTGTTTGAAGGCGACATGAGTGAATGGTGGGAGAGGAATGGGGTGCAGCGCGAACAGGATTGACCTCTGCGTCTGGCGTGCATTCATGCTAGCGAGCGCTATAAATGTGACCTCCGTGGCCTGCTCTGCTGGCCCAAAGTTGATGTATAGCTATGCCTATGAATGATTGTGTTTAGCTGAGCTCAAGCAGGGTTGGATCACTTATACATGTACAAGCTTATCTGAAGATAATGGGTTGGATGTGTCTGGTTGTCTATGATCAGATGATAATGAATTCTTGTAATTTTTATTGTCATGATCAATTGTGGAGTATGAAGGGGGGGGGGGGTGGGGGCTAGTATAGTAGTAAAAGGCTAGCCTTAAGTGGCTGAAGAAACATTTTTATTCAGTGGTTTATTAAAATTCATTTTAATTTTTATTTACCTTGGTTCTAACATTTTCTGAAATTGAAACGTTGAAAAGTTTGTGAGCGATTGTCTATAACATTTTCAAGTTGATATCAACATGATCAAAGGCCATATCAAATTTTGTTAGATAAAATGAAGGGTCCTAAAGTTATGCACATGTAATAAATGAATGCAAATCTTGATTTGAAGTGGAATTTTGGTGTGACTTTCACCCTGATTTCCAAATAATGATAATATAGCAAAAATAAAGGGAAATTCTAATTCTTTTTGACAAACGTAAATGATGGGCCTAATGTCGTTACTCAGTCACACAAAGTTTGGCGCATTGAACGCATTGCATGTATTAGCAGGGACCAGGGTGCGTAGTGTTAGAACCTGCGTAGCATTTAGGACCCCTGGCCATACAACTCTAGGCTATTATAGCTAATATGCCCAGTAATCCTCAAATTGGCAAGAATCCTACCTAGGATATCAAAAAAACAGCAGAACGGAGGTATAGATAGAATTTGTATGGAGCGGAGGTATAGATAGAATTTGTATGGAGCGGAGGTATATAGTGCAGCAAGATCAGATTCGCTGTCAATTGCTCGTGGTCTAGTGGTAAAGGCGTCTGGTCAGACTGTCAGAGTATTCTCTTTCTACACTGCACTCGCGTTTAAGGTCCCGGGTTAGAATCCCGCTCTTTCTTGCTGATAATTTTTTCAGTTATGAATCGATAACGATAGCTTTTATTCCGTTATAAATAACTGAATTTCAACAATGAAAACCAAGAAACTTGACTAATTATTCACTTGTTCAGGCGGATTTAATGGCGGCTGGGCATAATAACGACTTTGGCCCAACTCTACAAGCTCGACTTCACTTCTTATAAGCTTTTACATATATAAGTGAGTCGTATGTATATATGCCACCTTCTTCTGACACACAATTTCAGTCATCCCAGTATAGCTTCGTATGTGAGCTGCATCAGGGATTATTTCTACAAGGTACAAGGTGGTCTAGTCTAGTTACGTTTCTCTTTGTTATACCAGTCCAGGGCAGTAGCTCACTCATGATAATGTAGTGCAGATTTGCATCTTTGAAATACAATATTTACATCCTACCATCCTTCAGATTTTCAGAAAAGGAATTGCAAAACCTGACAAAGCATTTCTTTTACAGAATGAATAGCAACACCCATTGAACCATCACTATGCGGTAGCAGTCGCGACCTCTAAGTTGAAGTTTCTAGGTGAAAACACTAATATAGGCAAAGTTTTGAGAAAATACTTTCATGGTAAATTATTCAATAGGAAGTTACGGTTTGCATAAATGCGAGTGAGCAACACCAGTCATCAATTTGTATTATAGAAATGGAATGCATAAGACACCAATCTTGACCTTACGTTTTCAGTGTGCAGAAGGATGAACACTCCTCCAGAAGTGATGAGTATGGGATCACCAGAGGAGTACCATGACCCTGGATCCAACTTTGACCTCTCGGGTCACCAGCAGACATGGAAAGATGGGAATGAATCCACAGCCGTCCTGCAGCCAAATGGAGGTTACGACGACAAGTTAGAGGTGAAAGAAGAAGAGGAAGAGGAGGAAGAAGAGAGGGGTAATGAGGAGGAATATGAAAAGGTGAATGAGGAAGAGGAGGAATTGAGGTCATCATCTCATTCATCTGAAGATGAAGCTGATGGTGAAGAAGAAAATGAGGATGATCATTTAGACAGAGAGGTAAGATTATCATGAGAATTTAGCCTTATTCAGGTTGACCTGTTATCAACTTGTCCCGTTATCAACTGTTGCATAAAGAGCTATCTTCTCTATTTCATTCAGTAATAGCCATAGATTTGTCAATGACATTGGATGAATGATTAATACATCAGGAACTAATAATCAGGAAAAAAATTGTATGAGAAGACATGCACTGGATGACAGATAGACCTGGAAACTCGGCTGCAGAATTCTGCATATTTCCAGTACATCTGGTAATAAGGTAATAAGATTGAATATATATAGTGTTCAAAAGATGCTTTTGAAGTAGATTACCTTATATAAAATTTATATTGATTGAAAGTTACCAGTAGTATTTGCAGTTTTATATTGTGACTTTGCTTTTTAAGTGGAATATATTTCCTCCCAATTTCTTACACACAAGTTCTACATGTATGTTTGTAATCTGTGTGGTAATGGGTTTACATGTATTTGAATACTTAACAATATAACAAAAATTTACATCTTTCTGTCTTTGTTGCACTTCAGATTTCTACTCATGAACAAGCTCAAAGCAGAAATGGCCATTCGCCCGAGGCTGAGAGTGAACACCAGGAATCACCAAGAGAACACATTGATAATGATGCGAGGAGTAGAGAGGATGAAGATGATATAGGTATTCATGAAGAAAGTCACACAATTCACAATGATGATGATGATGATGATGATCATGAAGATTCTTCTAGAGAGGTCAACCAAGGGGACATTGAGGAGGAAGATGATGAAGAGGATGAAGGGGAGGATGATGATGATGACGAGGAGGATAGAATAAAGGAGACACAAAAGCTTGTTGCGAAGATAGAGCATGACATCCAAGGTCTGCGATTCCAGGCAAAACAACGGGGGCACCTCCTGTCAGATCTTCACAGATATGGTGCGCAAAACCAACAGCGAAGAAAGGAACAGGAATATTCAAAACAGTCTGCATCAGTGGAGCAAACCGGCGACCTACACCCAGTAGCAACACCACTGAAGCCTAGTGATGAAGGCAAGATAATAGAAAGACCAGTGTCTATCAAACTACGCCTAAGAACTCGCAGCACCTCTCCCAAGGCACAACAGGAAAGATATACCCTTCCCCCTGTCGTGAAGGCCAAACCAGGCAAGGTGAAGATGCGTGTATTGAGGATAGGCAAGCAGCTTGGACGATGGGATGCATGGAAGGAGAGCTTAGCTGTGAAAGGTGACAGGGAACTAGCAAAGATCATGATGGACCAGTGAGTTTAGTATTCAATTATGTTAGTGCATTTGACGATGATGCTGTTTTTATTTTTCAAAACTTTTTATTTTCACCAAACAATATTTGTTGATTGATAGTGAGCAATTTTATGCATCTTCATGTCATTGTTTTTATCCAAGCAAGGCTGATGTGTTGAGGTCATTGTGTGAAGTTTTACGCTTCTAGGACATTATAGTTTTAATTATATAGTCCAGCAATAGAAAGGTTTGCTGTTCCCATGTCTGTGCTTGATATTGTTTGAAAAAAATAGTTAATGAAAGAGTGCAATTACACCTGACATCTCTAACTGAGATATTGTGATAGAATAAATATTTTGTGTGCTATATGAATTATTAAAAGTTCAGGGTTCTCAACTATCATAGAAAGCTGAACATTTACTGTAAATGCAGAAATATTCGCGGTACATTAATATTCACAGATTTCGCCCTATTTTCCATAGGCGCGAATTTTAGAACATGCGAAAATATTAGCATGATTTCTTATGCTTGTTTAGAATGGACGCTGCATTGCATGCTTCATCTGATTTATACATGTTTGAATCCACTTCATTTTAGAGTGCAAGTGAGTAATTGTGCAGCGCGAATTAAAGAACCGCGAATATGTGTTTGGGTTGCTCAGCGCGAAAATTTAAGCACTCGAAAATAACAGTGTTTACAGTATTTCCTTTTTCGGCTATCTTTACAGCATGGACAGAACCTATTTTCAGCAGTTTCTTCCACCTCCCAAACCAGAGAAAGGTCAGAAACGGAAGAAGAAAGAGAGCAACAAACATGAGCGGAAGGCCAAGAAGCCCAAGCAGGTGAAGGTGGTTGAAGAGCCTGAGGAGTGGGCCGATGGGTATCTGGACGATGATGTGGATGACTTTTATGATCCTGCTGAAGAGAAGAATGACTATGACTATGATCCATCTCATGAAGATGAAGACTTTGGAGCATACAAGGTAGGTCATGATGACAATGAAAAACATTTCTTAGGACATTAATCAAAAAGTATAGTGGGGTAGCAATACTGCCACCATAATACAATCACCCAGTCAGGGGCATTGCCAGGGGCATTGCCAGAGGGCAGAATGCATTCTGTGGGCAAATTTATAATTTTTATTGCCTGTTGGAAGAATGTCGGAATTGATCCCCCCCCTTGCCTCATTTGTTTCATGTTTTCGGAAAATTGCAGCTATCTTATTGGCAAGTTTGAGCCAAACAGTATTTCTCCCATTTTCTTACATTGATAAATTAACAATTTGTCCACCCCGACAATTACATTTTTATAGTCCTTCATGTAGGTATTTTCAAACATATTATTGTTTCCTTATTTTTCTTTAGCCATCAAATCCAGTGAGAAATAAAAGGAAGTCTCAACGACCTAGAAAGTTGATGGGTGTGAACTCCACCCCCAAAGCATCCAAGACTGCCAAGCCTGCTCGTCAGCCGAAGCGATCGCCCAAGGCTCAGAAGATTCAAGAGCAAGAAGATGGAGAGGCACCAGTAGTGCAGGAGAAGAGGAGGGGACGCAAACCTAAACCAAAGTCAGAAGTTGTCAAAACTGAGAAGAAGATTAAAGCTCCTAGGATACATCGGGGAGGAAGGTTTGTATGATGTCTTCGTCTCATGATGATTTAGATAGGAAAATGTAATTAGCGTCTCTCACAGATATTCGATTGCATGTGGGTAATTCCATAAATAAGGGAGCCAATTTGTGACATTTTTGGTGTCCCTTTTACATATGAAACCCCATATTTTTATGGCTCATAATGAAAACACCAATAGTGGAGTGAGATTGTAAAGTGATCTCCAAGCATAATGTTGCATTGTCATGCTTAGAATCACCTTACAATCGTACTGCACTATTTGAGTCTTTACCCAGAGCCACACAAACATGTGGGTTTCATATGTAAAAGGGACCCCAAAAATGTCACAAATTGGCTCCCTTATTTATGGAATTACCCATGTACCAAGAATAATCAAGCTTGCCATTTCTTTTCTACTTGATTGATTTTGAACTTCAAAAACTCTTCTTCAAATTCTTTTTGGTAGTTAAGTATTGTAAACATATTCTTAGTATGGAAAAGCAAGGAGATTTTAAATTGGATATGTGATTATAAAGAGATAATTACAGTCAAACCTGTCTATAGCGGCCACCGAAGGGAAACGGAAAAAGTGGCCGCTATAGACAGGTGGCCGCTATAGACAGGTCGGCGGCCATTTTTATTTTTTTGCACATACACTGTTACACGCAACAAAGTTAGTGTACATGCATCCATATATATCACTTAGGAAAACAAGCTATAGATCAACAGATTTGACGTATAAAATGTCATATGATATATAAATGCTAAAATAATATGCTTTGTTGTCAATAAATGAGAAAAACAATAGATATACGAGCAATCTGTGTAAAATGAATTTTCCCTCAAATTACCACGTACGTACCACCCGCGGTAGACTGCTTTTCTTGACTTTTATAGTCTAAAAACGATGTCTAATCATGCTTTTGCTTCCTGTCAAAAAATTACAATAATAAGTTTATCTTTTGAATAAAATCGTGCAATCAATTTTCATTCAATAAATATTTGCCTTTTGAATGGTTTAAAAGAAGTTTTAACTGTTTTTGAGAACAGGCGATAGAAGGTGCTCGCTTGCATTCGTCGAAAGTGCGAACGTCGACAATGGCCTGGATCGCCGGTGGACGATCCGAGTCGAGTTTTCACGCCGTTTTTCAGCAGGACAATCTCTCGTACATGAAATTGTTATTATTGATCTTTAAAAAAAATAATACTTGGGTAGTATTTTATTATTTTCACTTTCTAAAAAAAATCACTCCTTTATTATTTTTTTCAAAAGTTTTAACGCTTTAAAAATTTTTTTTTATAAATCTTTTAAAAATAAAAAATTATATTGAAGCGTACGAGCCTGCGCTATTGCGCAATGGCGATCAATATCAATGCAATGCCGACCGCTATAGCTTAGGAGAACAATACAACTAAAGTGTAGGGGATTGCAGCTGGATGGTGCGAAGATTACGTAAACGAACAATACTAGTGCTTAATTCTTACTAAAAAAGACTTTTAATCTCTAATTAGTCGGCAATGTGGTGAAACTATTAGATCTTCATGGCCATTGTAGAATCTATTCACGACGTTTGTGTGAGAGTGTGACTGAGCTAGGACTCGGTAAACACATCGCACCTATGGCAAAAACTACTTTTTTGTGCACGAAGCTACGGCTCGACTCGATAATAGTGGCCGCTATACGCGGTCAGATATTGTCCGAGGGATACATAATGGGTGGCCGCTGGCCGCGTTAGGCAGGTGACCGCTATATGCAGGGTCTACAACACAGTAATTTCCTGCGGGGGATTTTTTGGTGGCCGCTATAAGCAGGTGGCCGCTATAGACAGGTGGCCGCTAAGACAGGTTTGACTGTACTGTACAATGGGATTTTGTCTTCTGCAGAACCCTATAAGGTGTCCTGACCCTTAGACCTCCGTGGCTCTTTATGTCTTTTTGTCTTGTCTCATTCACTCAAATCATCTTATTACCGAGGTTGGATTGCCCTTTAAAGGGGAAGTCCAGTCCAAAAATTTCTTGGTTTTAATTGAAGCAGAAAAATCAGACCTACATATCAAAAAAAGTTAAAAGGAAAATGTGACAAGTAGTAAGAAAACTAGGGAAAACTATGAAAATCACTAGACAAATTCTCAACTCAGTCATGATTTTGTGACATCACTGGCTCACAACTTGCCAATTATTTTGTTGATATTCATAATATACAAATTCTCAAAAAGTTGTCAAAGAATATGATTTCCTCAGGACTTGAACCAATTTATAGTAGTTTTTGCATGTATACACTAATACAGAGTAAATAATTTTCTGTAAAAGTCATGAAAATATAAGTTTTTAAATTTATAATATACATAAAAAATGAGTGATTATGAAAATGTAACATTTTGAAAGCAATCTCAATATTTTGGGGTTCAAAAAGGTTTCTTCTTGCAAAAACATTAATTTATATGTAAACAAATCTTTCGGCATATTACTCCCAGTGTTAAAGATCGTATGCTCGATCTATAATGAAAAAACACAAGTCAGAAAAAATTGGAACCAGCGGGATTCGAACCTGTCATCTACTGCTTGCCGGGCAGCGACTTAACCACCAGGCTATTCTGGTTCACGGCCAAGTCACGACGAACTAGAATCAAATACCCAAGATCCTCTTCTTTCTGACTCATTAATATTCAAACGGTCCGCCGTGGAACAATGGTTAGTAAACGAAGAAGCTTGACTGGGGAGGAATTTTTAATTTTTAATTTGTAAACAAATCTTTCGGCATATTACTCCCAGTGTTAAAGATCGTATGCTCGATCTATAATGAAAAAACACAAGTCAGAAAAAATTGGAACCAGCGGGATTCGAACCTGTCATCTACTGCTTGCCGGGCAGCGACTTAACCACCAGGCTATTCTGGTTCACGGCCAAGTCACGACGAACTAGAATCAAATACCCAAGATCCTCTTCTTTCTGACTCATTAATATTCAAACGGTCCGCCGTGGAACAATGGTTAGTAAACGAAGAAGCTTGACTGGGGAGGAATTTTTAATTTTTAATTTGTAAACAAATCTTTCGGCATAATATGCCGAAAGATTTGTTTACAAATTAAAAATTAAAAATTCCTCCCCAGTCAAGCTTCTTCGTTCATTAATTTATATGTTGGTTAAATTTTTGTGAAAACCTTATTCTTGGATAACTTTTTTAGAATTTGTATTATCAATATAAACAAAATTAATTATTGAGTTGTGAGCCAGTGACATAAAAAAATAATGACTGAGTTGCCAATTTGTTTAGTGATTTTCATTGTTTTCCCTAAATTCTCATGGCACTAAAAAATTTGTAACTTTCTTATTAGTTGTCCGATTTTCCTCAAACTTTTTTTAGGTTTGTGTCCTCCCCTTTAAGAAAGATATTCTCACTGTTCTTTTTCTTGCTCCCTTGTTTCTTGTTATGTATTAGGAGACCATCTCTGATGAGTACTTTAAGAAACCTTGACTGGAACGCTCTTCCAAGACGCTATGAATGCAAGATCTGTTGCCTACGCTTTGACGGAATTGTTGCCTTCAAGTCTCACCTTGAAACAACGCATGCTTCAGAATATCATAAATCCAAGGAACCAAACAATCATAAACCAGGGGGAGAGGAGAACTCAAATGATGCACAAGAGGCAGAGAAACACTTTCATGGTTCGGAGAAGCAGTACCAGGACTCAGAGAAGCAATATGACGACCTGGGCCATTTGCCAGATCAGCATTCATCTATGCAGGAAACAGAACAGCGCAGGATGGCCGAGAGTGAGATGTATCGGACAATGGCCTATGGGCAGGATATGATAGATGCAAGACGCTTTGAGATGATGCCACCTTTTAAGAGACATCTGCATGAGAGCTTTTCAAATGAGTGGGGAAAAATGCAAGGAAACATGTACAGTAGACCTTTGACATCTGGTCAGATGATGCATGGGGAACAGTCTTGGGGACATAATCGGGGGTACGATGCCATCCCCGCCTATCGGAAGCATTACGAGGATGGACGAGAGTGGGGCAAGGGTGGGGGACAATACTCCCATGTTATTACATCACTTGGACAGAACATGCAAATGGGTGTTGATGGAGGAGGAGCTGGGCATAGACAGGAGCAGCATGGGGAAGGTTACAACATGCAGGGGGGTAACGTGATGGGGATAGAGCATGCCTCCTCTCAAGATAACACCTATGTTGATCTGAGCATGAGACAGAGAGAAGAGAATCCAAACCAGGATCATGAGGGTGTTTCACATGGAAGGATGGAGAGGGAGGAGCAGGAAGAAAATGAACACAGACAAGAAGGTGAACCTCCACCTCAGACTGACACACAGTCAAATGAAGGTAGTAAAGAGGCTGAAGATGAGGCGAATGAGCAAGAAGATGGTGAAGAACAAAAGGGGGGTGAAAATAACACTGGAAAGAAAAAGAAGAGGAAGAAAACTAAGCCCCATAAGGAGTGGGAAGAAATAGACAGGTGGGCCATTACATTTGTACACTGTCCGCAGTGTGATGACTATATTCGCTTTCGGCCAGGTCAGAAGAACTTCCATTTTGCTGTCCACGCGGAGCGTCGTCTATGCCAAGAATGTGGGAAGATGTTCACCAAAGAGGCTTTCCGGGCTCATGTCCGAGTCCACCAGGCTAAGAGGCTAGGAGAGGTCCTCAAGCACATCTGTGAGGTTTGTGGGAAAGGTTACCGCTTCAAGTGCAGCTTGAGCTCACACATGCGCTGCCACACTGGCATTCGTGACTTTGACTGTAAGATCTGTGGTAAGAAGTTCCTCTCAGCCCATGGGCTTGAGAAACATGAACTGGTTCATCGTAAAGTGAAACCGCACATGTGCCCTGATTGTGGGCGTGGCTTCACCCAATACCATAACATGCTTGCCCATCGCAGACAGCATACAGGAGAGAAACCTTATCGCTGTAACTTCTGCGACCGTTCTTTCACCCACAATGTCAGTTTGAAGAATCACAAAAAGAAGGAGCATGGGGTTGACCTGTGGGTGGGTTCTGGTGGTAAACCCCCATCATCGAATCGTCATCGTTCCAAGTCAACAAGAAGTGCCCCTGTTGTTCCCGTCAGTCCTCCCGTTCCCCAGCAACCACCTGCGCAGCCAAAGCCATCAGTGCCAAGTGAGAGGGAGCTGATGCATACATTAGATCCTGCTCAGCTCTATAACATGATGCCCACGCTGGATTATGGGCATTACTAATTTATCTTTATTTGTCATTTTATAAATTCTATTTATTATGTAGATTTCTTACTCATATGTTCATCATGCAGGTTCATAATGTCTTCTTTAATTGTAAATGTGTACCATTGTCTGTGGCTGATGTAAAACATCACCTACTTGAGGCTTTGCGGTCATAACCTTTGGGTCTGAAAGGGAATGCACAGTATTTTTCAATGTCAAAGAGGTCAAAAATAGAATTCCTTCTCTTCCTCATCTAAGGCATGTATTTTTGAGACTTCACATGGTTAGTATTTCTTTTTTTAGGAATTATCAAGGAGGTACTTGGCAAGTTTGCCTTGTACCTCCTTGGAATTATCTGTCACCAGTAAACATCTTGGGTTATCAATATCTTAAATGATTTTTTTTTTTACATACAATTTACACATGTAAAAGGATTTATATGTGGTTATAAATTTTAAAATATGTATCAAATGATATATATGTTTTGAACTAGCAGTGATGTTGCTGTACATGCTAGGACTGAAAGCGAAAAAGCACATCACTTGAACATCTGATTGATCTGAAGCTTTTGGAGTACAGGTACTTACGTAATGGTGAACATGAGGAGTGCTATTCATATTACATTTACTGATATCCATCTTGGTGCATGTAATGTGAACTCTGTATTATACAGGTTATTCATTGAAACAGTCGTCAGATTGCAAATATTTTGACATATATTTTACAGGAGGTTTTTACTCTCGATGGCAACAGATGTCTTAGGTGCAATTTGGATTCTTTTTGTTGCTCTCTTTTTTTTTTTGGGGGGGGGGGGGATGGGACATCAATGTATGTGAAAGTGGTTTATAGAATTTGATATAGGCTGTATTCATGCACACATAGGAAGATCATATATTTGATGCAAATTGTAATAAAGGCTTATTACTGTACCCCTAAGCCTACTGTATGTCCTTTTATCAGCTAGTGTGAGCTCAACATATTGCGGTTTATTAGCTCTGCATTATCTTATAAATCATCTTTTTGACACTCTTTTGATGCTGATAAAATACTGTATATAAAGTGCTTCAAACAGTGGATGGGTACGATGCATTGTCTCAATGTTTGGTTGTTAATCTCATACATGTAACTCATACCTGTACGATTTTTTTTTATGGAACATTTTTGCATTGTGTGGGAATGGTAGAAGGAAAGATCATGCTCAGTCTCTTACACTCGTGGAAAGATTTATAGTGTAAGTAATGACTACTGTTTTTATTCAAATTTTACAAAACTCTGCACATGCTTGTCTTCATTGCGTACAGATTTGATGTGTACTGTAAACACACACAAACTTATATGTATATCTCGCACTAATTATCAAATGTCTTATTCACCTTTATCATACATAAAGCGTATTGTACAAGTATGAAAACATTAATCTTGTGTATTCATGTAAGGGGAGATACGTGAGTATATTTTATGTATTTGTGTCATTGATCAAATTGTGTCTTATTTGGCATTGTTAATCAGCTTCACTTTGACATGTATTGTTGTATCATGGTGCTAACATTTTTTGTTTATTATTTTCCTTTCAGTCGCAATTCAACTTGTACCTTAGTGTATCATGCAAGGTACATGTATCTGTGCTGATATGATGTTATAGCCTTGCTAGGAACAAAATATTCTTTCAAATATTTGTAGCCTTAGCACATCTAAGCAATACATGATTAATGCTTCTGTACATATATACATGTATGTACATGTACTATTCTACTTATGTGGGCGATGAATTTGGTATGTGACCATTGCAGAATGGAGTTTTGATATTTCAGAAAATACTTCTTGATGGTAAGAGAGATGGGTATTATGAATATAACTTTATTTCTGATTTTTCTTGTAAAGGAATTTCCTCACCGACAACTTTTTTCAATATGATAACCAATAGGGATAAAATCCTTGTAATTTTGTCAATAGAATTTCAGCATGCTGGTTTGATACCTGGTAAAGACATTGTTTTGTGAAACACCTTCATTTTAATCAAATAAAACATTAAAATCCTTTGATCCTGGTGAATTTTTTTTTTAGGACAAAACAGTCCAGTGAGAACTTTATTGCTCTTGATGATGGGAATATTCAACATGTAAATGTTTCCTTTATGAAAGTGCATGTACAGTCAGGTACAGGACAGTCTTCATGCTTGTTGGAAGAAAAGTCTTGCATGTTGTCAAAGCCATGTATAAAATGTAGGCTGCAGGTGATGTAATCTTGAGTTGATCTTCATACTAGCTGGCACATATGCCATTACTGTTACATCCTTCTATAGTTTATCATGGTGCATTTGAATTTCAAATTTATTTATTGAGCATTGAGAAAGCTGAATATTGTTTTAAACACGAACAGGAAAATAGAAACATGTAGCAAATCTTATGTGGATCTTGAATACAATGCAATAGTGATATTTAATGTCACGGTTCATTTGCCCATTTCATTTTGACATACAATTTGCAGAAATATATGCCCGGGCAGTAGTTTCAACATGATAAGTAACCTAATTGTTCATGTACCGATTCTCCCCTACAAGTATGGTATTAATATATTACATTTTTATTAGAAAAGTTTTCACTTTGTTTTGTAGATAAGATGATATACTTGTGCTTTAGACATTATCAAGATACATGTATCTATCTACCCATACTTACTCTTACTTTATCATCCAGGTTTATCAGAAAATCTATGACTAATTGAGATAGACTTGTCATGTATTCTTTTATTGCATGAGCATGGTGCACATAGTCTAATAAAGAAAAATACTTGTACTCTACACTATATACATTTATATAGTTTTCAAAGGATGTACTGGTCAAACACTACTGTATGTGCTATTACAACAACTGTACATTTAGAATGCAACACGTTTATGAATGTTTGAAGTGCATGTTCATGCATATAATCCATTGTGATAACGGACGTACATACATGTACATGTATATCATATTGACTTGTGTAGCCAAGAAACCAACATCAAAGCATATTTTGCCTGTACAACTCTGTAAATGAATGAACTCTATTTGGCTTTTGACAAATGCTGCTTATGATATATGCACAAATATGTTTGAACAAGCAGTCAACCTTTAGTACAAGTTATACTGTATTTAGTTGTCAAGTTTCCATGTCAATTTAGCAGATTAATGCTTCATATAGACGAACATGTATTAATCTATACATGGGCATCACGCATACTCTCAAACCAGAAACTATTGCGCGCATTTAATATAACACTCAATTTTTGCAAATTGCAAAAGTTTCTTGCTCTGAAAATGGCTGTCGTATACAATTCTGCAAATTTTCATGTGGGGAACGTTTGTGGTTTGACAGTGCTCCACGTATAATACTAGAACCACAATAATCATGCTTGTAAATGCATACCGGTACATGTATATTATACTTCTTGGAGATATATGTATGAATGGAAAAGACATACATTACACTTTTGTTGACATGTACATTAATGTGAGATACCCACTTGCAGTTCTTTAATCTGCATGCCCATGTATGTTACATGTAATTCCATATTTGGTAAGATATTGACTAGGTGAAACTTATTTTTTTCCAATGCATGTAGGTTACTCTTGAATAATGTTTTATTCATTGTCTTCTTTGCATTACCATTTAGATAATAGTCTAGTGAAATGAGTACAGGTATACTGGAATTTCAGTTGTCCCATGGTTTATAAATACTCTGTAGATGGACTTGAGTAGCTTTAAATCCATTCTGAATTTATGGAATCAAAATCTAAAAATAACGAGAAGGGTCCTCCTTGCTCATGCAGTAAATTTATGAGCATCTTGTATCATGTTTTTGAGATATTGAGCCCCCCCCCCTTCCTCAAAGTTCCTCCCTCACCCTCACCCCTCCCCCTTTCTATCCCTCCTCCACCTGACTTTAAAATCTATTAAAATAGTTTTAAAGTTACAGAGAACAAACCTCTAGTAATTGATGTGTTTTTTAATATTTATTTTTTAAATCATTTATTTCAACTCTACTTTCTTGCAGGTTGTGATAAATTGTAACCTCTACATACGCATTTCAATAATTCAAAACCAAATGAACACACTGTATAAATACACCGTATAAGATGTTAAGTTTCAAAGCACCGTATACATCGTAATAAACCTGCGAAGATGTGAAGTTTCAAAGCTGGAATTTTGAAATACTGTTTGATAAATGTCCATGGGAGAAGTTGTGGGTGATGTGAAAGCATGCACAAATCAATACCACTGCCTTCATTTTCCAGAAATACCATACTGTAACTAATTTTAATGTCTATTTTGAATTCATAATTGAGCAATGACTTAGTAAGCAAACAAGGTTTATACACTTGTTCCAGCTGTACGTTAGTGAATAAAACATTGAACCTTCTTTTATGAAATGTCTGCTTTTAAGTATTGGTAATTTCTGTTAAATTGAGAGAGTATAGAATTTCCTGCAATATAATTTAAATAATGTCTCTTCTTGCCAGGATGCACTTACATTTGTTCCCACCCAAAATCATGTTTGTGATCAGTTGATTTGACCACCTTGTTAATGTATGAGTAATAGAATGGTTTGTCTAGTGATAAATGTTAGTCAGTTTACCTAGTTTAACATGACAATGCAACAGCTCCAATTTTATATTCATAAAAATGCAAAGTCCTTCCAATAAACTTATTTAATTTCTGCATCAGAATGATTTGTGATGTTTTGTATTGAGTGGATGTTAATGATAAAGCAGTGAAGCAACAGCGTTGTATCAGGTCACTTGTCTTTCTTTTCTCTTTCTTCTGACTTCCATGGTTCAATGTAGTATGTTAGAACATTTCCAGAAATTTTCTGTTGCTTCCTGAACCGTTACCAATATATCAACTATTGTTTCATGCCGTTTCCCTTGCAATTCATATCTCTGTTCAGCCCTTACTACAACATGCATACCATCCTTGTTTTCTCCCCTTTTTACGTGGCCATCAATCTCTCCCGAAAATAATTTCTTTTTCTAGACAGCATTTTTCCTTTTTATCATTTACATTATTCATTTTCTTCTTTCCCCCTCTCTCTCTATCTCTATCTCTCTTCTCTCCCATTTCTCTTTTCTCTAAACTTGTTCTCCCCCTTACCCTCCCCCCTATTTTGTTGAAGAAAAAAAAAAATCCAACACATAGGCCCGAATTCACAAAGGAAGTTTAAACCTCTGTAAGCGTACTAAAATAAGCGCACATTGCCCATGCGCTCGCTTACCCCTTTCAAGACAATTGACCACATTTTGTGGTTTGGCTTTATAACTTTTGACTCAGAGCTTTAAAAAATATACCAGATGCACGAGTAGAAAAAGCGACAATTCCTGCACATACTATGTCCATTTTTGTTGCATGACCATATTGTGTTCGATGCCAGGAATTATAAAAAGAGAATAAGCTTTAAAATCCTTAAAATCCGGTTACATTGTGACTGGTAAGGCGCTATAAAAGAAACGGCTATTATTAATTGGCAACAAATTGAGTGGTTCAAAATCATTATTTTTCATCAAAATTGGCAATATTTTCAACTAATCGACAAAATATCTAACCATGTATATTGTTTTCAAAGACATTACACCTTATTAGAACCATGTAGAACTAAAAGAAAAATATCATTGTTGCCAATTTGAAGAACAAAATGATCAATTTAGCACTGAAAAAATTCCTGTCCTGAAAGGGTTAAAGAAAATACATAATTGGGTTGGATTCCGTGTGCATTGTACGCTTAAAAAACCCAGGAGGGGGTTTAAACCATGGTTTAAAATAACCTTTGTGAATTTGGGCCATACTGTCCAAAATATTTACTATTCCTTTTTTTCTTTTGTGTTGTTGCTATGTTCTTGAGCTCCTTTAACTTCTATGAAGTTCCCTCTTAAATGTTAAGGTCATGCGGAACATCAATGTGTCCTAGGTTACTCTGATCTTGCTTCTCAACACACCCTGTTTGGCAGTTTCAAAACTGTCACTAAACAAAAAAAAACACTAAAAAAACACTATCAAACACTAAAAACACATTCAGGTATCCAAGCATATTTCAAATTTTAAAGTGATCAGAACAAGATTCTGTCTCGTTTATTTATTAGTAACATTCATAAATCTTTAAAGGCAAGATGGCAAAAATTGAAACAGAAGACAACATAATACTCATTTGTTTACCATCATGAATATCTTTCCAATGCCCCATGAGCCTGATGTTGTAAAGAAAACACATTCTCTTGTAGTCATGGTGCCTTGTTTGCGACCTACAAAACACAGTATGATCTATCGTTCCGATTCTTGCCTTCATGTATGTACATCTTAAAATTAAACTCCTGTAACCCAACACAATCGACTCTCTTGCTGATATCGGTGTCTGGGATAGAAAATATAGTTTGAAAGAAACCAGTGACAATTAAGGGTTACATGTACATTAAAATACTTCAACATACGAGCTGAATTGGACCCATCTATTCAAAACCAAATCTTTGCTCCTCTCCATCTTTCTGATAACAATTGCTCATAGCAAACAAATAACACCTGTTCATAACAGAGTATTAAAAATCCCTCATCTTCTCTATATATTCACATTTCTTTGAAGTGTTGAAAGGTTACTGAATCACGTAGGTAAAGTAATCTCAAATGAACATGGAACAGACTAGTTCAGAATAAGATGAATTGGAATCGAGGCAGTGTTCAAGATTTTCTTCCCAACATACATACATACTGATCAATGGGGTATATGGTAAACCTATGAAGCATTGAGATAAATTTCATTTTGACACTCGTGTGGCGCAAACAGAAGGTAAATGCTCATGATATTATCGCACAATAATACTGGTAACGTGAATATTTCTGCTAAATAGAATTCTCTTTATTAGACTGCTTTTGATAGGATTAAATAGATACACGATGATGAAAATGGGGGAGTTTGCAGATGTAATCAGATTCATAAACTCTTCTCACCTGAGTCTGTGACGAGGTATTTCTGAAACCTGCTGGGTTAATAACCAGAATGCAGGTTGTGTATATTGAATGTTGCTATGTTAGGTAAAAATTATGCCAGGTAAAATCATCTATAACAGTAGTTTGAATAGAGTTTAAACACCTTTATCATCTGGTCAAAAATAAAGACTTGTATAACTGATTGATATTTGAAAATGATAAATAAGTTTCATAATACATGGTAGTGGGTATTATTTTTAACATTAAGCTTATTTTCACTACACACACGAACTTGAGAGCCAAAAAAGTATTAAATTGAAGAATTTCACTATTTATATAGAAGAGGATTCTGCTTACAAAAAAAATTGACTCCATCTGCACTGAATGGTAAAAGAGTCTTGTGAAATACATATAGAGCAGTGCTAGAGTATACAGGTAACTGTGGCCATGAGAACAGACCTTTATACAATGTTCAACATGGAGTGAAGCTGCAACCAAATGTGACAGCACTCAAAAGTAACAAGCTAAACAGGGTTTCTTGCTATTTGAGTCTTGCCAGTATTGATTTGGATTCTGATTATCTCCAAAGAGTCTTTATGGCATGCCCCTTCACAAATTTCATCTGTTACTTTACCACCATACTTTACCACTATCAATAAAAACTTCATTCCAATACTCAACAATACCGATACTTTCTGGCACCGTTCACATTGACTAGTCACAGCCAGGTAACAACATTCACATACTGGACAACAGTATAATGATCTCAAACTTCACACTGTTATATACAAAATACTCAGCTTGAAATAAGCTACTGCTTGTCAACAATATTTGGTTTGTCTGACATGTATATTGTCACAAATAATCAGAATTTGATGTCATGACATCTGTGTTCAAAACAACCGAGTAAATGGAGCATATCATTTAACATTTCTTCATTATTTGAAGAAAGACAAAACAAAGAGTGTGTGCATTGGGAGAGAGAGAGTGAGACAGAGAGACAGACAGAGACAGAGACAGACACAGACAGAGAGAGAGAGACATCTGACAGAGAGACAGAGACAGAGACAGACAGACAGACAGACAGAGAGAGAGAGAGAGAGAGGGTGACTCCAAAACACAGAAATGAAATAGAGAGAAGGATCAAAGAGAGAGACAGAGAGAAAGAGACAGAGAGAAGAGAGAGCGTAACCCCAAAACACAAATTAAATAGGATAATTAATATGATACACAGAGAAGGATCAAACATAGAGAGAGCGAGAGAGAGAGAGTGTGAGAGAGAGATAGAGAGAGAGAAAAGAGGAGAGGGTCATAAAGAGTATAAAGAGACAGTACAAAAACCAATATAATCCTACATCAAAGAAAAGTTCAAATCATTTCAACAAAATACTGAAAAGCAGACATGTACGTTGGGACAGTGCAGCTCATATAGAACTGCTGAGAAAAAAAGTTTTATACACAACTCCCACAACATAAATATTCAATAAATAGAAATGACAGATTATTTCCTGCACACATATTTCACAAAAAAGGTACAGTGCACCTTCAGTGCAAGTTATAAATAAACAGTATTTCTCTGACAAATTGCCAAGAATGTATTTCCAAGATATTTCCAAATTACTCTTTATCAGAAAGTCTAAGAAACTATTAATAAGCGGTGAATAAAGAGAAAAAGATGTGAGCACCAAATTGTTTGGAAGATTATTCCAGAACAATGCAATTTTTATGAACATGCATTTGCCATGACACCCAAACATTTTTGTGTATTGATTACAAATTCTAACTTACATCTAGCAAACATCTTTCATCTTCCATTTAACATTTTTATCAAAGTGACACTTCAAATTTGTCTTGATGTTCATGAAACCTGATTCAAGGGGTGGCAAAAATGCTGCATAAAAATACTTTCATTAGAATGCCAACATGTCCAATTTCAATGCCCAAATTAATTATATGGAATAAATAATGTAGCTGCATGGTCATGTAACAATGCAGGGCAAAATCAGTCCTACCTTCGGGAAAAGGAATGCAATCTGAAATGAACAAGTGTTCCAGCCAAACCCTTTCAAATATTTTGCATTTATGATATAGAATTCTTGTTTCCAGGATACATACATAACTCTATGGAAAGCGAAACGATCAAATTAAGAATTCATACATGTATTTTCACTTTGTGTACAAGAAAACCATAAAAATATGTTTGTATTGAGTAAGTGCAAACTACGTTCAAATCAATGTGAAACAGAATTGTACTCACAGAAATCAAAACAGAGATAGTTCATCATATTATTGAAAACTGAATGCTTATAAAACCTGACTCTATTGTAACACTAAACTATATATTTTTTTTAAACCCAAACCTTCTTCTGATGAAAGTGTATACTCAAAGGGTTTTTCACATTGCAAGCATAGAAAACCTGCAGAGTATAAGAAATTCAAGATGCATGATTCAACTGCACACATCCTCATTAATTCAATCAGATTCATTTGTTGAAAGAAGCAAAATAAAAAGAGACATCCCCATTTCAATAAAGTAAAATTCAAATACTTTGGACTGTAAAACTACTTTTGCATCAATTCAAAGCGTGAAAAGCACCAAATGTTTACAATGTGCACTGTACAACTTCATTTTCTTTCAACAATATTTCCACTTTCAACTGTACATACATACAATGTATTCATTAATCATGACTACTATATGATCTTATCACTTGCATAATGAACAACTCCATAACATAGTGCACTCTGACTAGAAATGGTGATCTTGACAAAATCAGTACAACGAATCTGCAATATGGGACTTGCTTGAAACCATCAAAATATGACCCATATATAGAGAGAAATATTCAGGAATTCAAAATGTCAAGTTTACTGTGAAATTCTAATAGGGCTTCACGCAAGTTCCCTTCCATGAAAGAGAGTCCTCTCCTGTCCTGTCCTTACATAAACTGACCCATGTAGGAGTCTAGAAATTGGTGGACCAGCTCAGCTGATACTGACATATAACATATCAAGGTTTCTCTCTCAGCTGGGAAAAGTGTAATGGCTACCATTAACTTCACATAGAATATTTAACATTTTACCTTCCGGTTTACAATTTTGAGCCATATTAAGAGTCTGATAAGACCTCATAATGTAGTTTACTGTGAGACAGATCTAAAAGCACTAGAATTAA
Organism: Heliocidaris erythrogramma; assembly: GCA_025617745.1. Lineage (NCBI taxonomy): Eukaryota > Metazoa > Echinodermata > Echinoidea > Camarodonta > Echinometridae > Heliocidaris > Heliocidaris erythrogramma. Next base: position 5,658,121 of record CM046856.1, read on the forward strand.
GGCCCTAAGACACCTACATGTACCTGATGATGAAAATAAATTTAAGAAAATAACACTTAAAAATTTGACATTTTCATAAATGCAACATCATATTGGGACAAAGAAAGCACCCTCTGAAAGTCCAATGAGAGGAACAAATAATACTGCTCAGCAACAAGTTACAAATCTTGCCATAATTTAAAACAAGAAGTTTTACAAGAGCATTAATCAACAGTTTCAACAATGTATCTGTCAACGTTTGATTGAGGATATAAGGAACATTAATAAATTTGGGAGTGAATGTACTCCCCAAACATAAGAACATTAAAAAAAAAATTTCCAGGACTGTACAACTGAATTGATCATGTGACTAAAATATTGGTCATGTGACAAAACCTGATATGACAAACACTCAATTTGACAACACCTGACCATATGACAACCTGATCATACGAGACAACTTGATCACATGACAAATACTAGAACCATGTGACATCTACCAATTATGTGACAATACTTGATCATGTGAAACTCTGCATACGCAATCTCTTTGGTATATCTGTGTGATTTTTCTTAAGATACACTTTGTACATTACAGTGATTTTTTTTTATTTACATGATAATTATCAAGTAAGGTCTTAACTCAAATAAACCACACTCTCTATAAGGCATTCATTCATCTCATTCTCAACAATTTATCAAATTATCAACAAGTCCAACTTTGAAGAAAAATATTACATAATTTACAAGTTCTCCTACTTTCCTCCTGCATTTCTTTACAGTTGACTTGCTAGAAAAGGTCAAAGGCTTTTTCTTTGGATTTAAGATTTATCCTGACTTAAAAGTACACACATGTAACTGCATAAACCTTCCTATTTCAAAGCAACATGATTTGTATCCCTTGGAATTCATAAATTTACATTTTTAAAACTTGTCTTGAAACTACATGTACTTCTGCACTTCTACTTGGTTGTCAGTCCTACTATTTTATTATTCTTATCCCTATTTGTACTACTATTACAAAAGCTATGAAATTGTAGTATGAAACAGGGCTTACACTAGTGATGTAACAAAAAAAAAATCATTAAAAAAAATCATCTTTAGGATTAAAATGTCATCATGATACAGGTGGCACAATAATTACTTTCTCAGTCATACTCTGAGTGTGTTTGAGTGTTTTTTTTTTGTTTTTTTTTTTACTTTACATTTCATGCATGATTAGAAACCTGAATCTGATGAAAAATATATTTGCAGTTTTGAATAATTATCTTCCAATCTCTGAAAAAAAGGACAATCTTAATGGTTTATCCAAGGAAATCTAGTTAGAGCAGTGTTCTAGATAAGAAAATACATAATCCCATAACATTATGTCACAAGGATTGAGCACAGATTCCTATTATGAAGATAAAATTGTAAAACCATGTTATTCTTTCAGTATATAGGATACCTATCACAAGGGGGATTATATCACATGATACAGTCCATGGCATGGCATGGCACCAAATGTGTAAATCATTAAAAAGTCCACTTCCCTAACTAACGTCGACCCATGTATGGAGGAGGACCCTGGCAATTCTTGACATCCAAGACTTACAAAGACAAAGGATATTATAAGAATAACCCAAGTAGAAACAGAATAAGAAGCAAGATTGAATGAATGCCAATACCTGCAACATAGCAATGGTCCAATGGTGTGGCAATTGTACACATCTGCAACCCAGAGGGAATACCCTTGGGAGCAATCGATTAAAGCAATTTTAGCAAGAGTCTCTGGTTTGTCATACCAAGAAGGCAATGGGTTATTGAGATTCTACTGCTCCTTGTCTACTGCCATCATTCTGCATCAGGGCAATTCTGATTAGAAACTCAGTTGCTGTGCTCATAGACTTGACCTCCCCTTGTCCTCCTTCTCCAGTGCTCTCAATCTCTTTATCCACCCTTTCATCAGATTTTTCTGACCCTTCAACTGAACTTGATTTACCAGGTGCTCTAACTCCCTGGACTACATGGTAGTCATCGTTGCTGGGGGGTTCAGATGCTGCATTTGATTCTAATTGGACTTGGTTGTGTGGTGCTGATATTACACTACTACTTCTACTATTACACCTGCCTCTACCATCTACCAAGCTGGTGGTACCTTTCTGTTCTAATATTTGAGAAATGCTATGAGAAATAACTGCAGGTTTTGAAGGCTCTTTCTTAGGAGCTGGAATACTCTCTGTCATCCTCTCAGGACTGGGTGTGCGTTCTTTCCGGGGGCGAGGAATTTCTTTGGTTTCCATGACAACATCAATCTCTTCATCTTCATCCTGAATCTTCTCAACAAGGGATCTCATCGTTGCCATTCCTAAATCCCCAGACATCTGAACCACATTCTGAGCAACAGAACCTTTCATCTTCACAGCTTCTGCAGGCCATTGACTGACCTCTTGATCAGATGGATGAACCAGAGTCTCTGTATCTTGCTTGATAAAGGGCAGACTCTCATTTCCTCTGCTGTCAGTGGTGTCCACTTTCTGCCTTGTCTCGTGGTGCCCCTCTTGCCCTTGAACACTTGTAATAATCTCATCTTCATTCACCTTGACTCCTTTAGCAAACATTTTTGCCCATCTGCGCTTTTTCTTCCGACTTCTTCTCTTTGCTTTTTTTCTTAGTTCATGATCATTGGACATATTCCCCTCATCCGAGTCATCATCATTACCATCTCTTTCATTTGGATGTTTGGTTTTGACAGGCATTCCATCACTGGACTTCTCAGAGACTGCAGATTCCCGGCGTTTCTGCTGACCAGTTGAAATGGCTGATACAGGCATGGTAGGATCTGCACAGTTCTCATCACGTTTCTCATTGATCTTGGCCATTTTCCTGAGAGTCTCTGCAGCAGACAGAGCAAGGTCTGCCTCATCCTCCATTCCTTCTTTCTCACCATCAGTGACAACCAGTAATTCCTCATCATCCTCACTAAGGTTAGCACTTCTATCAAATTCTTCAACTACATTATCACTCCTGCTATTCAAGATGTCCTTGATTGTCATAGGTCCTTTTCGTTTAGACTGTCCAATGCTCCTAGGATCATTTTCTTCTCCTTCTTGGCCAGCTAATCGTTTCGCAACCATTTCTTTGATCACCTGTCCAATTGGCTTTGGGTTTTCCTTGTGCCAGACATTTCGCACCAAGGTTGCAATTGCTTCAGAAGCCGCAGCATTCCTGACATGTTCGCTCCCATCAGTACTGCAATTGATAGTTAACTTGAATTTGTCCCTTTTATTTTTACTGACTCTCTCAAGGAGCTTCTTGGCTGCCATAATTTCTTCTTTCCTTGCTGCACTAAGTTCTGATGATGTTCTTGAAGCTCGCTTGCGTTTACCACGTTGCTGTGTCTTGACATAGCGGTCACACCTTGAGATTGTGCGAGCAATAAGGTCCTTGAAGGTGACAGCATAGTAGTCGCTTTCATCCTCACTATCTGACCTTGAGGGTGTCTCTGACTTCACCTGGTGCAGCCTCTGCACAATGGACTCTATTCCACCCATGTTAGCCCCAGGTCTAGGAGAGTTCAACGCATTGTCCAACTCTTCCCTGTCTTGCCCACCCTGCTGTGAGGAGTCCGTTGGAGATCCTGAACAGCTGTCAAAGTCAGAGCCAGAATCATTGGAGGATATTTTGTTATTGTTCAAGCCAGACTGTGGGGATACACACTGTTGACTTCCATCGGAGAGGTCTGAGCTGTCATACACCCCTGCATAGCCAGTAGCCCTCCCTCTTCTCAAGGTGGATTGATAATATGGATGAGAGGGATCCTTATTATTAGCTGAAGACAACTTTCTCTGACCTACATGCTCATGTCCAAGTCCTTCAATAAATGAGTCCTTTGTGGGTCGAACTGATAAGTCCATTGCCTCCTCTCCACATGCTCCATGAAAGGCTTCAGAGGGTCGCTGAGATTGACTGCGGGGTGTCACAATCACATCCTGGCGCTGGATGATGGAATCCTGCTTTCGCCCATCCTTTTGGTCAGTGGGTAATGGTACACAAGCCACTTGGCTGTCTCCTGTCATAACAGGTTCATTTGCTGAGGACTTTCCAGAGGAGGCCTGTTTGGATGGTTCACGGTCAGGTCTTCTTTCACTGTCACTTGCTGTCCTTGCTACCTTGATGGAAGAATCATGGTGCTCAACCTAGAATGTAAAAAAGACAATATGCTATTAATGACGATATCCTAACTGCATATATGTGTTTAAATGTATCTGAATCAACTGGTATCCCAACAGATCACATTTAATTATGTCTAGGTTTTACTTGAATGTTGGGTTGTGCTTACTGGTACTTACTACTCAATTGCTGCATCGTAATACATTTATATAATATTGACTGGCCTTGAAGGGGATATCAGAATATATTGCCCGCAACATAATCATATTGCCCCGTGTCAAAGATGAGGGCAATATAGATCTATTAAAGGCAATATTTTCGATATTCACTGAAAGGAGAACCAGCCAATATTATTATTATCTACATCATGTATATGCCTATTTTGTATCAATTACAAAAGTTCAAGTCTGTTTGCCTGTCAGTTCCTCTGATTTCAGGTTATTCATACAGGTATTTAATCTGGGCCAAGCAATTGTGATGTAAACTGTTACCGTGTGTATCCATTGTTTAAGCCTTTGTACACTTAAACGTGTACACAATACTGCGCATATGCACTTTGATATAAATAATATGGCAAAAAGTTGCCCTCTTTTTCAGTACAGCGGTCTATGGGGAAAACCCGGAAGGTATTGCCCCCTCCGGTAACGTATTTGGTGTAGCGTGCAACATACAACTTTTTATTTTGCAGGCTAAAATGCCTTGTATAGGTAATAATTAATGATGTCCAGGTTTTACGACATATATTTTCATTTGGTAATAACTTGAATATCAGGTTGTGGTTGTGCTTGCTGGTATTCAATTACTGCATCCTATTTGTTTACACATTTCAGTGGCTTCATACATGTTATCTAATCATGTTTTCCCCTTTCTTTATTTCTTTATTGCAAAGTTTTAATTCATCTTGTGTGGATACTTGGAGGCAATACAGTAATGATATATTTGTTAGCTTTGCAAAACCTTTTTGAGTCTTATTAACATCAACCAATGCAATTTAAACCCAACAACTGGGTCTTTTTTATCAAACTTTTTTTACTTGAGAGTACATTTAGAGGGCTTGCTTAATTGTTCATTTTCACAGGAATGTTTATCAATCTAAAGAATAAAAATGCCCGAGGTATATTTTGCACAAAAGAAAAATACAATGGATAAGTCGACTCCATACCCCCAGACACTACAAAGTGTAAACGTAAAAAAAACCACAGCAACATCAGAGGAACAAAAAATTTTAAGCACTTACAACGGGTTTGCGCTTCCTCCGCTCAAGCTTGTGCTTGTACTCTGCAAAATCTGATGAGTGTGTTGAGGATTGAAAAGAGGCAGTTCCAAGTTCTAGTTTCTCCCCAGTGCCAATCTTTGAGTCGGTGACAGTGGTGGGATGCGAGATGACTGCCTTTGGTGATGGTGAGTGAACTCTGTGGGTGAGATGTGAGGGTGATGAGGATCCCTTGCCTGATACTCCTGAGTCTGAGGGGATGGGTGATGGGGTTCCCTCCCTAGAGTTCTGCTGGCCCATTTCTCTCAGTCTGTCTTCAACAAGTCTGGAGGAAAGAAAAACAAAAGAATGTGTATGTCAATGATTCTATCCTAGAAAAGAGCTTGATAAAGGATCAACATAAAACACTCACATAAACGGTCAAGAATAAGATGTGTAGAGTACTTAGAACACATGTCTTCTGACTACGTAGTGGAATAACTCTCACCATTTTAACCTTCCTATATACACCAACCTGATATTTTATCAAATTGAGATATCTTGTAAAGATACTGGCATATGTAATCATGGGTTCTAAAAGCTTATATGAATGATCAAATAGGAAGATTCTAAATAACAAGCAGCTTGTCTCATCTCCAGAAAGAAGTGCTGTAGTTTCCTCAGAGGAGACCTTGTATTTAAATGCATGCTACAAAAAATAAAAACAATTTCACCTCATTCTATCAAGTGAATATGAACTAGCAGTATTAGGTTATTCATTATTAAATTAGGTACTGAATAGCAACTATAAGGTTATTATGTTACTTTGCCTTGTAAATGTATTTAAACCAGAATGGACAAGAGACTTTGCAAAAGACAAATCCATATATTAACAACAAATATCAATATTCTTCAAAATCTAAATAATGATAAACCTGCAGCAAATTGGCAGAAAAACTTCATGCCCAATTTAAATTTAGAAAGCTACCTTTAGAAGCTCATGAGCCCTCTACATTTTTGGCAAAATACTGCAACTCTGGAACTATTCATAAAAAAACATATGAACCCAACATACTGACAAAATCTTCATTGCCACTTTTATGTTTTACTTCCAACATAAAAGGGTCTCTCTTGGCAGTAAGAGGCCCTTCCTATATTACCCAGGGAATAGTGGGATATGCATAAGGTGTATTATGCTGATCAATATCATAACTTCTTTACAGGGCTGTGAATTCATTAACCTGTATAGAGTGTTACCTTGCAGGAATTTGACCTACCTCATCTTGAAAGATAACTGTATGAATCACATAATACCCTATGGGAGCAGCCACTAGAAGGCAATATGGAACAGGGAGATATCATAACAGCCATGTGTTGAATTTTATGTCAAGGGCTCCATGCTGAAACACCATCTTACAGACAATATGTCATCCCTGACATGTTAATGCCCATGAACCATTTTTGTAAAGTCTTCAAAATCGAATTCTATTTTTGTTTTTTATCTGATGGGAAGCAACATGTACCAGCACCTCTTAATGGCTGAGAAGTGTTTTCCCCCTTCTAAACTGGTGTCTCTTGCAAGAATAGATATGATTTAAACACACAGCTCCCAATCATATTCACTTTGGTTCAAAATTTGAGTGCATTTGATTTTGGATTTACATTTAAGTTTGCATCAAAATAACCAAGTTTGCCAAGAAATATAACATATATTTTTTTGGTCAATGATTTTGATGACTCGAACTCAAATTATTGTCATCTATCTGATTAGTTTAATCCACACCCAATCGGAAATTATGCATATTTTTAAACAATCAGGCGGGTGTGAAAACACCTATTCAGACAGAGATGGATATGTTCTTGTACAGTATGCACCTCATGAATGAATTCATGCTACTTCCGAGAACAACAGAATATGTATCAAGATGGCTTCTGGCTAAAATGAAACTCTATCACAAATGAAAGAGTAAGACCTACTTTTTTCAGTTTGAGTGATGGAGAAAGCTCTGATAATGTCTGAAAAAAGCAGAAAGAAAGCGAATGATGACAACCCCCCCCCCCCCCCCCCCCCACACACATACTCATGTGTTGGAGGGGGATATAGGAGACAGTAAGGGAAGAGAGAGGGAGACAGAGAGGGAGACAGAGAGGGAGACAGAGAGGGGTGTAGAGAGAGGGAGGAGAGTGGGAGGGATAAAGAGAGGGGGAGACAGGGAGAGATACTGAGAGGGCGAGACAGGGAGAGATATAAAGAGTGGGGGAGACAGGGAGAGATAAAGAGAGGGGAGACAGGGAGAAATAAAGAGAGGGGGAGAGGAGAGATAATGAGAGGGGGAGACAATGGATATTTCACAAACAAACCAGGGACAAAAAAAAAAACTTGCTGGTGTAGCTTGACAATTTCATTAATCCCCTTATGCATCAAATGGATGATTACTCTAAGAATTGCTCTCTCTCTCTCTCTCTCTCTCTCTCTCTCTCTCATTCATTCTATCTCTCTCTCTATCCTCTATCCTCTCTCTCTCTCTCTCTCTCTCTCTCTTTCTCTCTCCCTCTCATGCTCTTAACAATACAGTACCACAGACAAAATAAATATGTGTCAAAAGAGCAGACCACCAAACATAAACAAAGACTGAATATGAAACGATGAAGACACAACATGGAGACAGAGAACTTCCCTGCCTTGGCATGCACTGGTTATATTTCCAAGTATTACTACACAGTACGTTGAAAGGTAATTAGTGAATGATGGAAGCGGCTTAGTCAACCCAAAAGACATTGACACAGCCAGAGGATAACGCCCTAGAATGACATTAATGTAAAAGACAATGTGTTAGTCTAGATGTGTCACATATGTTAAAGGTAAAGTTTGCTTAGCCCTCTTCTTAACATTTTGCAAGCCATATTAGTAGGCCCAATCCCTTTGAATGTCTAGTGGCCACAGATTTTTCTACATGGTTCAAAGCTGTATGAAAATATTTCATAAGATGAAATATCTACAGAATATGAGGCAGTACTCAGACACAATGCCCACGCAAATATTACACAAGAAAGGTCGAGTTGGCCCTATTTGAAAACATCCCCAATAGATAAAATTCTGTCTTTAAATTGAACCTTATTTTCGAAAGTACATGAACATGAACATGAAGATGAAAACCACCATGACATGGCTAATTAGGGGGTCTCATGGGATAATTGCTTCACAGGGCAGGGCGAACATTAATTTCCACATGCCTTTCAAACACTCTCCTCCGTTTCCTTCTCTATCCTACATCATAACTGTTATTATAAGCCAATCAATTGCACATAACAGAGCAAAAATGTTAATCATGCAAAGTTGATTGTGTTTCATTTTTATACTGTCATACAATGCATGAACTGCATCAAAATGTAAAGTTGATATTTGTCACATCTATGCAAGATTTGAAGTGGAAGATTACAATGAAAGAGAATGTGAAGCTCTTTGAAGTTCAAGATAATTTGTAACACCTTTTTCTTTACAGTTTACAAGTGAGTTTTATCATCAATTATGTAATATACTGGCTATATTAAGCCTAATAATAATAAGCTTTAATGCCTCCAGACAAAGTTTTCTCCAACTTTACATGAAAGTCAGAGATACATGGACATACTTATGAGGATTACAGTTGAGAGAATCTATATATTCTCTCATAAAAACAGAGACTAATACTAATACTATGGACATAACTGATAGCGCTGAGCTACATTAATGTTAACCAGCTGGTACATGTAAGATGAATAATATTTGATTGAGACTGTGGCTAATTGAGTTGACTGAGCATCAGCATTAACAGCTCCATTCCACACCCTGATCATGCAGGATGTGTATGTATCACATTAATCTTAGACTGATGAGGGCCAGTCATTACCCCTATCAAGACCAACATGGATGTACAGAGGACGAAGCCCTTAATGCAGTAAGTGCATTGACCAAGGATACATTAACACAGACTGGGTAGGAGTCAATGCCCTGCGATTCATCCCCACCCTGGCTGTAGGTAACCACTGATACGGTCTTTGTGGTTTGTGTAGATGAGACAGTAGTGGTAATATATGGGTTTCCAGTTCAGAGGTATTATACCTGTATTGATGTTGGGAAGGAACCTGGGGGAAACAAGTGGCACATTGACTACTCCCAATATATTTGTGTATCATTGCATAACAATATTAAAATGTATGTCTATGGGTTGTAGTTTCCTTATGACATGTAGGCCTACATGTATACATCGCATGATAAGAAAAAAGGGTGAAAAATGAAAATACGAATTTTCACATATTTTATCCTTTCAAGATAGAAAGAAAAACTATTAATTCTATTTTATCTCTAATAAAATATATAATGTAGGCCTATGCCACAAGTGTATAAAGCACATACCTGAAATACACTTGATTTAAATGCTTCCTAATTCCCATATTACCTCCTCCTACAGGATGTCAGCACTTACATTACAAGTCAATAACATTGAGTCTGTCTTTTCCCCTCAGCTATATCACATATGGAACATACATCATGAATACATCCACACCTTGAGCCAATACATAGTATGTTGTAAGATGTGACTGATAAAGGTCTGGTGTCAATGCCCCTCTGTTCATAATCCACTCATGTCTGATTACATGTTTATGAAGGTGATGATGGAGAGCACTGCATCCTCACCAATGAACATTCCTTACTGTTGGGGGCAAAGTGCCTTCTACCACTTAACCACATTTAGGGGGAGGGGTGGGTTCAGTGCTCTGATCTCTGTTGTAACAAAAGCTTCCACTTACCCCCACCAAACCACAAAACAAAACAGGAACAATTAAGTAATGCCTTTGTTGAGTGATGCACTAGGATGCAGGTCTCTACCATGGACCCCACCAAGAACTGGAGGACTTTTTCCTTTCCCATTAATAATATATTTCCATATTTCAACACCACAACATAGGAAACATTGTTTTAGGGAGTGCCTTTTCATTGTTGTCAGTTAACATTGAATGTATTTTCCATGTAAATAAATGTTCTCCCATATAAAATCTGGAAATAATGACGTAAAATATATCTTCTTTTTCTTTCGTATACACTTTCAGACAGGCCTAGTGCAAGAACTCTGCTGCCTTGGCAACACTGAAAACATAACTCATGACTGTTCTCTGTCTCAAGCTCAGCCTTTACTAGTAGGCCTATTATGAATAGAGAGCTTGTACATGAGAAGGGGTGAATAAAAATGATGCCTCAATGGCATGCTTACATATGCGACATATGATTACTCCTTGACTAAAATCACTAAACAGTAGCTTCTTGTTATACATGCAGGACCAAAGCAGCATTATTTCAAGAGAAAGAGAGAGAGAGAGAGAGAGAGAGAGAGAGAGAGGGGGGGGGGGGGGGGGGGGGGGAAGCATCCTGGATATGGAACTAATAATTTCCAAGAAATGAATGAGTAATATTCTAGGAATGTGGTCTCCTGAGGAAGAGTAAAAGCTGAACCCAAGAAACCACTTTTGTAAAGTAAGGAGTACCACATATTCCAATGTAAACAGGAACAAAGGTTGTATACTAGACTTTTTAAAGGACTAAACAAGACAAAGAATGAATAAAATAAAACTGTACTAAAATATGTATTTTCACTCCTAAATATGAATAATGATAATAATAATAATGGTGGCTTCTTGTATATAGCACTCATGTCTGTCACATTGTGATGCTCCTGGCGTTCCAACATTATTACCCCGGCCATAGCTTGGCTGCCAAATATGTAGCGCTCTAGCATATCTGGTACACATTTGGGTGGAGAGTGGCAAATGTGGATTAATGTCTTGCCGGGCCGGGCTGGGATTGGAACCCTCAACCTTTCAATTGAGAGTCACGTGAATGAACCACTATACCACGACACCTGCAAATCAATCGAATGATTAATAAAAATTAAATTAAATTAACCCATTCCTTTCTACGCATGCTCCAAGAAGGTGGCATATGCTTCCACACATTACCGTCAAAGGACACGTTTGGCAGCAGACTGAAAGAAGGCTAGGTAGAGTGTCATGATCAGGCATTCAGTGGTTGGCCACATTATCTGAGCTAGAAACTCATTTTGAGAGACAATCTTTCCTTCAAGATACTAGATCAATCATGTCAGAAGTGTGGTTTCTGAGTGTTGCCTGTAATGACATCATCCCATAAATAACCCAAGACAATGTAGGCTTAATGGCTTAGTTGTTTGGGGGAAAAGGGACACTGACACGTGCCTTAAAGGCAATGTAACACATTGCTTGATTAATCCCTTGTTGTAGTTTGAAATTGGCTAGCATGCAACTTGAAGAGCAATGGCTTTTAACTAGTATTCATTATATATGCAGTGTGCAAAGTTTCCTCGTTTCCAGGCTCATATATATTTTGTACAAAATATGCAAATAATTATGTATACAGACTTAAACAAATAAACAGCTGAATTACATGCAGATGATTAAATACGATAATTTCAATTTTAAAAAAATATGGTAAAGGTCAACACAATGAAAATACAATAAAATAATGGAAATGAAAATTTCCTTCCTTGAAGTCAACCTATGTACCATATTCTCTTACAGGCCTAAAACATTTTATGTTGATGCTTGATTGGAGCTCAGTTAGAACAGCACATTGGGCTTTTGCTACACAGTCCAGTCTTGGCAACGTGTGGCTTGGTTGTGCGCTGGCCAAAATTTTAGAATACAGGAATTTTATGTATGGTATTTTTTTCTTTTTGGGGAGGAAAATAAAAAGTAGAAAAAAGGTGACCTGATGGGAGCATGAATTAATTATTCAATTAATAACCAAATGAACAAATTGATCAATTGATTAATCAATGTTACTCTTTATATTCATTCTTTTATCCTTTTCTTAATGTCATTCCTTATTTTTATCCTTTATCTTTCAATCTTTCCATTTGTTATGTTATTCTGTTTCCTTTCATCATCTTCTCTTCCTTCTTTCCTTATTTTACTCTTTATATCAATTGTTCTATCATTTCTCTCTCTATCTTTCATTAGGTTATTCTGTTTTTAGCCTTCTATTATTTCTTTGCTCTCCACCCGTCCATTTGCTATGTTATTCTTTGTTTCCTTTTATCATATTTTCAATCTTTCCTACCCTTCTGTCCTCTCTGTATCGTTTTTATGTTTTCTGTGCAATATCTTCCTTCTCTTCCATTTTTCATTATGTTACTTGTTATCTTTCTTTCACTTCTCTCTGTATCTTTCGATATATATATTTTCTTTCTTCCCTTATTGTTAGTTTTTAGCCTGATATCGGGAAAATCATTTAAATTTGTCCCCTTGAAGACACAGTACAATTTTTTTTTGCTAATTCTGACCCAGCGCGCTGAGACCCGACTGTTTAGTAAGAGCCGCACAATGCAGGCCATACAAGCAAGACATTCATACAAGGTTGGTGCCATTATAGTGCTTTGCGCACTAACAATCAGTCATTAGTTCACTGTGAGGAGAGGGTGCTTTTTACATTATTTTACATGAAATTTATGATACTTTAAAAAAAATTAATAAAAGGTGCATTCTTCATCTGAAATGGTCACCAAGTTGAGATCTATTAATATAATTTTACCTATAGGCCTATATGGATTTAATCTTTCCAGCTAAGAACAGTATTTGACTATTTGTATTCTGAAGTAATTCCAAACTTTCAAGAAGGCAGATCAATTTTTTTTTCAAAGGGTAAACTATTCAACATCAGCTTTTATAATTACATATTGTGTGCTCAGAGCCACAAAGGCTAACTTGTATCATATAACATGGTTAACGCCCTTCTTGTTTTTGACAGCCAAAATGACATAAAACCAATACCGGTAATTTAAAAAAATCCAATATTTGCACTGTAGATGCTTAGAGCAGACTTTTCTGTAAAGGGAAGATTGAGTTCTGAGAAAGGTAAAAAATAATTGTGAGCTTTCTCATTCTTTTTATGTTAGTTTGGAAGATTATCATATTAGAAATGTCTCCAGAATAGGATTGCTCTTTAAATGCTCTCACATTCAAAATATGACAAGCAGCAGCTGAAATGGTCGGCCGAACATTTGTGTGTAGTCCCATATACACATTTCTGTGTGTAGTGCATGTGACTCTCAGCAGGATTAAGTCAATTTCTTATAATTTTGGTGATTCCAAAACCTTCCAGCATACACCAATTCTTATTTGCTATATTTCTTTCACAATTCAATCTCATGAACAGATATCTTTACAGCATATTTTGAAGTATGGCCGTCTGTGATTGAAGACTACCAGACGAAAAACATTCCAGACATGCACAATACCTGTTTTTCTTATGGGCCAAGTCAAGTTCCTTGGGAAAAATCTAGCAGTCTAGAAACCTTTCTCCTTCCCCCTGTCTTCCCCCTTTCCCCACATTGAATATCCTCTTTCAAAATCTGATACTACCCCCCACAATAAATCTTGACCACACTCTAAGCAAGTGACATTTTAATGCTTACAGTGTGGAGTCTATGGGAGTCATAAAAAGAGTCAATTCATACATTATGCATCATGCTCTTCCTATTCATGTAATCTAAACATTAGGTATGAGCGCCTGATTTTTTTTTACACAGATTCTTTGTGATTTTTATTGGAGGCTCCTATTTCAAGGGTCACTTCACAGTGAGGTCTTAATACCAATCTGCAAGGACAAAATTCTGGGGGCTGTTTTTGTGAAATCCTTTAAGTTGAAAAAACAAGTAATTCTCTTTAAAGGGATTTGGTAACTTTGTGGAGGCTTGATTTAATAAATTGTTGAATTTTGATATCTGTCTTGTATAATGGATGTTCAGAAGGATAAATAAATAGCCAGGCAGAGAAAGATTTTCAAATATATAATGCTATTATTAAGATATCTATGACTGAATAATCCCATTTACGAAAGCGAATGGCCATATGCTTTAGTCTAACACTGAGTCTACATGTATGGGGGAAAGTGAGTCTGGCATTTCTGGTCACTAGCATATGTTTACTTTTGTGAAGGATATGATGATTTTGAAGCACTTTTTCCCCCTGGGCTTCATTTTTACACCATATTACATACAATGATAGCATGTAAGGCCAGGCAGCTCAGATCTTATCAAGCCTCTACAAAGTTACCAAGTCACTTTAATACATTGTGTAGCATGCATGTAAATTTACTAAAATAGTAAATTAGTACATAATCTACAGAGGAATTTTCTAAAGGTCTGGCGAGATTAACTGCGGTAGAGTAGTGTCCTAATAAACTGTGTATATTGTTGAACTTTTCATCAACACTTCACTATTTAAAGTTGTTCAGGTAGGTAAAATTGTATGGACTTGCCAATTTATATTCCATTGCAATCATATTTTTATTAGAATGCATACTGACGAAAACCAGTATGCTAAAGTCCTTTTTATTCAGTAAAACGAGTTTAGTAAATAACTGTCTTTCTTGAAAATAGGTTGTTATTTTAAAAGGATGATACAAACGCCCACTTCTAAAAGGTCTCGGCTTAACCAAGACATAACATGACGCATTTTGTCTACAAATTATTCATGAGAGTGGGTGGGGAATACACCTCCAAAAAGAAAACTAGGATTATGATATGGCCTAGATAGATAAGGGTGAATTCTCTCAAAAACAAGTAAAAACTTTTAAAAAGATGATCACAGCACAGAAAATGGTAGATCCAGATGAGCAAGTGCCTTTCTACTAATTCAGATTTTAATGTATCATGAGTAGGGCAGGTGAGAGTCTGATGATATGAAGACACGATGGACAACTTTCATTATTTCATGAAGGCCTACCCATAAATATAAATATTAATTGATTCCTTTATATCTGTATCTTAACTTTATTATCAAGAACACAGAAAGTCTGTTGACAAAAATCCTAGGGCAGTATTTTAAAACTGTCTGGTACTTACATACATTATAAAGATCTAAATGTATTGTATGAGTATAATGAGTTATTAGTTGACGGAGCATCGGTAGCTGCAGATAGTTCAAATCTACTTTGGAAGTGTTGTCTGTTTAAATCCTAGGTGTCTCTTCCAAGTGAACTTGTTTTTTTTAAATGAAAAATAACTTTGATCAATTATGGTGGTATTTATTCATTTCCTTTTTCCTTTGGCAAATATCAAATTTACAATTTTCATATCCTAATTTACTTGACTTGGACTTTTTCGTCTCTGAACAAGTTACAAGATGTAAGCTTGACTATAATACACATGTAATAAGTTCACATGATTTCTGCTGCCTTTCTAACAATCATTTCATTTTAGGAGTCTAGAACATGAATTTATCTTTAAATATATGTTGCTCATGCAAAAGTCATTGTACTCAAATGGGAAGATCCAATTTAGATTGGAGCTTCAAACATCGTGTTGTGCGTAATTGCAGGGAAACAAGATGTCAGTGTGGTCAAATGTAATAAACTAGTAAGGAACTCTTTTAGAAGGTATCCTTGCTAAAACGGAAAGATCTAACATGTATCTTGAAAAAAGTGCAAGGAGGATCAGTTTGGAGGTACAATATTGGATTAGTCTTGTTTCTGGGCACCGACTATTGGACTTCGATCCTCATTATACATGAAAGATTACCTGGACAGAGAAATTGCTGGATTATGAAGCAGTTTGAGGGGTCATTTATAATTATAGCATCTATCATGCATTTCCCCCCTTCCAAACGACACTATATAATAGTAATACCTATAACAGCATAGTCCAATATGAAATTACTACCACAAATTACATTCATGTATTCAGAAGTGCTTTTGAAGATTTCCCTATTAATGTTATTTGCGTTATTGCAATTCTTGATTAATAGTGAGAGGGAGATTTCTAACTATTATCAACAATTTCATTGTTGTTTTTTTTGTTATAACTTTCACTAAAATCATTACCGTTGTTATCAACGTCATTATCAGTAGTGTACATTTATCACAACCATTCCCATGAAAACATCCATCGAATCAGAAACAGGACAGCTAGCAAACTGCACAAGCCATGGGAATAAAACCCATTTCCTGAATAAAGTTGAGATTGCCTTGAAGAAAGCCTATGATTGAGGTGATGCTGGAAGGCCCAAATAATGTCACTTTCCTTCTCTCACACCAATACGTCTCCATCAATCAGGCTCAAGTGATATCTGCATCCAGATGTCCCCGACAACTCGCTTTGTTGATACTTTCAGCCGCTCTGCTGCTAGCTGCTTGTGCCGTCGATATAGCAAAGTCACTATCATGTGTCTCTATGTAACGCTGCAAGATTCCCAATACATCACTCTGTTATATCAATCCAGGAGGAGAGAGTTCAAAAGCCTTATTAATGTTATCCCCATAAGCCCAACATGTCAATGACTCTAGTATTTCAGGCTTCAACCTACATATACATGTACACTGTATCTTCCATTCTTTTGACACAAATAGAGATCAAGTTTTCTCACAAGGTAGGCCTACATATATACTAAAGTATTTTTTTGCTCTCTCTCTCTCTCTCTCTCTGGCGTCTTGTGAATGTGGAAGTTATGCATTCTCATAACAAAGCACAAAGAGTTCTTTTTAAAAGGAGACACTAATGGGGTGTTGCAAGAAAGTTGCAATCAATTGCAAATCCCCATTTGCAATCGATTGCAAATATGATACATGTATTTTTATTTAAATGGAACTTGCAATCAATTGCAAGACTTGCGACTGATTTGGGGGATTTGCAATTGATTGCAACTTGCTTGCAACACCCCCTTAGAGATAAAAACTAAAGACACCTTATGCTGTTATTGTAGGGCAAATGCTTTATTGAAATCTGAAGCACATGGGCTCAATGGCTGATCTTAAAATTGAGCTGCTTTTTTAAATAACATATGGATTAATAGGAAAAGGCAAATAGGTACTGAACAATTAATATTTGTCTATTTGGTGACATGAGTGATACTTTAATCTACATCATGTTCTTCAGCAGTCAATCCAGTGTCAAATGATCTCTTGGGAACATCCCTGTAATACTGATAGATGACTTACACTTAAAATAGATGTCTGTACATTAAGTTGATAAAAGTTCCACTTTTTGTGATACTGCAGGTTTTTAAAACTGCAATTCAAGCAAAGACAGCTTGGGACATGATACTTTTTGAGAGAGTCTGCATACTATAAACTAGGCATTGTTAGTGTAGCGGCTGCCAGACTTTGAGCACATGTGAAAAAACAGATCACTTTCATGAAGGAAAGAGGAGAAAGGCACGGCCCAAGACACCATAGGGGGGCTCTAACACCTCCAGGTATCCAAGCATTTACCTCTGTCTCCTCAACCACTCTTCTTCTGCCTTTATTTCAATTTCAACTGCTCTTTATTTTTCTTTCAAAATGAAAAGAAGTGGGTGTCTTTAAACATTCACATGGGTCTCAGATATGAATCAATGCATTCCTCAGATCTGAAGAATAACATTTGGATTTGACTGGGATGGCACGTTTTCAATTTTTCCGTAAGGTATACTTTTTTTTTAACACATCGTCTGTTGGTGCAGAGGTTATCTCAGTAATATCTTACAGTAGTCTTCTAGTCTCCATTCTGACTTTTGTCTTTTTATAAAGTCAATCCCATTAAACCATAAATACAAAATCTGATAATCTCTCTCTCTGTCTGTCCATGTTTCATATTGAATATGCATACACCATCATTTTATTTTCATTTTGTGTAAATATGGAATATTAAAATCATTGTATGTTACTAAAGACTATTGCACACTTTTTAATAAAAAATATGAAATAGTCTGAATAAATGAATCATTATGACTGTTTTCAAGCAATCATTTGATTAGGATCAAGGAGTGAGCCGCACCAAAGTGTACAACTTATGTACCACGATGATATTAATAATGTGAAGATGGAGAAACCTTTAACAATATATCAGGATGAAAGAAGCTTGTCCTAAGTAGTACCGGAAGGTCTTAAAACTAGCCTTATCAGGACACTACCATGTAGCATACTTGACTTCTATCTCAAGCCACAGCATAGCCAAGGGACCGTAGCCACAGAACACGCCCTCCCTAATGCCCATTACAGCTTTACACACACATGTGGATTCTATTCTTCTTGTATTCATCTTCACACAACTTTCTGCATGAATATAGAACAATAAATTATTGTCCAATGACATTCTGATATGAATTTCACTGTTCATGAATCACCTGACAAGTTTCTATAATTAAGTTTGCACCATTATCAATGAGACACAGCTACACAAACCAGAACAAATAGAGGACATAAACTTCCTACATATGTATGCTACTATAAAGGACATGTGTAGGCCTACATTGAAGACCTAAGTGAAAGTTTCATCATAACTTTCTTTTTATTCTTCTCTCATTACTTTTAATATCACCTAGTTTCATCTCCCCCCCCCCTAAAAAAGGATTTCTGGGGAGCGTTTCATCAAGCGTTTTGTCAGTGATTCTTACCGACAACTGTTATAAGCTACTGAAATCCTTGCATCTGACTGGCTGAGAGCAAATTTGTCAGTAAAAATCACTGACAAAACGCTTGATGAAACGCTCCCCAGATTTAGATACCAAGAATCATAAATTTTCATTACACTAAAAAATGTGCTAAAAATCTAATTCACATTAATGTGTCTAGTTTGAGGACTACCACAGGGGCCGCATAGTTATTGAAAGTTGGGGGAGGGGGCTGACTTCATTACAGTAGAAATGTTATTTCGTCAACAAAAATAAAATAGATAAGATAAAGCGCCTGGCCGGAATGCTTCCCAGGGAGTGGAGAATGTGCATACATTGTGTGCGGGCAAGCCATAAATCTGATGATCTGATGAATTTAAACATTTTAACACGGGCATCATGCATGCAGACCATTAAATATCTGGACCCCCTGCGTAAGCTGAGATATACTTCACAAAATGTATTAAAGTTTAAGTGTTCAATTAAAGTTTGTGCTAGCAGCAGCAGACTACATCAGAGTAGAGCATGGTACGTGCTAGTCCAGAAAATTTATCATAAATTTTATTTGCATTAAACCACCATTCATCACAACAAGAAGCACTGTCCAATAATAAGTAAACACAATGTGATATTATCGTTGATATTCATAGATTATTAGCAACAGATGTAGCAAATAGATTCATATCGCTACGATTTGGAGTGTGGGTATAAGGTCCTTTACTGATTATATTTTGAGATATCTTCTTGGCAGTGTGTATCCCCCTGTTCAGACTTACCTAAACTCATTGTACGGCTAGATGAGAATTGTATAGCTATAAAATAAGTCATTAAATTTTCATAGTATGAACATTGTATAAAGAAACGTCATATAACAAAACGTTGTATAACAAAAGTCATGTCTAAGCATAGTTTTGAACGCAAACACGATAAAGAATCAGCATCTCCTTGTAGTCTGAACATCATATCGTACAAGAATCATATAAATGGGTGGGGCTTAATGGGTGTGCGCACTGATGCGACCAATCAGCTGTAATATCATAGGCTCCATTGATGTCCTGTTTGTATATTTACAATGTTGTAGTCTGAACACTCTTTTTGCTAAACATGATTCTTTATACAACGTTTCTTTATACGAGTCTCGTATAACTTTCCTGTAGTCTGAACAGGCAATATGCTTTGCTGTTTTCAAGTCTCAAGCTGTAAAAAGTTTGTAGAACTTTGACGAGATGTTGACATGACTTCCTTTGATAATGAGAACAAGTAAAGTCAGTTTTATTTTTGGTGTTGTCTTTACAAGATAAAATGCTGTAACCTTGTTAGATCGTTTCTCATTGATGGATAACTCGATGAGAGTTGTCAGTGTATGTACTTGAAATGTTTCCTCAAATAAATGCACTTTACTGTTTTTCAAACTCGAAAATGTTCTCAATATGTTGTATAATTCTATCCAGAAATCATACCATCTATATTTTTAGCGTGCAAGTATCCCACTTCCAAACTATACCAGATTTACTGAGAAATATTTTACCATGGCATTATGTGTGTTCTCTTTATTGAGCGGGTGAACAGTACTCTCACCTAATGCTACGCTATGAACTCTAAAGACTAATACTAATAAGAAATAAAGTGACAAAGTTTGTAAGTAAAGTAAGAGGTCCTGTAGGCCAAAATGATAACTTCTTTGCACAAAGTTGATTAACAACATGGCGTATAACAATCATATTGCATTTGTGAAGATCTTGGTTCTATTTCTCAAGACTTCTCTATCAGTGGCCCATGGCTTTCTCTTGGAGCAATCGGCCGTGACCAGCCGACACTAGCTCAAGCCATGGCCTGTGAGTCAGCTTTTAACTAGCCCCATTACAGCTTCACTCCGCCAAGTTGTCAACGAAGGCACCCGACAACGTGATTCACAGAGGGTATGGACAAAAATAAATTCATTTCCAGACAGTTTGTTCTCTCTCTCCCAGCAGAGCTCTGAATCTTTGAGGAGAGTTCTTACCTTGACCTACAATACAGAGAGCTTGTGGAAGAACTTCTCACATTGCACACATACACCAATATGAGGAT
Source organism: Heliocidaris erythrogramma (assembly GCA_025617745.1). Lineage (NCBI taxonomy): Eukaryota > Metazoa > Echinodermata > Echinoidea > Camarodonta > Echinometridae > Heliocidaris > Heliocidaris erythrogramma. The sequence continues at coordinate 5,678,954 of CM046856.1, forward strand.
TAGGGAGAAAGTGTGTAAGGCACTCCGATTTATGGCCTGAAATATGATGAAATGACAGACTGGAAACAACAAACAAGTATCCTGCAATCCATCATTATCAATTATATGTTTCCATGACGACAGTAAATTACTAAGCTTCATTCAAGTACACAAATTGTACCAAATTAACAAACAAGATATATATTGCAATTTATTAAAATGATTTGTATCTTTACATATTTCCTAGTACTAGTTTGCATTTATTTTCATCTACCGGTACATGTAATCTTCTGTTTGGTTTTCTGATTCGTAAAACTGTGTACTTCAAGAAGTATCATATCTGACCCTACAATAAAGTTCTGCTAAAAGTCTTGAAGATAAAAACAATAATATTTTGAAATATGTCTATGTGCTTTCATTTCCTGAGGGTACACTTTGGTGAGAAATAATTGCATTGCTATTAATGCACTTTGTGATTACAACCCTTTATATGTATATAACATTCAAATGCATACTGTATCTTCAGATATTCTTTCAACAAAAAGGTGTAAACTGCCTTTAGATATATTATAGACCTGGACAAGTAAACCCTCTTTTGTGTTTCCCTTGATGTTTCACAGCCATGCAAACAGATGCACTATGCCTGCATTGTAAATGCACACAAATTGCTGCTTCTTCTGGACTTGATTAGACCACTAAATCCAAATGACAGAAATGTATCACTGATTTTGCTCGTTGCTTCGAGCCTTAAGAGATTCAGTGACCTATATTTACTTGTTTGGGGAGGAAGGGAACGAACTTTTATAATAAAGACCTAAATATCAGCAGGAAATGTGCCACAGTTCTGCTACAAATCAAGAGCCTCATTTCCAAAATGACGCGCAGCGAAGGGAGGTTCAAATCAGCCGAACAATGGCTATAAGGAATAGAGAATGGGGGTTCATTTAGTGGTCATTGCTGACAATACTCAGTTGGACATGTGGGTGTACAGCTAGAACCCAATGTAGGTTCCTTACCACACACTGAATGAGAGTCTGTGAGTAGCCCAGGATATACAGATTCAAGTGTGCTGATAAGACCGCTAAATCATACTCAAGATCAGTATCGTGTAATTTTATGAACTAAACTGAGACGTACATGTATCATCCATTCTGACATCATTCCCCTGATGTGGTGCAGATGATATAAAGTATATCATTTCTATAATTTTGGCTTCCAAGGTGCAATGATCATAACTGTTTTTCATTGCTTATATGTTGGCTGATCCCTCTAAAAAAAGTTTTTGGATATATAAGCCCAACTCATAATCTTGGAATTGCAAAAGCATTTGTCACATCATCAAGAGTCTGTTAAATAACTGATCCTTAAAATGATCAAAAGTCACTAAAGAGCTGTAGACTTCAACTAAATATATTTTCATGAGTCGCATTATCTTATCAAATCTAATTCAAACTGCAGGAATTAAAATACACCTTATCTTTCCAATTGCCAATCAGGAAGAGGAAAATACTGGAGGAGGGGGGATGTGGTTGAGGAAAAACTCAAGTACATGTAAGACAAAGATGGCATGACAAAGCAAATCTACATGTTATGTGGAAAAAAAATGTGTGTGGGCATTATCAACCTGTGAAATCAATACAAATTATATGAAACATATGAAACCCATTTGGAGCATCATCTTAAAAAGTTAAGCCTTCTAAGAGATCAAGTATTGTGTTCTCATCATTTCATCTTATTTCAGTCTACATCTTTATCATCCTGTTCCCACACTCTGCCTTGTTTGTTTACAATCTCCTACCCTAATCACTTTGCCTGTTTCCTATCTTTCTAATCCCTGCTCAAACAACATCCACTAATCCATTCTGGGCAAACACCAGCTGTATATTATGTAACTACCCTGTACATACACTGTATATATTGGAGTTGTTCTATGAATAAAAACACTTGCAGTTTGATACTACATCAGTGCAGTCAAGAGTTTGTTCTTTGTCAGCTAGCAACAGAACATAAAATTGGCGAGGAGGATGGGATCAGAATACATCGCCAAGGAAAGAACACAAAATCAAGTCTACAGAAAGACCATCTATATACAAAGACCACAAGTATTGCTTCCGTCGACAAAGCAGTCTTCATAAAACCCATTTGGGTAAAGCTGAGCAACTCCACTCCTCTTCTAATTAAAGATGGTGATGGGTCCACAAGTGACTGAATGGAATCTTGTTATCGTGATACAACTTTTGATCAAATGAATATAGGCCTACGTGATGTCTTGAAATGACAAGCACATTAATATGCTACGAATAAGAAATGTTACCTAAATGTGTATCATAACTACATGTACATGTATATGTATATAGGCCTACCTAAATAGATATTACGCATTAGATATCTAATAGTGTGTGAACACACACTGTGTGATGGGTTATCATGCCAAATGGGTGGGTTTATGGGTTGTGAGAGGAAGAAGAACCTGTGAAACAAACCTCAATGCGTTTCCATCAATTCCCCTTTTATACATTTGACATTTTAAAAGGGCAGCAAAGAAAATGGCTTAACATATAAGAAAATGCAGCTACAATAACAAACATGCTCACTGGCCATTAGTCACAATCCTGTGCTTAAACTCCCTCAAGTTTATTAGGTTAATTTAAAAAATTGTAGGCTGAGCTATAGTCAATATTTCATCTTAACCAATAACATATTCTTTTTAATACCTGTATTTGGTAATTAATATTTATAGCGTTGTAAGAGTAAAATATTCATAAATGCAGTTTTGTAATATCATGTGAAAAGTTAGATGAGATACTTCCAAGTTACTGATTACAAGTTATTCCCTTAGTAATCCTTTCCTGGGATTAATTGGTGTAAGCACACCTCAGAACAATAACCCCTCTTGGTTCGATCTAGCTGAATAAAACCTACCAGTATAACCTGTCCTTTGTATTAGTTGGTCATTAAAGATCTTAAGAGTAATCCCTCTTTAGAATTAATTGCAATAGATGTTTACAGAGACTTCTCATTCTCATGGTCCTGGATGTTCAGTGACTTCCCCTCATAGTAGAAATAGTTGAGAAATTATGTTCTCTGGGTCCTTTTAAGTCTTCAGACTTCTTCCTTCGTGCTGTGCTCCTGCCCGTGCGGGCCTTGATAGGGGAGTACCAAGTCTTCATACCAACCCTTTTCGTATCACTAATACATATGTATATGTTCAACTGTGATACTTTATCATCATCTACTTCTCCGATGTGCATTTGCTCCTGCCTGGACAGGCCTTGATTAAGGAGTACCGAGTTCTCATAGTCAAGCCTTATATAAAACTGTTCCACTTCGATGTTTATGTTCTACAATAAATGTTGTTTTATACATTTATATTTTCGCATTGTGAATGGACTCTTCTTCGTCGTGTCGTGATCTTAGTTAACACTCGCCATCATCCACGCTATGATATCTTCTACAAATGACTAATACTAAGAGTGTTACAGCTAGAATAAATTTTGCCCCAGTATAATTGACCAAAGATTCCATTTCATCCTCAATGTCCAAAAGAATAAGTATGTATATTTTGTCTTCATATTCTTACCCTGCGTGGACCTTCACATTCATGAGTAAGAACTAAAATCCCCCTCTTTGATTCCTCCTTCTTTACCACTCCTTGCCTTCACCATCACATGCACTTCCTCAAACCTACAAACCCATGTCTCCACTAGGAACTATAAAACAGTGACTCAAACCTTGCACAAGAAACACTTCCTTTTCACATATTTCCCCTGACATAACTCTAATGTCAAGTATCATGTTATTGACCATCAAATCAATTCATTTTAATAGCAGACTTCACTTTGCAAGGCAGAAAACTAAGGAAACCGAAGCTGACCATATAAACATTTGGAATGTTATCAATTAGCACTTATTTGCTTGCTACATTATCCTCGTTCACTTTGCAAGGCAGAACACTAAGGAAACGGAAGCTGACCATATAAACATTTGGAATGTTATCAATTAGCACTTATTTGCTTGCTATATTATCCTCGTTTAAAACTTCTATCAAAATCTGAAACAATCTTATGTAAAACAAGATACAGTAATTAATATGGGAAGCAATATGATCAAGAAAGCTCACACCATGGTGTGTGAAGTATTTCACAAGATATAATGTGCAAGTCATGGATTATCAAGTTTTGAACTGCATTTCTCTGTGTGCAGTAAATGAATACGAAGAAAACAATGTACAAGTGCATATAAAATCCTCACAAAGGCAGTCCAATAACAATTATGATTTTTCTATAAATAAATGTGTAAAACATTAGAATGTACAATGTAAACAAACTAGTATTTTTTATAAGCATCTTCAAACTCTCTCACCCTGCATCCATATCCCTTCTTCTCTCACTTTTTGTATTTGAAAAAACTTTATCATACACAAGGGCACACGTACAACAACATTTCTATTTAATTGTCTCTCCTTATTTTTCTCATTCTCAATACATATTTGATTAAAATATCTCCGTTCACTCTCTCTCTCTCAATCTTGTTTTTTGTCCCTCTCAACCAAATCTCTTGACACAGGAACCATGGTCTGGCTCTCAGCTACAGATATTACTGACGACTTGTCGCTCCATTCATAAGTGTACAGCACACCTACCTCCTGCGATAGATTGCATCAAACAGTGTAACCTGTACCTTGTATCCTATTCAAAATGGCAAACTTCTTACCAGCCCAAACACATTTCTAAATATCTTAGGCATCAGGAATTATCAGACACAGAATAGTAGGATACATTAAGACCTACTGTATCTCTGTATGTCGTACTTAAAAACCAATGAAGTCTTAACAAACTATATATGAATTTGATAAAGTAGAGACAGGGAAGATTTTTCTTTTTAAAACCCAAACAGCACCGCTTGACATAAACAGGGGTTCAGAGCACATGCCCCCCCCCCCCCCAATTTTAACTCTGGACCCAACAAAATTGCAATATTTTAAACAAATGTCCCCATGCATGTGGACCCCTTGTAAAAAAACTGATGTGGAGCTAGCTCTGGAGAAAGTCATGAAAGTGTTTTTAATACTTTGGAACTACGCAACATGGAGGTTCTTACCTGTTAAGAAGAAATTCAGCCATCTCCGAGTCAGACTCTAAGGAAAGCACTGCCATGCAGTTCTTCCATCTTGTGAACACACCCTCGGAGAGCTGTATGAACTTCCCCATTGGAGCTTGAGCCCTGGTTTCACTCACACTCCCTTGTTTGCGAGACAGGATCCTATGATATGGACACACAAGAAAGAAGCAAATTTAGATGCATGAGGTGTTCAGCATTGTATCGTAACTGCTGGATGATACACTGCACTCATCTCAATGCTTATTCAATAATGACTCTCACAAATGACTTTACTCAACCTCTCCCCTAAATGATGATCTATAAAAGTGACCCATTTCTCTTATGCTCACCAAGAGGAAGTAGCCTTCATGTATGATGCCATAAAATGAAAAGTTGTAAAGGCCCACTGTTATCAACCCAATACCCCCTGTGTTGTTAATCCCATAAACAATGCTATAAAATTTACTACATCCATTAAATTGTTTAATACATTTCAAAAACAGACCAGAATTTAGGAAGCAAAGCTATATCATGTTTCTTGAGTGATAGCACTTATATTTGGACAGTGTCAATGCAAGTCAAAAGAAAATGTTGCTGGTACAAAGCTTTTAACTATTTCATTCAATTCAGATCTCAAATTTGCGGATATTGACCTGGTGAGGATAAGGGCAAGTGTAATGTAGAAGGGTTCTTTTCCTTGTATCAGTTTCAGATCCCTTAACCACTCCAGTCAAAAGTGCACGCAACATTCATTGATGTTAAAGGCAATGCCGAGGAGTTGCAGTGCTGGTATAGTTAAGGTTAAAGAAAACGCGCAGAACATTTATGGTCTTCCCACAAACGTGTCTGGTGCAACATTCTTTTTGAGACTCAAGTGAGCAACATGCAGCAAACTTCTTTGTTAGTTTGTATAACTATTTGTCTGATGGTTTATGACCAGCTGTAATCTGCAAAACCAGTAGAAGCTTACAAAATGTTAAAATTTATTGCAAAAAAATATACTTAAGCTTTAAATCATTAGGAAGACACCGATTACATCCTGAAACTAAATTAATTCAGTGTCATCATTCAAATGTCTATATTAGGCATACCGCATCCAGGGACCATAGATTATAAACTAATAACGTTGCACGCATACTACCTACAGACTGGTCTGGGATATCAAAATTGTCAAGAAATTGGAAGTACTTGTATTTTCGCTAGGCATTGTAAATTGATATATCTAGTACTTCAATATTCTGGTCATTTCAAAATACTGTAAGATAACCTGCCTTAAAAAAACACCCAGTATTTGGTTAAACAAATAATCATTCCGCAAAAAAGAATGTCATTAATCCTGAAATATCAGCACCAACTATAAACTTGGATACTACATCAATCTCTTCACAATGATCACCATATTTTAAAAGTAAAAATATACTCAAAATCTGACAGAAGATAAGAAGTAATTAATGATCACACCATAATCTCACTCCACGTAATAAGAGTGCTCAGAGTAGATAAGGAAGAGAAGGAATAATACCAGTGTATCTGCTAAAAATGAGGTAAAACGGTTTACAGCAACCTGAAAAATCAATAATTTTCCTGCAGATTTATTTTCAGACAGATAAACTTTTGGATATATAGTCCTAATCATCGATTTTATCAGAAAATATGGGTCAATTGCACTTCTCCTTCTTGGAGGTGAGCCACATGTACATGTATGTATAGGTCCGTACCAGCATCTGTTTTTGGTTTTTTTACATTTGGGCAATTCCATGGTAACAGAAGGACATTCTGATACAGTTTGCATCTGATTGTCCTTCTGTTACCCTGGAATTGCCCATTTTGTTTGTTTTCTTTTGTTTAGCATTTTGTCAGAATTCATGTCTTCAACAACAACCTTTTAAAAAGCCAGAGTTTTTTTGAGGATGCCTTTTATGACAAGATGGAACAAGAGACAGACTTGTATTATGCAGGATACAAGGTATCATTTTGAATGACAGTATTGTGTTCTCCTGAAAGGGAGAGGAACCTACTTCAGCATACAGCTCTAGTCATTCCACCTACCATTATTTACATGTCATTACAAAGTGCGCTTCAAAATCACAAAATGTGATCAACTCTATATGACCAAGGTCATCTTGTAAGAGTTACACAAGATTAGGGGAACGTTTCATCAAGCGTTTTGTCAGTGATTTTTACCAACAACTGTTATAAGCTACTGAAATCTTTGCATCTGATTGGCTGAGAGCAAATTTGTCAGTAAAAATCACTGACAAGACACCTGATGAAACGCTCCCCTGAATTGTCTTATAAAGAGTTACACTACATGTAGATCAGAATTGAAGTACTAGTAAGTTGCCACCTACTCAAAAAGCATAATGTAATCATTTGAGGATTTGCAGTTAATTCAGCTCAATCGTAACTCTTTGAAAGACAGTGCCTTGTAGACAAAAATAGAGCCTATGTGTGAGTTTCAACGTACTAAGTAATCCTTACAAGATAGATAAAAACAATAGTTTCCACCATCTGAGAGCATGTCAAATGTATTTGTTTTATGAGGCTATCAAGAGATGGAGAGAGCTCCTTGACCTGGAGTCTCTTTAGTGCAGAAGAGAAGCAGGGATCAACAACCACTTTATAATTCCAGCTGGTACAAAAACACAGAGCTAGTAGGGTCATACATCATACTTTTTCATAAAAACATGGGGCAACATGAGAAGATACAGAAAGGCTATAGCAAGATAGGCTAGTTGCCCTTTGTCTCCATTTCAATCTGCATCTCTCATGGCAACACAAGTGGATAATTACTTATCATAAATATGTACATAGAATATCCAAGACTTTAAGAGGGGCACATTCATTTTCAGTAATGAGAGTCGAGAGATCTAAGGCTGGTCATTCTAACATCACTTCTGAAGTGATTAAAAAAGATTAAATAAAGAATTCTGTCTTTATTGTCAATTTGGAAACTTTGTCCATTTTGGATTCACATTTCAGCAGAAAAATGTAGGCCTACATGTATATCAGAAACACTAGAGCATGAAAAAAGTACCTCTTTGAAACAATTTTAGGAAGATATATAATTATCAAACAATAGCATACATGTAGCTAGAGGTAGAGGCAACCGGCATCCCCAGCTTGACCCTTTTTTTAAAGAAAAAAATTGAGAGTACAAACATGAATAATCAGTCATGCCTACATGAGAAGTGTGCCTCATCTAGACATCCATAGACCTGAAGAATATTCCTTGGGTACAAAACTTGGTGAGAAAAATATGACGAGAGTGTGCTTGAACATCCCTACCCCTTTCAGGGAAAATCATGGATATTTGTATTGTGACTGGCATGAGGCCTCCTTGCATTATACAAGAACTCTTTGTCTATGTGTTGTGAGGTTAGGAGGTCAATGAATGAAACCATAGTGAAAGAAGGTCAATGAAATCATCGAGCTCTACTTTAGAAGCACAAACTCAGGCCAGTACTCTTAGATTTCACACCGCCTATTCCCACTGGTAACACTAGCCAGAATGCAGGATCCTACAACGCTGACATTACCTCAACAAACCAGCTACCTGTAATCTGTTTTTCCAAATCAGTATAGGCTATACATGTAGCTTCTCTAACACTTCCCTGATTAAGCTATTACTGTGACTTCATTCACAGATAGATGTACTCAGCATTATCAATTTTGTAAAGCAAGATTAACATACATCTATGAAAATGTACTTCATGTAGGGGATAAAAGAGAATACAGAAATCGCAGAAAGGGGAAATGGCTCAGGGAAAGCACTAACCTTAGAATGACAGGTTCTGCATGGGTTCAAAACCAAGTACTAATGGAGAAGTGACCTTTAGAAAGGTATCAAACATAAATGTAAAAGTCCCACGAATAGGATTTAAAGCTGTAAGTCCCGTGATAACATTTACCTTCATGCTGAAATAATGCTTCCAAGACATAAATATTGTACAGTCTATCTAGGGCATAAGGTGAATGTACACTATTCCATGTACAAAGTCACCTTATAATAAGAATTCATGTTTTTATACTTTTCAAAGGTCGCAAAATAATACATACTTAACCTAAGGAACTTCTTCTCTATTTATCTCTTATCACACATACAATCAGGAATGATACCCTGGACTATTTAATAAACATGGCATAATTCAACAGATACGGTGTCAAACTATTTCATTTGTGCAAACATCAAACCTGATTGGGATCTCTGCCATGATATCAATGTCAAAGCTTGAAAAATATATTTTTACACTTGCCTTTTGTTTGTAAAATATAAATGAGATACAATACAGCACGGATTAATCTCCTTTTTTGAGGCCCTGTTTCCATAATTCAAAAGCTGTGATGATGAGATACAGGGTTAGAGGGTAAAAACACAGAGCTGGATGACAAGATGAAGTTAAACTGGCATATTATCAGCTACTGATTAGCTCCTAAATGATGAATAGGTTGTAATGAAAAGGACTTTGATTCCCAATCTACATTATGCAGATGAAGTGTCAAGAGATATCACAAGATAACCCCAGGCTGAAGGAACAACTTTTATGAGGTCAATGAATAATACATGGGACTACTCCAATTCTCATCTTCTTCCTTTGTAGGCTTGGTTTTCTGTTTTTATGGTAGCTCATTACCAATTCCATTGGAATTTTCCACAAAGACCAGGACATGTTTGAGTATGATATGATTGTACACAATATGTGTCAAGATATATGTAGTAGAGTAAGTAGCATCAGTACAATAAAATTGAGAGGATAATGGAAGACCTACATGTTATTCACTAAATGGTTTTTAATTAAGTGTGCAGAATAAAGAGTATCCTCCTTATTAATTTACTACTGCTCTAACCTACAGCCCTGGAAAAAATTATTAGACCAAGCTTCTGTTATAAGGGTACTATAATATGCATACAAAATTATAAAAATGATTTTCCTTTGTATTTCATTGAATGAATACCGAATTCCATCAATTATACCTTGCTTTTATGATGTTTTATTTCTAACACTATCAGTAACCATTCTTGGTCTAATAATTTTTTCCATAGCTGTATTTGGTCTTCACTGATACAAATGCAATTAATCTGTTTCATTGTAGCATTCATTTTTAGAGAAATAATGCAAAATCTATGCAGGAAACTTGTAGCCTGAAAATATAAAAACAAGTGTACAATTAGAAGAAAATTGCTCATATCCTTTCATCATTTCCTACAATTAAAATATGTTTGCCCACGTTTCCCAGTACAATGAAGACAGTGGTGTGCCCGCAGTTTAACCCACAATGATTGGTCATAGTAGGAAATATAAATAAATCATTGCCAAGTACAGGTCGGATACCAACATGATACATTTATAGGTCAATTTGTCACTTTTCCTGCATGTTTTCCAATTTGTTCCGTAGATTTGCAGTATATTTGAAGCTTGAATGTACGAGTAGTGCTGCAATGGATGTGTGATTCAAAGATAGTGGGCGTGTGTCCTAATCTCATGACCAGATCATCAGGACACTGTTAACTAGCAATTGAAAACAACACTTCCTTGCCATGCCTCAAATGACCAGTGGTCAATAGCAGTCAATCGGTCAATCACAACTGACCAGTGATCAAGCATAACTAATCAGCAGTCGATCAAAACTGTCCATTGCAATATTCAGCCATAATCAGTACAATGTTACAATTAAGTCTAGTTAGTTAGTGGGGTCAATTATTTTGAATGAAACTGAAATAGTTTGAATTTTCCATAAATTAATCCTAAACTGCTTGAAAAAAAACAAAGTGGAACTTTCAAACAAAATGATTAGCAAATTAAAAATGAAGAACAGCAATTTGTTATTGTAATTATAGCTTTGATTCAGGATGAAGTTCCTTTCTTTTCTCAGAAACATTGTATTATGATGTTTGTACATTAGGTGTCAAATTACGCTGTCATAACATTTAGAATCGATATACTACATGTAGTATATTTGGCCTTTAAGACAGATATGAAATACGAGATACTATAAATGCACTAAAGTTAACCTATAAGGAAATGTTTTGTAGAAAACTTTTTTTTCCTATTACGATTGTTCTAGAGTGTAGGTGAGGTGAGTGAACTGGGAGACTTTGATCTCACACAGCTTCATGCCTTTTCCTGTTTTCATCTCTCACAGTTCACAGTGTGATCAGGAAAAGAAAATTCTTCTAATAGTTGCACTCTACACGTAGAACATGATTCAAACTTTCAGGTTCAATGTTTCCTTTCCCTCTGACAACTGAAATGATCACTGCATCTCCAGACACTGTACTAGTCGAATGTTAGCAATTAAAGAAAAGTATATGTAAGATCTCAACAAATCTTTAGAATTTCTTACCATCTATTTTACATGAAGGCCTAGTTCCATTCGATACCACCCGCGTAAGATAACTAAAAACCAATTGATTATTAACCCCTTCCATGCCACCACATTTTTGAGCAATTGTCAAAAATGAACTTTCAATAGTTGAATATTAACTTTCAATTAGTTTTTTCTTGAGCAAACTGGACAAAGATATATTGCATAGGAATAAACATTATATTGAAGGCACAGGCTTCTGTATGAGGAAAACTTTCAAGCCATTCTGAGCCTAAACAAAATGTTCAATACTCACATTTTTGGGCGGGATTTGCTGCCCACTGCATTGTAAGGGTTAAGCCGATTTCAAGAAGAATGCATGCAATACTTCATGTCAAAACTAGGCCTACAGTATGCTATAAAGTGAGACATACGTTCTTAGCTGACAATATCGACCATCTTACACTTCCATTGCATTTTTCATTATAAATACAAATCTTTCATCGAGGCACAATGCATTTTCATTGATTTCTTGAAGCGATTCTTGAAATTCTCAATAGAACAAAGTAAACAATGCCAACGATACTGAATTTTTGTGAGATAGTGAATACAACTTGTCATTTGAATAGAAGGATGTACGATGATAGAGACCAAGAATGATACTATTAAATAGATCGGGTAAAAACATGAGCGTAAGGTTACAGTGAAACAGGACAGTTTAGTGCCCTGGATAGGATACTACAGGTCACTCACACAACTTTGTCATCATTTCTAAATAAACAATCTTTTAAGGGTATACTTCATAAGAGCTTTTCTGATCTAGCACGCGATATCAAATAGAAAAAAATCAATTTCCAGAATATCGATCATAAATGTATCCTGTTAGTTACAACTTGCATTTGCATACAAAATGACTATTCAAAGTCAGCAATCCATACATATCATAGAAATATAATTATCTAAGGAAATATTCAAAAATGAGTACAATACACCTACATGTATCTAAACAAAAGAATCCTTGTAAAAGTGATTTGATCCACTTTATGTTGCTTATTATATAGAGATTTGTTGAAAATTAAAGATGTTTTCAAATCTTCTCTTACATGTATTGTGATTCAAATACAGATTGAAGAGACACCTTAATTAAGAAGTTAACAGGGCAAAGATGAGAGGAGGAAAATACAATGGACCCCCCAAATATAATACAAGAGAAATGTGTCTGAAGCTGAGAAGAGAAAGAAGAGGACAGCAATAACAATGTGTACCTTCGTAAATGAACCATTACTCTGCAGTGCTGTTTTCACTAGGAAATAATTAGCTTGAGCCAGGAAGATTGTTTATATGCAATTATGTCGTTGAGCAGCAGTCACAAGCATGACTACTACAAAATTGAACATTCCCTCGATCCAGCATACATGTAGCTTTCGTACTTCAAGCTTACAACTGATCTTTCATTCATCCAGTACTTTCCAAAGATATGTTCTTCCTAAATTATAGAAAGAACTTTTGTACACAACAGTCATCATGCCTGGAGATTTCTAGCATGGCCATTTCTCAGGCATTCAACATATAGTGTTATGATTCTCTCTGATTGATCATGCTTAATGCATTATTTCAATTTCACAGACATGTCTGAAATAAATATGAGAATAAAATGGTTTGCTTTCAGATTTGACGACAGAAAGTAATGAATTAGACATGGTAATAGTAGTACTATTCCACTAGGACTCGACACCTACAGGCACAGTGAATAATTTGTATAAATTTGACAATTAGTTTTGGAAATTTCCCTTTTTGCAATTTAAGTATCAAAAAATCAATTTGCATGCACCCTTAAAAGTTATGAGCTCTATTATTGAAGTCACATCAATTTTAGGGCAATCACATTATAACAATCAGATGAGATATAAACCCTGATGTTCCACAAATCACTTAACTTATTAATTAATTAAAAATACCTCCTTCATTCTAGTCGCTCTCATTTCTGCAAATGAAATCTCTCTCAGTATTTTTAAATGACACATATTTGCAATAAATTTCACTTAAATCCCATACAAGACGAGCAAAACCTTGCATATTAATTCTCCTTCCTTACCTTTCAAAACATTTCATTGTATTTGTTGTTTTATTAGTCTTTTGGGGCATTCTACTTGCAATCCTAATTTACTATGAACTCATTGTATTTGTTGTTTTATTAGTCTTTTGGGGCATTCCACTTGCAATCCTAATTTACTATGAACTCAACGCAAGACAGTCAGCAGCTAATACTTTAAAAGCTTTCATAGTCTTAGCATCTACATGTATTGCATATTTGTTTATCATGGGATAATTGAAAAAGAAAGGAAAAGAACAAAGGAATCATTGTTCCTACATGTATATCCTTTTTGAAATGTTCTCAAGCTTTTGCTCCGAAACTTTTTTCATGTTCTAGATGGATCTACCAGGTCTGTTCAATCCATTATTTGCTAATGTTGTTTTACCTAAATTCTCATTTCATGTTATATATGCACAATGATTATTAACAAGTTTGCGTGAAGTAAAAGTACTTCATGTCATCATGGGCACTGGAAGTTCTAGATTTGGATCAAGGCTAATAGTACCTGTAGACTATTACTAGAAAGGAGTGGCATAGTATTCCACATCCTGGAGTACATGTATATACTAGTATTGTAGTAACCTTGGAAACTCCAAATAGAAAAAAACTCTTAAAAAACAAAAACAACAATGAAGAATAAAACTTACTATACCTTAATAATAAAATGTGATTCAGCACCACAAACTCATGAAAAGTCACCAAGTATGATTCTTTAGTATTACATGTATTGTGTACATCAGTAATGATATTTCAGGTTTTGCTTTCGATTGCTTGTCAACATCAGTACTCCCTCTGAATATGATGCATATGTGTGCACACACACAAGAAAGCTCTGCACTGTAACTTCTGAATCGAAAAAGGAAATAGTCACTCAAATTTTGAATATAAAATACTTTTATTGCACCCTTTTGTGGCCTTATGTTCACTTAAACCACATTATCAGTAAAACGTGAAGAAGCGCAAAATAACAAAAGCAAAAATTTATAGCCTCATGATTAACAATAAAGGAAGTGGAGTTTGATTCAGAATAGGCTGTAGATTAATGGTAAAGAGTGGTAAAGAGTAGTTAAGAGGTATAGTACAATGTAGAAGTAGTAGTTACAGTTTTAAGGGTACATCTGAACTAAATGTATTCTGTTTGTTACAGTACATGCTCTTGTGTATTGGTTAATGATTTCCACATATGATGTTCTCTTTAGGTTTCCATGGTTACCACTTAACATATAGTATTCACACTTGAAAGCTTTCAATAGCACTATGGCTACATACCTACTCTGTGTTACATGAATGAGTTATATTCAATATTCTTGAGAACATGTACCAGAGTATTTTGCTCACAAAACATAGCATATCAACTTTACGGTATTAAAGAAATTATGCATTAAAAAATGATGCTCAACATACATGTGAGTTTTATTACACTGAGTCAGAGAACATACTTTGGATATTCAATGTTGTTTTTACCTTTAACCCAGCAGTGGGGTTTGAACATGAAATGGTATACTTGAATGGAAGGTTGAATGCCCTGTGGGACAGGGCAACAGGCTTTGTTTAGAGGGAGATCATGTGATCATGGATTCAGGGGTACCAGGAAATAATCAGGCAAGGATAGAGAGCCAGACAAACGAGGGGTGGAAGAAATCAGAGAGAGGGAGGGAAAGAGAAAGAGATAGAGAGAGAAGAGGGTGAGGAATGAAGAGGGAGAGAGAGGGGGATGAGAGAGGGGGGGATGAGAGAGGGGGGGGGGAGAGAGGGGGGGGAGAGAGGGGGGGGGGGGTGAGAGAGGGGGGGATAAGAGAGGGGGGATAAGAGAGAGTGGGAGAGAGAGAAAGAGAGCTGTACATCTACATGTAGGTACATGTAACCCGCATGTAAAATTGGATCTCTGTTTGACAAGGGAGATGGGAGTTCCAGGTTTGACCGACATTCACAGTTGAACAACACACTTACAGGCCTACAATCCCACAGAAATCTGATTTCTTTTAGTAACAATGAAATGAGCATATATTCCTGAGATTCTTATTACTATTTAAAATTTACTATGATATTAGTCTTATTAATAATGTGTATTTCAAAACACAGAAACTGTCATTGGTATACAAATTCATGTATCCCACTCTCTTGTATTTATTATAAACCATTTTAATGTAGTCAGATTTAATCCACCCCTACCCCCTTGACACCCTTCATAGATAGGCTGTAAGATGTATATGGACATGCAGATGTATCATGTACAGTATATATCCATGATTCATTGATAAACAAACTGTACATAAATCCCAACAGAGGAAGCTTCACTGCTCATAAGACCTGCGAATATTCCGATCTTGTGCTATCTGTATAACAAGGTTTATCTGAGCATTCAAACAGCAGTAACAGCACTATTAAAACCAAAGGTGAAAACACTGCGCACACTCGAGGCAGACATTTACAGTCTACATATATCTTGGAGGTTGTATTTCAAACACAAGATTAAGAAAAAAAAGGACATGGAAGAATGGAAGTTGTTGTGTAAATTGCTAGATGACAAAAATGAAACAAATTGAAATAAAATGAGCACTACAGGGAAATACATGGGGGCTCAGATGCTGCTCTCTGAGCGATTTTATAATTTTGTCAACTCCTGAAATAACTCCCACAGCCCTTGAAGTAGCACATCTATTCTAATTTTAAAGAATAAGACAAATTTCTTTACATTTTTGAAAAGATTTGAGAACAAATTCCAGAGAGCTTATATAAGAACAAAATATTGTGTGGGGTGATAGTCTTTTATGGAATGAAATAGTAGATAGCCTATATAACATTAGTAGTAAGCCTATACTCCAGAAATTAGGAAAGGAAAACCTGTTTTTCCCACTGAAACTTGTTGATATAGAAGATTCAAGGAGAGCAGTCAATAGGTTTGAGAGTTCCTTTGTAGGAGGCAATGTTCTTTCAGTGAGGTAGCTTCAAGGAGGTAAATGATTTGGGCTTGATACTTTTCTTATCATGGTAGCCTTCATCCCAATAGATCATGGATTAAAAATGAACCACAAACACATGTTATGAGCTTCAGAACATACAATCTATGGGAGGTTATTGCTTCCTGTAAAGAGAAAAAAGATAGATGGTAAACATTCTTTTCTCAAATCATTTCTGTTATCTGCCTTCTGTTATTTCTGTTAAATGCAGGCCTATACACTCGTCCTGCCATCCCCCCCCCCCTCCTCCCCATCCAACGCCCCCCTCTCTTTTTTATCTCTCTCTCCTCTGCCCTACCTCCCCCTTATCTATCTCTCTCCCCTCCCCTTCTTCCCTTCTCTGTCTTTCTCTTGCTCTCTCTGACTTTTTACTTTCAACCAATTCTTGCCTATACTGCTCCCTTTCTGGTCAAGATTTAATTCTACAGCCATTAACCTCCCCCCTCCCTCCTTTTTTTCCCCTTCCCTTTCTTCTCCTTTGATTATTTTTTTCTATAACACAACACAAAACATATCTCTGCCTAATATATTCTTCCCATGCTGAAAAGCAGAGATCTACCTACATGTGTGGTTGCACAATATCTTTTGTACAAAATTGGTAAATGTGATCCAACCAGGTGCATTTTGCTCTCAACTAATCCACCAAGCTTGTATTTTGTAAAGCCCTGCAGCTAAATCAAATCTTTTACTTCTTTAAAAAAAGATATACTACTCCAATAAAATGATTCAAATAAGCACCTGGAAATAGGACAACAGCACTTTAAAAAATCCGGTGTTTGAAAACAGGACAAACAAAAGCATTTAGGACTACTGTATCTATAGTAATAAAAAAAGGAGTTTTTGTGCTTGACGAATCTTCATAAAACAAGATCTATCATGGATCAGGCTTTAATCTGAGTATCATTTTGTAAACTTTGACTAATGCTAAAGCCTAAATTAGACATAAATCTAGTAGCTATATATACAACCAGTTTCTATCACAATCAATAATAATAATAAACTTCTATAATGTATATCACATAGCACTCCTATGCTGTTAAAAAAAGCTTACAATCATCTCACATTGCCTTTCGACATGTAAATCTGCCAGGTACCAATTTAACACCTGGGTTAAGATAGACGATTATTGAAAAAGTGCCTCGACTATGGACGTACACACCTGAAAGATATTCAAAATCCTTGGGATTCAAGTGAGTCAGCCACAATTCCTTGATGCTCCCATTATAAAATGACTTATTTACCTGTATAACAGCACATACTTTACGGAGTAGAAAAAGTAGCCTACCGGTATATTCTAGTCTTCTTAGATACTCCTGTATAGGAGGTCAAAATAATTTAGCTCATATACATGTACTGATTCATCACATCCATAATTACTACTTCACATTTGCTAACCATCAAGGTCTATTTCGTATTGTAGTAACATTATGGCTGAATTCAAATGAGCATTCCAACAAAACATCAATGTATTAAAATATCAGCAAGCCCGCTCCATGGTGATTCTTCACCAGATGTACTCACTCTGAAATACCAATGAATAGTGAGAAAAAATTGGAGATTTATCGTGCAAAACTTCATTTTAATTTTTCCCTCTGAAATAGCATTTTATTGATTATAATGATAAAACACTAAATCATTACATGGTACTACATGTAGCACTCCAATTGGTAGGCCTATACAAACATATATTGGCAAATTGATCCAGTATTCCTCAACATTTATGTAGGCCTACATGTATGCAGCAATACTGTCCACTGCCCTATTGACACCTACACACAAAATAAGTGTATGGTTGTCATCTCATAGCCATAGTATAAGCAGTTAACTACGTATATGGGTCCTATTTTCTCATTTTCTCCATCGTAACCTCAAAGGCTTGAAGGAGTTCATAAAATAAATACAATATCATATGTATTTTTATAATATGACTTTTATCATTTGGGAATAAATCATATTATTTATTAACACATATTATGTAAATGATATGTTGTCCTCATAAATCCATGTAATAAAAAAAATGTATCAAACTTCTGTTTTGCAAATATCCACCAAGTCCAAAAGCAAACTCATAACAAACACAAAGATCTGTGGTAAAGCAAACTATAAATTATATAGAGAGTGGAGAACCCTGGCTCCATTCTCCTCAGTCACAACATGAACCAACAGGCAACACAGAGTCGACAGTAGAAATACAAGCCTGAGTTTGTATACTCACATGCGCTTAATCCGTCTAGACCCATGACACAGCCTCGCTCACAATACAGCCCCCTTCTTCACCAGTGCCAAGGTTCACTCTCACAGAACCCAGCCAGCCCTGGCTTCAGTTGGCCAACAACAAAAAAACTTGGAAGTGAGTGCTTACTGAGTAATGGCATGGATTACTAGAGCGACACTCAAGATGTGATCTCATTAGTCTGGCCTAAGACTTGGACAGAGGGAAAGTAGAGACCGACCTACTAAAGTCCATCCAGCTACTCACCTCATGTCCCACTGCCACAGTGAACTCCTCTTCCTCAAGCTCCCTCCAATGTTTACAAAGGACTCATCGTCATCAATGCAGAAATAAACTATCAATCAATGTTCACAGAGGCAATGGACAGACAGATGGATGGAATTGAGTATTAAAAAGATGATACCAAGAGTCTGGTGTGAGATTCGCTGATACTTTGCGCAGGATTTCTCTTTCCCCCTTCTTCTCTCTTCTCTCGTGCTCTCTCACTCTCTCTTTCGTGATAGGATACACTTGAAACAGCTTGGGAGAGAGTGTGCCATACATGTAAGGAGCAAGGCAGTTATAGAAAAAAATTGAGGTAAAAAGTTGGATTGAGGACTGTTGGGGGTTGGTGTATCAAGTGCGCAGGTCGTCCACAAGACTGGTGGGAATCTACACATTGTGTGTGTGTGTGTGTGTGTTTGTGTTTATGTGTGAGCCTCATTTGTGAGTCTCAGAAGACAACTAGTCTCAAGTCTTCAGACCCTTCCACACTGGATGCAATATAACACATTCACGGACAATGATACGCAACCTGGGCCCTCTTGCATAAAAAGTTGCGTTTAAACGCAAGTCAAAAAATTAAACACA
The DNA here is from genome assembly GCA_025617745.1 of Heliocidaris erythrogramma. Classification (NCBI taxonomy): domain Eukaryota; kingdom Metazoa; phylum Echinodermata; class Echinoidea; order Camarodonta; family Echinometridae; genus Heliocidaris; species Heliocidaris erythrogramma. The sequence goes on from CM046856.1 coordinate 5,698,476, forward strand.
ACTTGATTTCTACCAAGCAGGATTTGGGACTTGCGTTTGATTTTTTTATTTGCGATTAAACGCAACTTTTTATGCTACAGGGCCCTGGAGATGAGCACTCGGTGTACTAAGCACTCCATTTTAGCTCCAAACTGATAGAACATAAAATAACCCTTTTAAAATTGTTTTCTATTGCTCTATTTTATTGTAAATATTAAAAAGGGATATTTTCACTTTTTGAACAGAAATATGCAATTTCCCCCCAATTACATTAGATTTAAGAACAAACTTCAAATCAATTTAATCAAAGAGGCATATCAAAGACCCTCCTAACTGAATACCCAAGGAATACACACAAAACACCTTCAACATTTCAGCATAGCTTTTAAACTTGATTTACTTACAGCAGACAAATTATTGTAATTTCAACAGAACCATGAGTTTAGAACATCATTATATAGTGTAAAACCGGAAACTTTGCAAATTGTTAATGACTGTCATTTTTCCTATTGGCATGAAATGTTACAAATCTGGATCACTTGCCAAATCCATGAAAGTTTTTGGTTGGCTTCTTTTTGGGGGAGTGGTCAAAGTGACCTTGCAAAATAGCCATGGATTGGTAAGATTTGGTAAGATTTATTAACTCTAGAGACCCCCTTACAGGGTATGAGAGTACAAGCAATCAACACATATATACAAGTTATCCAATCAACATGGACAAGTTATAAAAAAAAGGAATAATATTAAACATATATACAAGTTATTAAAAAAAAACAAAAAACATAAGAGCATGTAGTAACACACCAAACATATTCTACAAATTTATAAGTTAAGCCTATCTGGGCATTTAACCCGTCTACCACTGCGGGTAGACCTACAAATACTTTGTTTTGAGTTTATATCTATGTAATCTTCATCATCTGATTTCTTTAAGTTAGCAAAATATGACATGATAATACTTACAAATTTTGATAATTTTCTCAGCTGGCAAGCATTAGACAGATTAAAAAGCTTGTTCATGCTCAATGTACATACTCTGCCTTTTAACAAGTTCTTTGGTAAATAAGTATGTCTCAAGTCATGAAAAAAGGAACAAACAAAAATATGATATTCATCTCCAGTATCTTTAGAAGTACATCAATAACACTATCATCAAATCTACTTTTATTTACAGGCAGATTATGTGATCTGCATCTAAATCTACTTAATATCACAGTATCTTTATGATCCAGAAGCTCAAAATATTTTTCTTTCACCAAGTCATCTTTGAATATTCTGTAATTAGAACAAATACGGTTGATGATTATCAACGGTGGATGATTATCTGCAAATCATATGAACAGAAAAATATCTTTTAATTACAAGTGTTTGTTTTTTTTCTCTTTCTTCCTGTTGATAACACACTGAATTTGTTATGTGTCATAGCCAATAAGATAGTAGGCCTACTTTTTGGTCAACTATCGCTGACTATTTAGCCAACTGGGTTTGATCCAAGAAAACATGAATTTGATACCTTATTTTCAGACTAAGGAATGACTGTCTTGCTTCAGGAGCAGTGAGAACAAAGTTCACCAGGGTCACAGGGTCAGTATCCTGTCACCTTAGCGATATTGCAGTGACCTCATCAAAGGAGGTCACCGGTTTGCCTAGGCTGATAGCTGTACACCAGCACTACATACTGCAGGCATTGTAGTCTTCTTATTCAGACTCATAACAACACAAAACTAAAAGAAAAGGATAACTCATTGTCCTTGTTGTTGTTTTTTAATCTGATGCAAGAGTATATTCACAGGTGGATGGAAATCAGACCTTGTAACATATTTGGAAATGGAGGAAGAAATCTATTTGAAGAAAAAAATAAATTGTAGGTTTGAAGACAAACCAAACCTCCTTGTAAGTCGTAATAATTTTATTTGAGTGAATGTAGAAAAATAGGAGAAACAGGTTGCATTGGTGAAAGTTTGAAAATAATTGGACAAAAATTATGCATGTTTGAAAGTTTTAATTACTAAATGTACATGTAATGTATGTGCATGTACCTCAAATCGACAAATAAGTCATTCTGCAGAGACATATAATTTGAACAATCCTCCAAACTAACAAAATATATTTCCAGTGTGTAGTGTGTAGTAAGCAAATAATTACCGTTGGTGAAGGTGATAGGACAAACTATCACTTCAGAGGCGATCTGGATGTAGCTACATGTATCTTTCCGAAGCGAAGCTGAGGAAAGATAGCGTATACATTCAGATCGCGGAGGAAGTGATAGTCAGTGTCATCGCCTGAAATCAAAAGGTGATTATTTGCTTTACATTCCACATCTGAAACATTTAACTGGTACAAGAAATTTGAAAGACAATTATTGTCTACTTCTCGAAAAAGACCTTTAAATTAGGTCCAAATTCACAAAAGTTTAAAGTATTACATAAACCCGCTCCTGGGTGCGCACATGTATTATTTAAACGTGCGAATGGGCAATGCATGCTTATTTAAGCTTATTTTAGAACACTTATGAAGCTATTCGTAAAGGTCACGCACTTTCATTTTGCGCGTACCAAAATACTGATAACGCATTGTGAATCTATAATGGACTGAAGAGATCAGCGAAACATATAAGTACTATTCCGTCAAGGTCACAAACTTTTCTTCTTGGGGTCGATTGGTGGGAAAACTACGCTTTATCACGTGATTACATTTTGACCAATCTAACAGCAAGATTCTTAGAATGTGAAATATAATAAATATTCCAATCAACATATAAGAATTTCAAATATTGAAGAAAAACACTTCCATATTCCTGACCTCTTTTCTCCAGCATCTCCAGCAACCCCCTTGTTAATTCTCCAGCAGGCATGCATACATGCATACGAAGCAGCACTTGAAGAGTAGTAAGAGAGCTGAGACGAGAGACTAAAAAGCGGGCCAGTGCCGTGGGCTCTCTCGCACTATGCACAGCATGCTCTCTCTCTCTAATTACCTGCTAGGTTAAAGTGCAATGCAGACACGCACTTGCTTTCTATTATACATGTAAGATGCATTCACACCACACAAACATGACCTCTACTTGAACCTGAATACTAAATTAGCTGGGGCAACAACCAGTCCCGACACTATGGTCCAGGTTTAGACAAAAATTCATAAGCAGAATTGATTGGTGGAGAAAGGGCTAGACGCTAAATAACTGAATAGACCACCATCATCAATAGATCAATATTCACTACCAGTACAAGAAACGTAGGCCTATACACTGGTCTTAACTTTGATCACTTTTCTCTTTCAAATGTATGTGTGAACATCACCTGCTAATCTATTTGCAAAATATAGGGTCCTCTCATGGATGGAGGAACAAATCTTGGAAAAAAAATTCATCTGGGAGCTTGGAGATCCTGGTTTTCAACCATGTTTGAGTGTTACATGTAGGCCTAGACCTAGACCATTTCAGAAGTGAAATCCTCATTACATACATGTATAGTCCCTTGAATAGGGGCCACATAGTGTAGGTCTCTTGGTTTCTACATGAAACATGTCACCATTTACTTGCTTTCAAGGGAAACACACCATCATAAACACCATCATTGCCTTGAGTGGAAACAGAAAATGCACAACTGATGTGAAAGTTTGAGAAAAATAAGACATACCATAAAATTCAAAGCCTAGAGCCTTCATTTTTAAATTCAAGATTATTAACAATATGGGGATTTCCCAATGCTGATACAGTTTATAAAATATGTAACAAAGTACAATTTCTAATTTATTTTATAAAATAGATGATTAAGAATAAAAATGAATCAGTCCCTAAAGCCCAAACTCATATTACCAGTTACATGTTTGTACATGTCTGCCACTCACATGAAAAATATATCTCAATTCCAATACACAAATTGTGAAAAGGAGATCTATACAAATGGAAAGTACTTCTTCCACTGTACATGGCCAATACTTTGTAAATGTAGTATCAATAAATCAAGTTCACACCTATAGTGAAATTGAACAACATGGAAATGAGACTAGAGTCACTAACTAGACTACCAGTAAGCAAGCTCAAGAGAATTAAAACTTTCTTTCCTCATCTCCTTCATACATCTCATTCTTCAAGGCTACCTATTTTTTAAATACATATACCACAATTATTATTTGTTGTTGTTGTTGTAATTACATAGGCCTACATCAATACAATCAATAAAATGCACTTTTGGCATCAATACATAAAATTAAAAGTAAGAACAATATCTACTCAAATAAATCTATTCAAGTCACATTTATCCTACTTGTATGCATTTGCCAAACAGACGGTGGGCCTTTAGTTCAATACAGAAGCAAAGTCCTCCTTCAGAATTAACAATTTATAAGTTTGCTTAAAACTTCCTATACCTACAAAGTATGTTGCTGTTGTTATTTTTTCTTTCTTTTGCAAAGTAAAAACTATCTTTATAGATATCTGAAGCAGTTTATAGCACCTTTAGAGTAACTTACATATATACATGTAATCCCTTTTGAAGACTAACACAAAATTCTGCAAAACTTTGCCAGGTTTCGTAGACATCACGGAGATAGTGCCTACATCTATGAAATTCCACGGTCACAAGTTTTACAACTCCTTTGTAAGAAATGGAAATCTTGCTTTTGTGGCAGAGGGAGCTATACAGAAATCAAGGCAAGTACATGTACTAGTAATGATCAAAAAATAATTTTAAAAATTACGAGATTTTTTTTTTAGTTGAAAAATATAAAAGTGTTACCTAACTTACCAAATTGTTGGTATTATACTTACTCAAAAGCAAATCATAATCGTTTTCACAACCAGTTTCCCAATATTAAATCTTTTGTAATTTATCGCATACTCACACAACTTAAAAATTTAGGGTGCAAAAGGATACCTTTAACACCAGATTCCAATAACAAAAGGAGCACACTTTGAAAAAGGAATTGGATGGATTCAACCCTGTATGAATGCAGCCCTGTACATTAAAATGCGGACAGCCTGAAGACTATAAATTTTGCAGCCAGCTCAACGATAATCTTGACATCAAAGTTGGACATGCATAATGCATGCTGCATGCCCATGCAACTTACTACAGCTTCCAAGTATACACATATTCCACATTTTCCACAATTCTGTCATGATAGCTGGCACGAGATGGTGAATGTCCTCTGAATTATTCATGAAATTCCTACATGTGACTCCCTGTATCTTCATTATTAAATGATAAAAGTGATGCATTTTTATTACGCCTAAGATTTAGGACTAAATGTATGAAACTCCTTCAAACCATACTCAATGTAAAACACTTGTAGTACTCTAATAACTGCTGTGTGATAACAGGCCTGCTGGTGTACCAAGGAATAGTTTAATTAGCCCTATACCAGTTCCTGCTATTTAGAAGAAACAAAACTAACCAAAAACAAAACATGTTCATCCACATCCTCCCTGAAGAAGAATGAAAGAAGATAAGCATGTCAGTGAACTGTCAAATCCCTTTGTACAATCAGTTATTGATTTCCATTGATTCTTTTGCCGTGGAACTATTCTAGTCACACTAGCTCTTTTCCTCCCTGCTGCATGCTCAAATTAAGAAGAAAACTTTCCATTTCAATTATACCAATCACTCCTTCCATACAACATCACAGACAGAATAAATATTTCTAGCAGAGGAAAATTTTATTCATTGTCATAGTTTTGGTAATTTTGAGGAAAATCGTTAATTTAGCAAGTGTAATCAATTTGCTCCATCTGAACAATAAACAAAGTAAATTGTTTATTAATGGAAAAACAAATCAATTTTCTATCAAAACATCTGCAACATAAAAGCAGTTCCATACAGGTTAATGCCCTTCAGTCAACTGTTCCATGAGCAATACAAAATAGCAAATATTGTCAGAATTTGCCAAGTACAACAAGATTAGGTGAAAATGAAAATTTTTAAAGATGTAATGTTACAAAGAAAACTTCCATCTTAAGGCTTATTCTATTAATGATTTCAAATTAGTCTATAAACTGGACTTTCATGTACTGGAGAGCACATTCCATTTTCCTTTTTAGCTTTTCTAACACTGATTTTAAAAAATCAACTAATACTACATATCTAGCTCCACAGATTTGGTATATATGTATATGATTCATTCTATAATTCTAATAATTTGTAAAATAAAAACACTTTTCATTTGTTAAAATAGATGTGAATCTCCTAGATTGCTTTTTGGTTCAAGAAAATTCAAAGACATTCTAAGATATCAGCTAGATGTACAATACATGTACTTCATGGCACCTGGTATGTACATCAAATCAAAATAGCCTGCATGATGACGATCAATTCTATCTAATACATAACAAAACCTTTAATAAAAAACTAGTCATGCCAATAATAGAAGTATAAATCAAGTTTAGTTACAATATGGCCTCAGCACAAAGTTTTCTAAATGGCACCAAAGTGTGTTTGAAACATCGGGACAGCAAGAGGGCAGATGGTCTAAACTCTCACTCAAAGGTTAGTCGGACAAAAGAGTTAATGATATGGCTGTAAATTACACCCATTTCAATTACTTCCTACAATAACAGGCATTCACTTCCTTTGTGCTTGTAATTTGCTACTCCACTTTGATGTGACAAGGGGGATAGGAGATAGTTATGATTTATTGCTTGCTTTGTGTCTCTGGTCTTCATTCTTTCATCCACTTTGTGATTCTGAAATCTTGATACCATGTCTATTTCTACCCTCTTCTAGTCCTATTGAAATGTAGGCTTTCTTATACTCACCTTCTCACTCATCCTCTCTCTCTCTCTCTCTCCCCCCCCCCCTTGTATCTTCTCTTCCATATTTTCTGTTTGTAATTCTCTTCCTTTTTCTCTGTTTCCTCTAAAGTCTAAAATGTAGATTAAGCTTTCACTTTGGAAGTGTTCCCTCGTGACCTTTCAGGTGAAATTTCCTACATATTCTGGAATTAAAATTCCTTTTTTTAATTCTTGTCAGAGCAACCAAAGAATATTTCTGTCAGGTGGTAAATTTTTGTATTCCAAATTTCCAATCTAGTTTGTTAATTCTGCCATCTCTTTCTCAATTCATTTCACATCACTCCAAGTGCATATGTTTGAAGGTTTACTTTACAAGTTGCACACCGCAGAAAAACCTTCCAATTATTAGAGGTCTAAAATGCATGTGATTACATCTTTTTGCAACTTATAATCACATTTCAGAGCCCTCAAATATTTTTGATGATTGTGAGATTACAAGCACAAACCATATACATGTAACATTCTCAATCAACTAACAACCTACAGTATCTCAATGCATGCTTTCCTCTGTGCCACAGTCCTTTCATCAAACTTTTCCCCTCACAGCTCGCCCATCTCACAGTAGCTTCCTCCCACATGAACCCAACATGACAACAACCTCCATATTTGACAATTCCCAGAAAATGAAACTTCCTCCGCTTTCTCGCTCTCCTTATTCCTTTCAAAAAGAGACATGTTGCTTATGGACAAATATTTCTTTCTTTCACTACAGCTATATCTCAAAACTGAACACCAATAAAACTTTATGTATAGATGGAATCACAAATTCAGTCTCATTCAGTTTTATCAAGGAGTTATCACATTTGGTTTTATAATGTAATTACATGTCTGTTAATGTAATATCCTATCAAACTACGTTTTTTTTTCTAGCTGCTCCACTCGTAAGTTTTTATCTTCTTTGAACAATCATTGGACCATGGTAACTGGAAATTTGTTGCTTACATTCAGAATAGTGGTTGCATCAGAATCTCATTAAAATATGGAAATCCAACTAATACAATTACATGTAATGTATAAGCCTAATTATGTAAAACTTTTTGGTACACCAGCTTGTCAGCCTTTCAGACAGTTCCAAAATATTGCTTGAACCACACCTAGCTTTATGATAGTTAACATATTTACAAAGGAAACTGTAATTATTAGTCTGCACTTGAGACCTCTGCAGTGAACTGATATCTTACTTTACAGTGAGGTGAAGCAAGAACGGCCATGTTGTGGCTGCCTGTGATTCGCTAAACGGTCACTGATCCTGGGGGTCACATGACCTATGGAGTGGAAAGTCGTTTCACAATGGCCTAAAAACAGTACAGTCCATGTCTCATGTGTGCACTGCTCAATGTGATTGAAAAACAATTCTAGAATTCTGGAACAGGAAATTTCACCAATTTGATTTATGAGACGTTGCCCACTCAAACACTAAGTTCATGCAATGAAATAATAGTGAGGTTCAAAGCAAAATTAACAGCTGAGAGATGGGCTTACTATAAAGCAAAATAATTCACATAACATACTTATCACCTTCAGCAGTTACAATACATCTAATTTCACAAGCATTTTTAAAGCTACATGTAGAGCATACTGTTAATTGCATTTTTTGATGTGGCCATAACAATTGCCACTTCTGCAAAATTATCTGTTATCAAATGAGTTTATTCCCAACATGCTTCTACACTGACTGCTATTGGGGTGAGGCCAGGCAAATATAAGGGACTGATTTTGCCAATTTCCCCTATTACTGTTGTTGTTGTTTTTTCCCTTTGACTTACCTCCACTTTTGGTGGAATGAATGACAGGTCCGACAAACAACGAAGAAGCCAACAAAGACAGTTTGCCAGGACTGGCAAGTCTACCCCAGTATGAAGTTGTGAATGAAGCAAGACATCACTTTTATCAAATGAATATGTTAGTATAAAACAGGATTTCTTTGCACATAATTTTGTTCGCAAAGATAAATGTATTTTGCATTCACTAGCCCCTACATGAGAGAACAGATTTTGAAATAATTATTTTGGAACAGAACTAGATAATAATTACTATGCGAGTCCAAATATGCCTCCTTCAAAAAAATCTAATGATTAAAAACATCCATGTACATGTACATTATAGATGCAGCTTAAAGGGAATTTTGAGTTCTGGGAAAGATGAAAAATAATTTGTGAGCTTTCTCATTCCTTTTATGTCAGTTTGGAAGAACATCATATAGTAGAAACATCCCCTGAAAATGACTTTTCAAATGCTCTTATATTCAAAATATGACTAGAAATAGCTGAAATGTTCAGGCCCAACATTCATGCCACTTGTGTATGTAGTCCCATATACCCATTTCTGTGTGCAGTCCATGTGCTTTTGAGTGAGATTGCGTTAATTTCTTATATATTTTGATGATTCCAAAACAAAACAGTATAAAACAATTCTTATGTAGACATGGTCAACATTTCCTAATTCCTTTGAGACAATGTAATTGCATGACCAGAACTCTACTTTATCTTTAAAGGGCAATCCAACCTTTCCAAAAAGCTGATTTGTGTTGAAAGGAGAAAAATAAGAGAAACAGGATGGTGAAAGTTTGAAAGAAATCAGACAAAAGAATAAGAAAGTTATGAATATTTGAAAAATGAAATCACTACATCTATGCGAATCTCAAATTGGCATATTGGTGAATTGATTGTGACGTATTCAGGATCAACTCTCCCATTTGTTGTAAAACAAAATATTAAAAATTCTGTTTTTCTGCACCTTTGCCCTCGGGCAGTACTCAAAATATATTGTAGATATCATATTTTTATGGCTCCTCAGAAAAACAAAAGATTGTACTCAGTTCTACATTTTAGTCATTCTGTGTGTCATAGCGAAAGGGAAAATTGTCCGCCCTTACATCACAGTGACCGTACCAATTTGGCCAATTTGATATTCCCATATGAATAGTGATTACAACTTTTAGAAAATCATAACTTTCTTATTGCTTGTGAGATTTCATTCACACTTTCACCAATCTGCTTCTCTGCTTTTTCTGCTTTCTATCAGAACAACTTGCTGGTAAGGTTGGATTTCCCTTCAATGTTTTAAATAAACATGAGGCTGCACAGAGCTATTCATATTCAGATTATCAGGAGGAAAGCAAAAGAAATATCTTGGAAGATGTATCACTTAGGCCCAAAGTCGGGTTGAATTTTGCTGATGGCAGGGAACAGAATCTCCAAGTCATCTTCCCTCTCCTCTAAGCATAAATTATTAATGTCAGTTTGGTGATGAGTCTGCTTGGCTCATGCACACAATTAGTCTCCTCTTCAGATTGAACACTGTTCTCCTCTCATCTTCTAACATTAGTGTCATTTTCTAGGGTAAACTAGTAGAGAAAAGAAATTAATATTTTACATTATACCGAACAAAAGTGATTCTCTAAAATGTGAAACCCACACATATTTTTAAATAATGAAGCTTACAGGTGCACCCCAAAAGAACTACAGAACAAAAACCTCTTACAAAATTACAGTTGAAATTCAAGTTGCATCAAAAACCTTTTCTTGCAGGAGCACCCAGCAAAAAATCTGGAAATGAACATTATAAAATTAACTTTGGAATAAACTCATCTTTTTATACATGTATGTGAAAAGAGCTACTAGGAAATTTTTTAAAAGTCATTCTTTAGCATCGCACTACTTAAAAAAAAAAAAAAAGATTTCATTGAAGAGGAGATGAACCATCAGGCATTAGAATCAACTCTAACATTTGAGTAAAAAAAACCAGGAAGGGATATTTTTTAACATACCCCAAGAGGGCTGTCTTTTCATTGCAGCCGGGAGGGGTACTTCAACTGATGTAGAGAAAATGAAAGGGGAACCTTCCCTGCACCCCCTTAACCACCATCCATCTATGATAATTTCTCTTGGGAATGATGTTAACTCAGTCTGGTATTCTAGACCACATTGCTTCCTAGACCAGAGGGGATAATGTTGATGGGAGACCACATCCATACATTTTTAACACAGTTATCAATCTTAGGGGTGCCACAAACCATGCACAAATGTAACCCGAGAGCTTTTTCATGATTTTATTGTTCCGTTTTTCCCACTTTTTGAACTTCTCACCAGGATATCCTTCAAGAAAAATGACTGAAGTTTAACCCATTGAATATGATATGATGTTGGCATACTACACATTTTCTTTAGACTTTAGCACAAGTGATCTCATGCTTAGTGTTCAATGTTTTATAAGATGCCTATTATCAATGTAATCAGCGAGAAAATTGAAGCTTGATATTTTGTTCTTATAGTAAAAAGTAGTAGGCTCCTGTCTATGTGTACATGTATGTGTATGTGCAGGTCATAGTAAGGCCAAACAAGAATTATTCCTAGTTTCTCATCCCCACCCGAATCCTTTTTGACACCCACTCCTTTTTCTTTATTTGGCATTTTTGTTATAAAAAAAAAATGAATAAATAATTTTTTTTTTCTTAGACCACCATACATTTTGCTGCAGATGCCTAAAATTATAACTTGATGCCTTTTGGGGGTTTAAAGGGACCCCAGAAGAATATAAATATAACAGGAAGCCGTAGGTGCCTAATAGTATTTGTATGTGCGGCGGCCATCTTGGAAAAATATCAAATATCAAATAACATGGTACCCCTTCCTCCTCAATTTTTGAAAAAACTGGACGAGAAACTAGGAATCAATTTTACTTGGCCTAATGGTCATGGAAACATAAAATGTACCCTACCAGTACATACTGTATACATGTAAATGTACTAAAAATGCATATAAAATAGTGAGAAAAATTAGGAAATTAAGTGGTAAACTGTAACGACATGTAGCATAAAGGTTTGACCTTTGCCAGCCAGGAGTTTAAATCATTTTAACAAGAAAATGTAAATGAAGAGGTTGCTGACTTGTTCTACATGTACAGGAATATTCTGTACTGCCTATTAGTCTACTATTAGCAGTTTCTTTGATATTTAATTAAATAGATAGTGGCCAATATACTTCTTGTAGAATACATTGATCAGACAAGAGTACGTCTACTAAATAGTGAAAATTCATTATTTTATTCCACAATAACATGGAGGCGGCCTACGTGCATGTACGTTTTGGAGAAATCCCAGCTGCTGCATAGCTGCAGACAAACAAATAGGCCTACAATTACACTGTGAATAGTGGTTGCAATATATCTTTCTTTACATGAATTTATATATTTCATAAGCTGCCATCTCGTGAGTGATATAACTAGCCTAAAGGCAGGGAAACAGGCAAGTTCCCTTAAAGATATCCTCAATAGCCTTGGTATTAGACTAGATGAACTAGAAACATAGCATTTCTACCCAAAGCCACTTTCAGTCTCAGAAGGTTTGACTGGTTTTATCACCTTCTCAACTCTCACTGGACAAGATATGGCTTCCTAGCTCACTTCTCACATTATGCTCCTTTTCTCTTGTTAAAGTGATATGCAACCAGGCGGCTGTAGGGAAAGTCAGGATTGCGTAAGCCCCATTCACTCGTACACAAAGTTTGTGCGTCGACTGCGTCCGTTGGACTACTGGGATTATATTTCGGACTGCACGAAGCTGACCGAATCTCGCACGAGAGCTTGAGCTCAGACGGAGCGTGCATGTTGCACAGCGACTAGTCTGTCCCTAGGGCGTGAAAACGTCGACAATCTGCGATTGTGTATCTCTTTAAGGATATCTTCTAAAATAAATGTGACCCGGCACCACAAAACCACCAAAAAGTCGCAACCCGTGATTTTGTGTAAACAGCTGAAATGGAAATTTGGATTGGAAAATTTTATTTTTGGACTTTTGGTTTTTCTGAAAGATCATTCTTTTCTGTACCTCATATCAATATCTGGAAGCTTAAAACACAGTAGAAGATGAGTTTTTAACAGTTTTTCTACACCATTTTTTTTGCGCACAGCTTCGGTTCCTTCCTAATTCTTCGCCTTCCCGTATGATTTTTGTTTTAATTGGTACCGCTCACCCTCGTAAATTCACTGCAATCTCACGGGCCTTAAATTACCTTTTCCCTAATGATTTTCATACTGATAGAAAGAATAAATTCTCAGCAATCTCATCATATTGATATTACAGTTCACCAATAGCTGCAAAAGCAAATTACAGAGCAGTTTTAAGTTCCATTTCGATGACGAAACAGAGTCTGAAAAAGGATTTCGTTGCTAACGGACGATCAAGTTTATTCATGTGAGTAAGGAAAGAGTATCCAAGTTATATGTAAAACAAATTGCATATAGGTTAATCAATGTGAACAAGAAAAAGAGTAGGTTCTATTTAAGTTAATTATAGGCTAAATTACAAGTTCAGTGTATGATAACAGAAGGACTACACAGGTAACAAACCAGTATTATGTAACAGGGAACAAAGAAAGACACCCCAATGTAGTGAATAGGCATTGTCTTGTGCACATGTCAGACCACTGAGGTGCGCTTAAGGCATGGTCACAACCCGTCGTGCGTGTTTTTAAGTCCGTGCGTGTTCTGCGGAGGCCACGTCCGCCATGTGTTTTCTGAAAACGTGGGGAGAGGGGTAGCAAGAGCAAGGAAGGAGTACGTCAACGCACTTCACACGCACTACAACGCAAGGTGTAAGAACGTGGCCCGCACGCCACGCCTGGACGCGAGTGGTTGCGTGCATCGTACGTTGCGCACCTGGTAAGTGAGTTGTATGTTCTTACAACGTGCTTACAACGTACGATCACCGTGCGGTTGCCTCGTTATTGTACGGAGGCCGTACTTTTATGTACGGTGTCCTTACTGACTTGCAGGGAGTAAGTACGTGCAAGTGCGATAAACGTGAGTTTTTTCCCGTCACCATCTGCCGAGTCTTCATCGCTCCTCATCTGTTCGTCGCCAGCCTTTACATCATCTACGGCCTGTTTCTGTTGGGCCTCTCTGGCCCTATCAGCTGTCTTTTGAGCTGACCCCTTTTTGTTAAGCTTCTTGGGCATCTTGGAGACGAAATGATGATACTCGTCAGTCTGCTCGGCTTTTATATATCCTGCAGAAATCAGCGCGCACAACGTGCGTTGCAAGTGCATAGCACGTACTTCCTCGGTGCGGTTTACGTGAGTTCTGCATGCTCACTGGACAATTGAACTGGAGAAGCGTCGAATAAGCACGGACCCCGCACTTATGACGTGCGGAGCACGCACGTGCTGTGTGCATTGTCCGTAGAGCAAGTAACTGTGGGAAAATTTTTCAAAAACTCACCGAGTCCGTGCGTTGTGCGCTCGTTAGCAGCAGAGGGCACGCACGTCAACGCACGTCACCCGTACTGGGCGTGAATCTGTAGACCGCCCGCACTAAAAGTGCTACGGCGTGTCTGCGTGCTCCCAAATCCGTACTGAGGCGGTACTCACCACGTACGGATCCCCAAATTTTGCCCACGCTTTTGCAAGTAGACAGCACGCACTTGCAAGTACGGCGGGATGGGACCATGCCTTAAATCTCCCATTAGAACACTCTCATTTGCATCATAATAACTTTCAAATGACTCAAGTTCACAATTTGAAGTCTTGGCAATAGAATGAATAAACTATGTTTAACACTCCTACCAAATATCAACCTAATCCGAAAATTCATTCATAGTGGGTGCTATGGCCTTTTGATTCACTCTCTATCGACTTTCTCTCTCGTTTTCTTAGTCCGCACGCTTGAATAGGCCCCAACTTTAGAGCTCATTTCCTCCCTATTTAATAACAGCAAACATCTCTTACAAGCTCCTTTCATTCGCTGAATTAAAAGGGTTAGAAAGTTTCAATTATAATGAGTCATTTTAAATTTGAGACTTTGTTCTATCCAAATATGATAAAATCAGAAAAATTATTTTTTGCGACTTTTTGGTGGTTTTGTGGTGCCGGGTCACAAATGTTCTCTATGCTACAATATAGACTGCAAAAATGTTCCTGCTTTGTTTAGAGATAGCAGAGCTTATAAATAGAAAATATGCTACAGGGGAATACAAAACTCTGTAAATGTTAGCTGCAACTTTACTGATAAGCAAAAAACATAATAATTTTGCACTGATAATATTCTCAGTTTGCTAAAAACTTTACCATTTGGGGGGGGGGAATTTTGAGATAAATGTAGTTATTTATTGTCTAACATTTCTTTCCTGCTGTAACAGAAACAAGATATTACATAGAGTGACTGTTCTCACTTTAAGCTAAGCATCCATATTACAGACATGTGAATACATTGGTGAGAGTAGGAGGTAGGTTCAACAAAGCAGCCGTCCATCAAGAAAAAGCTGTACACAACAGACCAATCCACTACTCCCGCTGGAAGGATGAACAATTGAGGTTGATGGATCGAAGCGTTGTTGAAAATCAAGACAGAATTATTCCCAGACATCAAGATGAATAAAAGATGAATCAAAGATTAAGCTCTGCAGACAAATTCATGATGCACATGGTTTTTGAGTGGCCAATCTGAGTAGAAAGTGTACAAGAAATCTGTACCAGGCAGATAGTGAAGAGAAAGGGGCACACAGAACCCAAATTAGACTTCGGTCCTGCACAGAGGATTTTTTATGTTATTCTTTATTTTCTTTATAAATCTAACAGTTTTGGGGGTTGATCTTATCAATACACACTAGCTGTACACAAAGGATTTTTTGAGGAGATTGGTACCCTTTCAACATTTAACAATACTCTAATTTTCTAAGACTCCATTTTTCATTACGGGCTATAAGTATGTTAAAATATTTTACTTCACTAGACCAGTACAATATGGTTTCAGACAAATATTGACCTATCCTGTGCCATGACAACAAATTCCTGAACGATCAGGCTACATGTGGTATGAAGAGATCTCTTGCTGTTCTGGTAAAATAATATACAAAGTTGGTTTGAACCTTTAACTCTATTTTTGATTGTATACCGATCTTATGGCAAAATAACAACCACATAGTTTCGATTGTCCACCAATTTGTTTTGGTATATATAAAATCCAATATTTTGGTGCATGCAAATCTGTGGATTGTGGGTACATGTAAGTGTCCTATAGAGTTCAGAATATACAGTGTATCAAAAAGAAGTGAGACAGAGAAGTACATGTCCAGAGGCATTAAAGCTGCCTTAAACAGGTAGAATCTGAACAGCGCCATCTTACGCCATTCCTAAATTAAGATTATAATTAGAGATTATAATTAGAGATTAGTTGCATTTTATTTGAAATTTAACTAACAACTGGCTTGGAGAATGAGCACATTTTTTATTTCAAACTATTACATTTGACTTGTAAACATAGAAATTTGCCTGCACATAAATTTTAAGCTTCTACAAATGATAATGGTGCATGATGGGAAAATAAGATGCACAGACATTTTCCAAATCCTCTTAAAAGTTGACCCTATTCAGGTCCAGTTCAAGGCAAGTTAACAGAGACAAAAGTCTAAACGAGAGAGAACATGAAGGTAGCTTTAAAGGAGAATGAAACCCTGGGGAAACATCCATTTTAATGAAAAGATAGTAAAGAGAGAAGCAATTTAAAAAAAGTTCCATCAAAATCGGTTAAGAAATGAAAAAGTTGTGAAAGTTTGAAAAGTCTCGATTTACTTTCTATGGCGATCCTCAAATTGGCTATTTGCTTCAATGTGGCAGGTTTTTGTGGACAACTCTCCATATGTTTTGTACACAAAATTTCAGATTTTCTCCATTATCTCTCAAGGTACAGCTTGTCTCTTTTTTAGCTCTATGTATATCATGGTAAAATGTATTTTACACAACATATGTTGAGGTCACAACGAGACAAGTAGTATCTTTAGAGATAATGGA
This sequence comes from Heliocidaris erythrogramma, assembly GCA_025617745.1. Lineage (NCBI taxonomy): Eukaryota > Metazoa > Echinodermata > Echinoidea > Camarodonta > Echinometridae > Heliocidaris > Heliocidaris erythrogramma. The sequence goes on from CM046856.1 coordinate 5,715,030, forward strand.
GAAAAAAAAAAAAAAATTGCTTCTCTCTTTACTATCTTTTCATTAAAATGGATATTTCCCCAGGGTTTCATTCTCCTTTAAGGAGCACTGGTAGAGAGAGAGATGCAGAGGGTAGAGAAATGGGTGGAAATATATATGCAATGACAGATGAAAAGAAAGAGAGAGAGAGAGAGAGAGAGAGAGAGATCATGCAAAGAAAGAAAAAGGAAAAGAAAGAAAGCAAAATACTCATACATGTACATAAAGGGAATATCAAGAGAGTGGAAAGAGGGAAAATCTACAGTGGGCTGGACTGAAATACCAGGCAAAAACAAAACATAAATAGACTGGAGGGAAAAAAATGGAATACATGATTACATAAATGGTACCCTGGCCCGGGTTACCAAATGAAAATCCGCCATTTTGTTGAATTTATTTAATTTTTTTTCAGGGCTGTACCCTGGGTTACCAAAAAGTGTGAAATTATTTTTGGTATGCTTTATTAACGTTCAAATGCTCTTCTTGTGCTCCATGTTCTTGTAAAATGATCTCATAAATGCTACATTGAAAACATAGAAAGACTTTACCGTGCACGTAGACTACATACAATAAACTAGTCCACTGCCAGGACTGTCTCTGTGTCGCGCGATCGCGATACAACCTCAACGCTAACACAATAACAGTCCTTTACACCATCAATCTCCACCCTCATCGACGGGTGAAATTTGGGATCGCGTGATTAGTGGAGAGTTGTGCTCTGTGTGGGATATGCGTGTAGAGAAAAAGTAGTGCAGGCAAATAACCCAAATATAAAAAAACCGGATAGAATCTAGACTAACAGTAAACCCGTACGGTATCCTCTGCATAAATTATTTTCACAGACTGTAACTTGAAGCTAGCAGCGCACGCGAGTGTAATCCTGTAAAACATACTGTAATAGCGTAGTAACCGGTACAGTCCGGACCGTACCGGGGTAGCGTACTCAACGTACACCAGCGCTGCAGCTGCGGCACCATGATTGCTGTGGACACAAGATGGCGCTACACAACATGGTACCCCGGGGTACTGCGTGGTGCATCACATGCTAAAATATTCTTAATTCACTATTACTATTCTAATTTCCCATGATAATTTATTTGAATAGGCCTCTAATCCATTATAAAAAAAATTTGACCCTCAATTTAGTTCCCAAGTGTAAAGAGGAAAAAAGTACAACTGTGCAAGCGTGATGGCACAATTTGCTTGTTTTACATGTCAGCAATGCTAAGGGAAGATTTTTGCTTAATTGAAATATTGTATTACAATAATCCTTTACATAATGACACCAGTATTCTATTCAATGTTCTAATACATGAATATTTTACGGGTACAAGGGATAATTTTGTCTTAATAATCAGGTCCCTGTGATGATTAATAAATGTAAACTTATGAAGATTGACACCTTTGACCATTACTTTTCTTCTTTCTTTCTTTTTTTCCCCACTCGTCATCAAGTAGCCAGAGCCCAAGAAAAACCCACTAAAAATATAAATTGTTCAATGAAAATGAAATGTTTTCTCAAACCTAAAAAACTTAACAAAGTATTAATGCCAACAGAAAAAAAATTGGAGAAATTTTCACGGGATAAACATCAGTGATAAAATAGGTACAAATGTAAGCAAATGCTTCCAATCATAGGCCAAACTGTGCAATTTCATTTTAAAAATCCCACATCAATTGACAATCAACAAGGGTAGATCTCCAATGTAGACCTTAGGGAATTTTTCCAAAGGATTTGTTCTTTAATTCATAAACCTTAAGTTACACAAAATTCCTCAACTTGGCTTGGAGAATGATGCTAGAGATATTTTCTGCGAATAGTGGATATGTAAACCTTAAAGTGACATTGAAGTTTACAAATTAGTGTCCCTTATTAATCAAGTTTTTTTTATTAAGGGTCTTCCTTTTTCATTTATATCCTGGACAGCATTCCATTTTTAATTTTAAGGACAAGCTTTTCTTTGTCCAAAAATATTAGATACAACAAGTTAGTTACTTTGAACTGAATCCAGCAAAGAAACACTTTTGTACATTGTCACGCCATAAATATTTAGATACGTACATGTAGATCTAGTTGTGGTTACTGTTCAACATCTAACATAGTGAAAGCATCCATTGGAAAAGTCACATAAATGATAAGGTAGATTTTATCTGATAAACTGACAATTTCTCCCATAACAAAGTACTTGAATTGCCTTCTTGGTTATTTCTTCTTCTTCCCTAAACAGAAAAATCTGTCTGTTTGGATGAGTTTATGACATTTTTTGACTTTTAAAGCTCTTCTCCAAGACAGACGGAAGCCTACGTTGTGATATTGTGATATAGAGATCTACTTAATATAGACCTCTCACCCGATTTGGAAATAATCACAAATTTACAGAAATTTTACCCCATTTTTCTCTGTTAACTCTTTCAGTGCCGAGACTAGTCATTTTCATTCACCAATTCACGGCGCGCGCGCTGTCGGCGATACAACCATAATCAAAATTATACGATGTGGTGCAATGGTGGAGATTTCCATTAATGCTAAACGTTGAGGTCTCAACTGGCTTAGTGCCATGTACGTTGACTTTTTGTTTAGCATTAATGGAAATTTCGTCAGACATCTCCACCACTGTACCACATCGTATAGTTTCGATTATGGTTGTATCGCCGAGTGCGCGCGCCGTCGCACGCAGCCGCCATTTTAAATCTGCATGAGAAGAGGAGGCATGGATACACAAACACTGGTGAGTTCTCGCAAATTACTTATCCTATATTTTAAATTTTTTTTAATAAATATTTTTTAAAAATCGACAACAAATATTCCAAAAGTTTCCCTAGGAGGTGATGCTGTGGTGAAGAACCTGTCGGTCTCGGGAGTTATCAGGAAAGTTATTTTTCAGCCCACTTTTGATGCCCTGCTAACCATGCGCAGTTAGATTGGCGGAATAAAACACCTAGCTTCGTGATGTAAAAGGCGTATAGCCCATTTTTTTTCTTTTTTACACTCTGGAAGCTATCCTGGCGAGTTACGCATGGGTGTGACCTTTCAAAAAGTGCAGCGCGATTACATTCCATTACGGACTGTGGGCAGATGTCCCAATAAATCATCGTTTGGTAAGTTGGTTAACTAAATTTAACTTAATGAATGCAATCAATCAATAGCTAAAGTTTTATTTAGTTTAATTTTTAGATGAAAAATATATGTAATTTCAGCGAAAAGCATGTAGTCTCAATTTTGTAGTCGCGGTTCGCAACGCTAGAGAATGGGCAACTCGTACAGCGCAGTTAACTTTTTGTTACAAAAAAATGACAAAAAATAAGTAACAGTTAACGTTAAAACTTTAAATCTACAAATTTACAACAGTAAAGTACGCACTTATACATGTACAAGGTTATCTGAAGATAACCTTGTACTCCAGACTAGCTTTTACGGGTGAATAGGCTTCAATAGCTTTTGTGTGTATCAGCAGGCGCTTTAAAGGGCCTATGAGTGTACTCACTCAAAATAGTTGGTATTTTCTGTCGCATGTAGTAAAGGTATGAGGGAAAATAAGATAAATATTTTAAATACCTTGCTTTCAAATTCAGCACTTAAAAATCTCACTCCTACATCAAATGGCCGTTAGGAAGAACTTTCCATATTTCCAGCAAAATCCAAAGTCAAAATCATGCCCAAAACCGAAGAAATCCCCGCCGATTTGTTTCGCGATCGCGTGTTGTTTACATACCGCCGATGTCTTAGACTAAAATCGGCCAATAAAATTTTTGTCCACGAAGAAACTCGGGATCGCAAGCGCACATCGTTCTCTACGATCGCGCACAAAGAAAATCAGGACTTTTCCGTGTACGGGATAGGGACCAAATTTTTAACGACAAAATTCTTTTGGGGAGATGTCAGCGCCCGCAGTGACCAGGAAATGTACACAATGACTCCGATAGCTCGTTTCGCGAGAATCGACAGTAAATTACGGATTTCATTTTTGGAATTATCTTTTCCAACATCGGTGAGTTGAATTTATTGTATTTCTTGGATATATTGGGGTCGGTTTTTGGAAATTAAATGCCGATTGTGAGTGGATGTTGGTGACTTTTGTGCAGTGGTGTTTGAAAAAGTTGAGCCATATGACTGCCTAGATTCTACACACGAAGTATAGGAATGTAGCTATGAAGTATGACTATGAGTGAGTGTACTAATCTATCATCATCTAGATCTAGCCTTGTACTAGTAGGCCTACTAGGTCTAGAAGATGCTACAGAAGTAGATAATATAAGGTGGCAAGTGATGGAGATATTCTGCATTCCGGCGCTAATGTGCTTTCGTACGCCAACGTAAATCACAGTTTTCACACTTACAAATTAATCACTCATAGCTACATTCCTATACTTCGTGTGTATAATGTAGGCAGTCATACACCTCAACTTTTTAAAACAACACTGCACAAAAGTCACAAACATTCACTCAAAATCGGCATTTAATTTACAAAAACCGACCACTAAATATCCAAGAAATACAATAAATTCAACTCACCGATGTTGGAAAAGATATTTCCAAAAATCAAATCCGTAATTTACTGTTGATTCTCGCGAAACGAGCTATCGGAGTCATTGTGTACATTTCCTGGTCGCCGCGGGCGCTGACATCTCCCCAAAAGAGTTTTGTCCTTAAAAATTCGGTCCCTATGTGGCATATACGGAAAGTCCCGATTTTCTGTGTGCGCGATCGTAAAGATCGATGTGCGCTTGCGATCCCGAGTTTCTTCGTGGACAAAAATTTTATTGGCCGATTTTAGTCTAAGACATCGGCAGTATGTAAACAACACGCGATCGCGAAACAAATCGGCGGGGATTTCTCCGGTTTTGGACAAGATTTTGCCTTTGGATTTTGCTGAAAATATCAAAAGTTCTTTCTAACGGCCATTTGAGGTAGGAGTGAGATTTTTAAGGGCTGAATTTGAAAGCAAGTATTTAAAATATTTATCTTATTTTCCCCCCATACCTTTACTACACGCGACAGAAAATACCAACTATTTTACAGAAATGTACCCGTGAGTGGTCTTACGGCCACTCATAGGTACACGCCATTGCCGACTGTGTAGTAACGCAGGCAATAGTGAGTACGGTACTAATATGTATCACTGTGCATTTTTGGCTATATTTAAGTGAAACCCATATCTTGGTGTTTACTTAAATATAACTAATTATGTTGAATAATAGATGATTAAAACTTACCAGTTTGTTTTGTGACCTTTGAAGAGGGTTTCCTGAAATTTTGGGTCCTTTTTGTCGATAACTGCTATCGAGACTGTCCCGTCAGCATCCAGTTTGTATTTTTCACGATTATGATGAAGGGAGCCCTCAGCGCTCGTAGTAGTACCGGCGCGGTCGGTTCGTCGATCTCCTACGAAGACCTGAAAGGGCCAAACTGACGACGTAAAAAAAATATTACGTACGTACGTAATAATTACTACGTACGTACGTAATATTTTTTATTTTTTTACGTCGTCAGTTTGGCCCTTCCAGGTCTTCGTAGAATAGCTTGTGTGCGTAACATTCTGCGTACGTATCTACGGTGCGTAACCATGTAGAGCGGCCTCACTGGTGCGCAACATATTGAGAGCAGTCGTCATCCGTATGGAGGTGTGGGTAACAAGTACCAAAAAGAGGGCTGTAAATGTAAGTTTTTATAACTTTCTACATTTTGTATCTTAACGAACTGATAACTTAAAATCTAAAGAATGATACTTAAGTATCAGTTTGCCCACAAAAACCTCCATTTCAAACAAAATTACATCTGTATCCCCAATACCCAGTATACACAAGATTTTGACTTTGGATTTTGCTGAAAATATCAAAAGTTCTTCCTAACGGCCATTTGATGTAGGAGTGAGATTTTTAAGGGCTAAATTTGAAAGCAAGTATTTAAAATATTTATCTTATTTTCCCCCCATACCTTTACTACACGCGACAGAAAATACAAACTATTTTTGCATTTTGTATTCGTAGTGGTCAATATGACCACTCCCGGGTACATTTCTGTAAAATAGTTGGTATTTTCTGTCGCATGTACTAAAGGTATGGGGGGGAAAATAAGATAAATATTTTAAATACTTGCTTTCAAATTCAGCCCTTAAAAATCTCACTCCTACCTCAAATGGCCGTTAGGAAGAACTTTTGATATTTACAGCAAAATCCAAAGTCAAAATCTTGTCCAAAACCGGAGAAATCCCCGCCGATTTGTTTCGCGATCGCGTGTTGTTTACAAACTGCCGATGTCTTAGACTAAAATCGGCCAATATAATTTTTGTCCACGAAGAAACTCGGGATCGCAAGGGCACATCGATCTTTACGATCGCGCACACAGAAAATCGGAACTTTTCCGTGTACGCCATATAGGGACCGAATTTTTGAGGACAAAACTCTTTTGGGGAGATGTCAGCGCCCGCGGCGACCAGGAAATGTACACAATGACTCCGATAGCTCGTTTCGCGAGAATCAACAGTAAATTGCGGATTTCATTTTTGTAAATATCTTTTCCAACATTGGTGAGTTGAATTTATTGTATTTCTTGGATATTTTGGGGTCGGTTTTTGAAAATTAAATGCCGATTTTGAGTGAATATTGGTGACTTTTGTGCAGTGGTGTTTTAAAAAGATGAGGTGTATGACTGCCTACATTATACACACGAAGTATAGGAATGTACCTATGAGTGTTCCTAACGGCCATTTGAGGTAGGAGTGAGATTTTTAAGGGCGGAATTTGAAATTAAGGTATTTAAAATATTTATCTTATTTTCCCCCCATACCTTTACTACACGCGACAGAAAATACGAACTACTTTTGCATTTTGTATTCGTAGTGGTCAATATGACCACTATTCGTGGTGTGAATATGACCATTGCTTGCTGATGTGCTTACGGAGGACTTTAAACAAGTCTATAATGAATAGGGTTAGGGTTAGGGTTAGGGTACGTTGGCGTACGAAAGCACATTAGCGCCCTGCATTCCTTTCTGGTTTTTTTTAATTTAAAACAAATACTGGTTATGATTGTTCATTTATCGACGAGAAGAGTCTTGTTGCAAAACCCAACCTCAAAACAAACGAATGGGACTACAACTTTAATAAACTTAATAGGTGATAAAGTAGGGATAAATCGACAAACAACTTCATTACAATAAATGGGTCAAAAAATCACAAAATGCAAAAGAAAATCAATAATTTAAACACTCAAATCATGACACATCTAAAACATTCTAGTGTGAAGGAAAACTAACCTGTCTTTCTGTAGAATTATGGTCTTTTGTCTCGGGCAGTTCTGAACTTTCGGTGATTTGTGAATGATGGAGGTCTTCCTATCGTTTTGCCATGTTTAGGTTACAGCGCCATCTGGAAGAAACGGTGCGTTATTTTTTTATGTATGATTCATCGATCTCCATCTTCTTCTTTCTTTTTTTCCCTTCTTTTTTTTTTTTTTTTTTGAGGAGGGGGGATATTTTCATTCCTTTGCCTGGTCTTAATTTCATTACATAACATGTTGCTAAGATAAGATAAGATAAGATTTTATTCACTCTATCGTCCCCCTCTCGGGGTATGAGAGCACAACATATTACAATAATATAAATGCTATATTGAATACTTGTACATGGGTATATAGTTTACATATTAAACAACATTTCTCAACGAAACATTAAAAAACAAAAACAACAATATATATATATATATATATATATACATACAGTGTAAATACAACTAAAGTACTAGACGTATAGGGTTTTTAACTATTCTACCACTACGTGTAACTACCTGACTTTGATTGTCACCTACAACATCAACAACTGCATCCTCTTTGGATTTATATCTAAATTGCTGCATAATAATTTTAACAAATTTAAGAAGCTTTTTAAGCTGGCAAGCATTTTTTGTAAGAAGAATTTCAGCCATTACTGTTGTATTTGGTCTATGCTGTATATTAAAATCAGACAAGTACAGTTTCTCTCATTAATAAAAAATGGGCAAACAAGCAAATAGTGATATTCATCACCAATATCTAATGGTGTACAGAGTGTGCATAAACTTTCATTTAACAAATTAGAGTTGAAACGACTGTTATTAAATGGTAATCTATGTGTTCGACATCTAAACTTACATAATAGTGTTGCATCTGCACTATTCAAGAGACACAAATATTTTTCAAACTCTAGCTCAAGTTTAAAAATCCTATAATAAAGGCACACCCGATTGGACCAGGTTGCTGCTTGCCATTCCTGTTTAAACATATCAGCTAGTCTCAAACGTAATGCACCTAAAATCCAATCGGTATTAAATCCATTGCCCTGAGAAAGCCACACATTAGTGAATCCTGCATTATTCAATATGTTTTCAATACATGTAAGCCAAGATGATACAAAATCTATCTCCTCATTTTCATGTAATCTTCTTATTAGTCTGTATAATAAAAAAGTATATTTTGACTGTTCTCCCTTGACTATTCTTAACCAAAAACCAATCATTCTACATTTAACATAATTAATTATTACACAACGACCAGTTTCACCATATACCATAGTATCGGGTGTACACTTATTTACTTGCAAGATCGTTCTTAAAAATTTCCTATGAAAAACTTCTATTTGATTTAAATTCTCAAAGCCCCAGACTTCACTACCATAATTTATAACAAAATAGGTAGCACCATACGATCAAACAATTCACATTGAGTATCAAGAGATAACTGCAATCGTTTAGCTTTTACCAACATACTGAACAAAGCTTTCCTAGCTTGAGTCACCTGTGTGGCTATTGCCTACTTAAAACTGCCATTATAATTAAATTTAACTCCTAAATAATTAAAGTCATCTACTACTTCAAGATCATCACCATTAATAAACATAAATCTAGGTACTTTCCTCACCTTTCCTCTTGAAAATATAACAATTTTCGTCTTACTCGTATTTACTTGAAGAAACCATTTCTCGCAGTACTCCTCCACAGCAATTAATGCTTTCTGAAGCTCATTCGGATTTTCAGCAAATATAAGAGTATCATCAACATATAACAAACAATAAAGCCTGAAAAAAGTTGAATATCTTCATCTGACAAACTATCACTATAAACATCATCCATCAAAGAAAGGCATTTACTGATATGACTTTCAAAATCATTCAGAAACATAGCAAACAACCACGGTGACAGGTTTTCACCTTGTCTAACACCTACATTACACATAAAATATTCTGATAACTGACCATTTAAGTTAACACATGATTTGGCATGTTTATAGATATTATTTATAACTACAGAAACTTTGCCCTTAAAGTAGAACGTTAATGATTTTAAATATTGGCTTAATACTTATTATTGCATAGATGGCATAAATTAAACAAGGTTATCCAAATTCAACGCTTGGAAACATTTGAAGTAATGATTATTATCAATTATAAAACGGTAAAATACAGCCCCCGATATAGCAGCTGAAGAGCTCCTCGAACGCTGCTGAGATATGTGACGACACACCCTGGACCAGTCCTGTCTAAGCAGACGATGTCCCATAACATCTTACACATTTTTCAGAGCCTATTTTGTCATCTCCTCTTCACTTATTTCTCTTCCTTCACTAGCGTCAGTCTTAATGTTAGTCTGTTGCCTCACTCTTAACTTCGTGTATGGTATTATTTTGATGAAAATGCAGCGTTAAAAAAATAAAGGAATCAGTCACTTGTAAACAAAATAAGACGCCATTGTGTTTTCAGCTGCTTGCACCGGGGCATGTTCGGCGTTTCAAGAGGGAACGAATACCATCCTGCTATTATTCGGAGGGCTTTTCAATTTGAAAGTGGGGTTTATTTCATTGATCATTGACCCTTCTGCTATGTATTTACAATCAAACGGTTTTAGCTATCAGAATCAGTTTCACTTTCCCTTTATAATGGTGTGAAATAAGGTCATGTTTAAATACACCAAACTCTTTATAATTTGATAAATAATTGCATTGCAATTACTTTCATTCATTATAGGACGTCGTCTGCTTAAGCAGGATCGATCCCGAGTGTGACGACATCAAAACATCGCTATATTTCTGGCGAATCCTCGGATATTCCAGATGCTGAGAAGAGCTTTTATTTGTGTTGTTTTTATAATCACCAGATACGCAGTTGACATAAAACTTATAAGATTGCCATCTGTAAGCTTCCCAGTTTCTAGTGATACATTAATTGCCATATTTGTGATTTTCTTTGAATATCTACTTTAACTCCGGAAGCCAAAATTTTCAACCATAAAGATGATCTGTCAATCAAATCAAAGACTTTTTTATAATCAATAAAATTTATGCACAATACAACCTTTTTTTCCTTTGCAAAAAGATATCAATAATACATTTCAGTACAAAAATATGATCAGTTGTTGAATAGCCTGACCTGAATCCAGCCTGTTCTTCGCCTAAAATCTTATTACAATTCAAAAAATTTGATATTCTGTAGTTTAAAATTGAAGTAAACAGCTTCCCTAAACAGCTAAGAAGTGTAATACCCCTATAATTATCTGGGTTTGTGTCCTCGCCTTTATTTTTAAAAATTGGGACGATAATCCCTACACACCAGTCAGTTGGAATAATACCGTTATCTCTAGCACAACATTAGCAAAAGGTAACTATTAAATGTAAAATATTAATTGGGCAATTTTTCAAAAATTCATTTCTCATCAAGTCTATACCAGAAGCCTTGCCATTTTTTAAACGTTTGATAACCAGCAATGTCTCTTAAATTGTTATTGGAGCATTTAAAATATCAGACTCGTTAGAACTTTCCAACGACGAATGTATTTCAGAATTCTCAACTTCTGGTATACTACTCCCAACGTCTGTGACATTGTCTGCATTACCAAGATTTCTAAAATGCTCAACAAAGACACTTAATGGGACTTTATTAGTAAAAAAGCTTTTTTCTCACCTCTTTTGAGAAGCGTGATTCTAATATTCAGAGGGGTTATTTTTCCTTAAAAACCTCAAAGAATCATTTAACTGTTTAATGTACCGTCTCTTCTTAAATCTCAACAATCTTTTACAACTTTTAAAAGCATTATTTAACTCACTTTCAACAGAGGTCGACATATTTACATGATTCGTTGACCTATTCTTTAATCTATTTTTAATACTAAAATACTCTCTTCGAGCTTTTCGGCAATCACCATCAAACCATGGTGTAATCATTTCATATTCAGTTTTTTTTACTAACTCGAGGATTTTTCCATTTACAAACACCAATATTCTGTGCTGCCTTAACAAAAACATCACTTAATTTAGAGCAGAATGAATCAACACCATTAGTACAAACATCAGATTGAAGGCTTTCAAGCTTTCGAGATAGATCGAATAATGATCGACCAACAATTTGCATATATTCACCAGCTTTATCAAGAGACCACCGAAAAGACAAATCACATGGTTCATTTTTAACATTATCAGTAAAGTTAAAATCATCTTTACAAGAAACACTCTAGTCTAATAACAAATTAGGCTGTGAAAGCTGCAATGTACTTCGAAAAGTTAAGATAAGGGGACAGTGTACATCAGAAAGACATGCATCTATCGAACGCATCCACTTGAAAATCACAAATATTATCAAAGAGGGTATATGACACCAGTGCGTAATCAACATAGCTACAACAACCATTTTTATTGTAACAGGTAAATTGGCCAATATTCTTATCATTTCCAAATCTACCATTAACAATTTTGAAATCAAAACTTTGACATACATCAATAAGCTGCTTTCCATTATTATTCACATGACTATCCATATTACACCTAATTGTTTGATGACCATTATTATTCAAGATAGTACGAATATCATTGATATCATCAGAAGAAAGAGGACCGTGGATACCTGTTAAATATTTATCGTCATCTAAAAAATCATCCAACAATCCTGTTCTGGCATTAAAATCACCAACAACCAAAATGGAAGGTCAAATCTACTATGAATATCAATAATATCCTGAATAAGGTTATCAAAAATTTGACTAGACCTTCACATGGAAAATAAACACAAGCCAAAATGAAATTAAAACCAAGTTTACTACTTGTAACCTTAACCCAGATAATGGAGTCTGAATTAGTACCAATAATTCTCTGTGAAGAATCAAATATTTCATTTTTCATTAATATAATAATAATAATAATAATAATAATAATATTCCGCTTTTATATAGCGCCTAATACATGGTTGTGTTTCTAAGCGCTTTACAGATATATTATTACCCCGGTCATTGGATTCTGACATGCCCGCACACAATGTGTGCACTTTATCCGCTCCCTGGGGAGTATTCCAGCCAGTCGCTGTAAAGCGCCACATGCTAAGCAAACGACATTAACTTTCGCATCCTACCGGGTACCCATTTAACACCTGGGTGGAGAGTGGCAAATGTAGATTAACGTCTTGCCAAAGGATGCTAGTGCTGCGGTGGGATTCGAACCCCGGACCTCGTGGTTCACAGTCCAGGGACTTATCCACTGATCCACAACACCGTGAAAGCCACCATATGACCCAGAACACTGTGTAGAAGATTTAAGCTGAGTATAGTATTTATAATTATTATTTAGGTTTGTCTGTAACAAATCAACACAATCTGTCTTAGTTTCAGTTAAACAAATAATATCATAACTGCTAAGGAATACATCCAAATTGCCATCATTTAATTTACTACGAAGACCATTAACATTGAGACTTATAAAAGAAAGTTCAGAGAGTTCTGAAGCAGGTAGCTGGTCCTGAATTGAGGGAGGGTCGGAGATGTCCTAGGCAGAAATATCTACAAATAACCCAGTCTTCTTCAGCTTATCGTCCTTCCATCCTAGCTGGCTGAAGAGATCCTCTGGGGATGACAGAATGAATTTTTTATGAGGATCATTTCTGAGAGTGCAATGCAGCTTCCCATCTATGGTCCACAACTTCTCAACATCCTCGTCCCGCTTCAATACTTGGAGAAGCTTGGCACGACCTGGTGCAAGGTGCTCTCCCAACATGACCTGCTTATGAGGACCGTTCTGGAGTTTCTTTTTGTTTTTCAAGAGGCTGGTACGCAGGTCTCGACGTACAAATCGAGCCACAATTGGTCGAGTCTTGTTTGGCATCTGTTTACCAAGCCGATAGCTCGTGCTGAGATCCGACCAAGGAGGTACCAGGCTCCTTGATCCGACTCAGCCATGATCACACCGGCCGAGGATGCAATCTTTACAACAGTCAACAGCACTGTTTGTGTTCTCACCATCAGACTCTGGAACACCACGGATGACAATGTTGTCCCTTCGCGCATTCTGCTCCACATCATCAAGACGTATATCATGCCTCTCCATAAGTGCCCCTGCCTTCTCAGCAGATACCTGGCCACCTTACTGAATTTGCGCAAAAATTGAATGCACCATATAGGCAGCAAATGCCACCACCGCTTTCACAATGTCACCAACAAGTTGACGATTTATGCCCCATTTACATTTGGTCTACGATCATCGTAGGGTGACCGTAAACTGATCGTATCCCTCTAACCGCACGATCTCCCTGGGGTGGCATACGACGATCGTACGATTTTCGTACGGATTCACGGTCTCCGTAGCCTCTACGATTTTGTTTAGCGCGGAGTTATACAAATTTTTCAAAATCGTAGGATCGTAGCCCTTAAAAACATCGTAGGTGGCATCGTACGATCTGCGCAGGGTCATTGTGCGGAGGCCTTGCGCTGATCATGCAGAGAGCGTACGATTTTTTTTCAACAGGGGAGCAAAAAAGCATCGTAAAGAAATCGTAAGATCGTAAGGTATCCGCACGATCATCGCACAGCCTCTGTACGGAAATCGCACGATCTCTGTACGATTTCCGTGAATATGTTACTGTAACCGCGCAGAAATCGCACGATCTCACTACGACCTCCGTACAATCTCTGTACGATCATCGCACAGCCTCTGTACGGAAATCGCACGATCTCTGTACGATTTCCGTGAATATGTTACTGTAACCGCGCAGAAATCGCACGATCTCCCTACGACCTCCGTACAATCTCTGTACGATCTCCGTACAGCCTCTGTACGGCTTTGTCTTTGGCCCCTCTACGATGCCCAGTACATGAAATCGCACGATGACCGTAAATAATGTAAACATAAAAATCGTAGCCCGTAGCCACCTACGATGTCCCCCAAATCGCAAGGAAAATCGTAGACTAATCCATCGTACGATGACCGTAGCAAATGTAAACTAGGCATTACTCCAGCATCTTTCTGGCGAGCTGGAATACACCCCATGGCACATGTTCGTCCATCCTGTGGGGGGGGGGGGGGGGGGGGGGTTCTCACCCTTAATCTTTTAAGACAATTTCGAGAAAGTGATGCAGCTAGCTGCTGTATAGTGATTATAATATTAACTGGGTTATCATTTTTATTTGAATTATTAAGAAATTATTAAAGAAGAAAGCAGTTTTTCAGTCTGTCGGGCTTTCCTGAATGGGAATGGGGCGAGTCCAGCATCTGTTGCCCTTTTATTACTTAGGATGCCTGTAATTTTTTTTCTCTCTCTCTTTCTCTTCCCCTTTCTCTCTCTCTCTCTATTTCTCTCTCTCGCTCTCTCTGCCATTACATTACGTATCAAGGTAAGTGTTCCAATCTCTTTATACCCACTTATAGGCCTTTCAGTCAACAAAACTATAAAAACTATCTACACTTTGTTCACCACACGTTTGAATACTTTAATCAATATAAAGTTGACATGTAATGCAAGGAATCCACTTTAGTGTTATGACTGTAAACTCCTTTGGAAAGAATGCCGCACACACACTAAATATAATATATTGCCCCAAAAATCTAATTATCAATAAATTATCATTATCGTTATTATCAATAGTTTTTAGCACTGCAAATGTCTTGCTCCCCTGGCTTGCTGAAATATGATATCATTATGAATAACTATCAATGCTGGAAATTGGCCAAACAGTTTTATTCAACAAAACAATCTGTGACTGAACCATGGACTGTGACAGCATGTGCGGATTCCCATGATGATAATTTAGTTAAACCATCAATCATAATCACGAATTATCTACATGAAAATTACTTACGAGGAGAGAGAGAGAGAGAGAGAGGGGGGGGGGGGTAAGTAAAGAGAAGATAATCATGTATTTCTCTATCATTTTGATATAACAATATAGGCCTTTCCATCCAGAGATATTGTCATTTTATATACTAGACTGCTCACCATCATGTTGTTTCTCTGCCTTCTATTCCACCTTTATTTCCTGTCAGTCTGGGGAGGGTCTCCAGGTAAGTATTTTTTTAGCCGAGTGAGAACACAGTATAAGTTGGTTTTTCAATTTCTGTGTTTAGAAAAATGACTATCAGATTGTTATGCATACTTGGTTCTAGATTCAATTCGATGTCATCAGGGTTTATGGACTGTTGAAATTAGATTGAGTAAGGATGATATTTACAAAAAAGATTAGCATCCTACTTCCCAAAAGCTCAAGATACTATACTTCCATATACAGGGTTGGAAAAAAGTTTGGAATATTTTTTTGGCGATGAGTATGTCTGATTTTAAATGCTAGTTTCTACTATATTGTGATGAATAATTCATCCAAATCGGATTAACTGTGTTGAATGAAGTCTACTGTTCCATCTTGTACCAAAGATTACGTAATATTGTTAAACATGTTACAATGGCTGACCAATGAACCACATGTTGTCAGATTTGCTCTATTTGTGTTTGAACATCTTGTTATACATTTCTGTACTTCACGTGGAATTTTGAAAAAGCTACGTGCAGTTTGCAGTCATTTTGAGGACTTCGGTATAGCAATTAAACTGTATCTGATTATTTAACTTTTTCGTTAGACATTTGCAAAAACAGCAAATATACGCTTCCGAATTCCAAGTGGACCTCTGCACTGTGTGATAAGCCTGATTTTTAGTGTTGTGCTTTTAAAGTAGAACGTTGATGATTTTAAATATTGGCTTAATACTTATTATTGCATAGATGGCATAAATTAAACAAGGTTATCCAAATTCAACGCTTGGAAACATTTGAAGTAATGATTATCATCAATTATAAAACGGTAAAATACAGCCCCCGATATAGCAGCTGAAGAGCTCCTCGAACGCTGCTGAGATATGTGACGACACACCCTGGACCAGTCCTGGCTAAGCAGACGATGTCCCATAACATCTTACACATTTTTCAGAGCCTATTTTGTCATCTCCTCTTCACTTATTTCTCTTCCTTCACTAGCGTCAGTCTTAATGTTAGTCTGTTGCCTCACTCTTAACTTCGTGTATGGTATTATTTTGATGAAAAATGCAGCGTTAAAAAAATAAAGGAATCAGTCACTTGTAAACAAAATAAGACGCCATTGTATTTTCAGCTGTTTGCACCGGGCATGTTCGGCGTTTCAAGAGGGAACGAATACCATCCTGCTATTATTCGGAGGGCTTTTCAATTTGAAAGTGGGGTTTATTTCATTGATCATTGACCCTTCTCCTATGTATTTACAATCAAACGGTTTTAGCTATCAGAATCAGTTTCACTTTCCCTTTATAATGGTGTGAAATAAGGTCATGTTTAAATACACCAAACTCTTTATAATTTGATAAATAATTGCATTGCAATTACGTTCATTCATTATAGGACGTCGTCTGCTTAAGCAGGATCGATCCCGAGTGTGACGACATCAAAACATCGCTATATTTCTGGCGAATCCTCGGATATTCCAGATGCTGAGAAGAGCTTTTATTTGTGTTGTTTTTATAATCACCAGATACGCAGTTGACATAAAACTTATAAGATTGCCATCTGTAAGCTTCCCAGTTTCTAGTGATACATTAATTGCCATATTTGTGATTTTCTTTGAATATCTACTTTAAAGTTAAAAAGGGACACATATCTTTTATTTCAACCTCAAAGAAGAACTTAAAATGACGATGGATATGTTTAAGACAAGAAATAATTCTTGGAATAAAAATATTCCAAACTTTTTACCAACCCTGTATATTTAGATTCCTAAACAGTTTGCACCATCACATGGACTGACGTTAGATTATATGCCTTTGTAATTCATATATTTATCAATATGAATCTTTTTGTATTTTGTGCGATTGCATGGGTATTGTGATATAATTATTCGGCTCATAGTTGTTTTCTACAGCTTAGAGTTAAATTAACAATCACAATGTTTCGTGTGTAACGTTATATTGCATTTGTGTATTAATGTGGCATTCTCGGAAGAATGTGATGTATTTCATTTATTTTCTTCTAACAAAATACTTCATTACTTATTAATTTCATAACTTTCCTTTTCACTTGGTTTGTAGTACCAAGTGATTGCATGGGATGTATATGCCAGGTTGAGTCTGGTTGCAAGATGCCAAGCCCCGTTTGTCGAGATGACGTAGGATCATTGTCATGTGGTCCTTATCAGATCAAGGAGGCATACTGGATTGATGCTACAATGTACGGTGGATACCTTATGGGATGTGAGTAGATTGGTCGAATACAAATCTGTCATTGTAGATGCAATAAAAAGTAGGCGAGGGGCAGCAGATTTTTTTTTTTGGGGGGGGGGGGGGCTGGGGTGCGTAAAACTTGAGGGGCGCATTAACAAGAGCACATTTTAAAAAGAAGGTAAGCTAAAGATGGCGGATGAAAATATTGATAAACCTTCCATAAAGATACATATTATTCCTCTTGGTATATGCATCTTTACGACACACATCTTGAGAAATAATTTTTTATGTCTTGCTGTTGTAAATAGTTTCACCTATTAAATTACAGTGTTTAGATTGATGGTTGATTTGCGAGTGAGCGAAGCAAGTGAACAAAGTTGATATGTTTTCCAAAGACATCAACTTTTCCAGATAACGCAGAATTTAATAAGTTTATCATCATTGTTTTTGATAGTTATTCCTTCACTAAATAACCATAATTAGGCATATGGCTGTGCCCATTCTGGAGTTAGACATTGCACATTCCTTCATACTCAACCCCATTATCATGACGGCGAAAAGTCTACGGTCTGGATTGAGGCTTTTGGTTAGGACATAATAATATTTTTTTGTTTGATACCCAGCTTGGGAGGCGTGTACTGCTAACTGGCAGTGTAGTGAGGATGCTGTCCAAGGATACATGACTCGCTACGCCACGGCCAGCCGCATAGGATATACACCAGGCTGTGAAGAATTCTCACGTATTCACAACGGTGGCCCAAACGGTTACAAGAACTCGGCCACAGACGCTCACTGGAATAAAGTGAACGAATGTCTGCAGAACAGTCTATACATTGAACCTTGTCCATATTAAGAATGATTTTAAATTAGGAATAATAACACAAAAGGGGCGACATAATGTAAAATAATGAAAATATGTCAAAATAATATAAATTTTTAGAGTTGAAAAAATCTTTTTCCATTTGGGAGGGGGCTGCTTGTACAAAATGTAGGCCTACTTATTATAATGTGTGTACATGTATAGTGGGAGTTGCCGCAGAGCAGATTGTTACTAACTGCACGTTGAAGTAGAACTTTGAAGTAGTTATAACAAATTGAAATGCTTTTTAATGGACGCAGGACTAGCTCTCTTTATAACTTTATGATGGATCAATGGACAGATACACAGCGCCATCTACGTCAACTATAAAGGTCTTACGAAATTGCATTATCATAATGATTATGCCAGAGCTATGTTTTAAAATAAATATTAAAGCCTCCCGTGATGACTGATGTTATTCCAGCCATCAGGTTTCAGTTTCTTTCCATCAAGTGGTTGAGACCTAAGTACCAATAATTCCGAGATCCAATCATCTATCAAACGAAACAAATATATTACAAAATATTTGTTAATTGATCATGCTATTCATTTTTGTTTTGTTCTTGTCGCTTGATTGGCTAAAGTGATGAGATTCAGACCCCCTATTTGCGTGAACATTTTACGATGTTAATATTGTCATTGTGAAAAAAGCCTGCCTATTACCTCCTTGCATTAACCAAATATATCAAACGTTACAATAAACTGTGAAATGAATACATCTATCATATCCAATGAACAAAACAGAATTATTTATGTCTAATTTTACGCCGTGCGTTTTGAATCTTGAGGAAAAGTATTAATTTGGGGAGGTTAGGGAATGAATTGACATAACAGAAATGCTATATTGTGTAGATGTATATCCTATATTGTAAATGTCCCGAACTATCGTTTTAAACCATGCATTTACGTCATTGGTTTTATTACAAGAAGTTAAAATCCTGTGAGTGCCGCCTACTTGTTTTAGCTGCATCCTTCCTGTGCCCCTTCTCCTTTAGTAAGCACAACTGTCTCCAAAATACTAGTCTAACTTTGAAGGTGAATCTCGGAAGACATATATAGCGTACCTGTATACTCAGAAGTTGATAAACGTGAGGTGGAGCATATACCTGGGCTGAGAAATGCATGTAGACCCTCTGTAGTCTCCCATCAATGTTTATTCTGGGCATCAAGCGGGGGCCTATGTTCAATACACCATTATATATATACTCGCCTCACATTAAGAGGCATGTGATTACAAATAGATATGCCTTTTCTTGTAATAACAAGGGATATATTTGGTCACATAAACTGACTTGCTTGCCAAATTTTCCTTTGAACCCCGAAGACAATACAGCTGCTGTTCTTTTTTTTAATGAATTTTGTGAGAACGCATGTTACACAGTCTCTGCACACTCTATTCTGAAGAGCCCTGTCTTTTACGTCAGCTGTACCTCGATGCGTAAAAACAGGAAACTCACGTAAATCTTTGCCTAAAAATAACATGTTTCTTCATAAAGATCATACACACCTTCTCAAATCTGAACCCTTTACATGAGTTTCAGCTCAGGGACATAGTTATTACCTTTTGAGGGTGTTCTATGGCCAATGAGGGTGTACGCACATTCAATATAAAGAAAATATACTTGACCATTACCCGGCGGCTGACAGATATGAGCATAACTAACGAATGGGACGGGGTCAAATGGCATTTCTTATGAGAAAATTCAGGAGCTATATTCGCTGTGCTTATCTAACAGGAATAAAATAATTAATGACACTACAAAATTAGGTATTTTATTTGGGCACTTTATAGGCTACATTAAATACTCTGAAGGCTGAAAAGAGGCTAATCACAAAATACGACGTATCCCACAGAACTCCTAAAGACGTCTTTAGGAGTTCTGTGACGTATCCCCGAACTGCGGTAGGGGTGCGGGACTGGAGCTTTTTCTTTCTTTTGCTCTCCCATTTTTCTTTTCCTTTTCTTTTTCTTTCCCTTAAGCTGATAGGAATTAGAGAAAGACCTCTTGAACTTGTGAATCCAAGTATAAATCCAAGTATAAGTTTGTTTATCTGTGGAAATGAAAATAAATTGAATTGAATTGAATAAAAGATATCCTAGCGTATAACTTGTTTTTTTTTTTTCTGACGAAGATTCTGCTAGGATCGAAAGCTCAGGCCCCTTTTGACTCCATTTTACTCCATTGGCTCGCTATTATTGGATAAGCAGTTTTCAGCAGCTTGTTTTCCATAAAGAGAAGAAGAAGAAGAAGAAAAAAGTTTAAGTAAATATCATCGGATAGAATAACTTATACCAGAATTTAATATGGCAAAATAGTAAAATCTGACTGGTTGCCAGATAAAAAACAATCACCCCCCCCCCCCCCCCCTTCGCACTGCTTGGAACAGTGGAAATGCACCGCAGATCAAATAATTCCTCTAAAATACACCAAAGCGTCCAAGCTTCCACATAGGGATCAAATATGAACGAATGTGCCTACTATAAACACCATTTCTCTTGAAATGATTCACAGCCGACAATTATTCAATTTTATATGAATATTTTTTATCAGCTACCATTACGTCAGCTTACTTACGCTAGTCCCAAATTCGTCGGCAGCGGATGAATTACTCATGATTGTGTGCCCTAGATGCTTTTTTGTCTGCGAGGGTGAAGTTGTAAAGGACTGTTCTTGTTTTAGCGTTGAGGGTGTCGGATCGCGCGATACGGAGACAGTCCTGGCAGTGGACTATGAGAGAATCTGAAACGGGCAGACATCCTAGCGTATAACTTTTTTTTTTTAAAGAGAAGAAGATGGAGTCAAAAAGGGCCTGAGCTTTCGATCCTAGCAGAATCTTCGTCAGAGGCAAACAGTAAGGGAGGGGCTGCCCCAGCCCCTCCCTTACAGTTCCTGTTACCTGTATACTGTTTTGTGTCTGTAGTCTATATATATGCTTGTCTTGCTTTTTATGTTTGTCTTTTTGCCTCTGACGAAGATTCTGCTAGGATCGAAAGCTCAGGCCCCTTTTGACTCCATTTTACTCCATTGGCTCGCTATTATTGGATAAGCAGTTTTCAGCAGCTTGTTTTCCATAAAGAGAAGAAGAAGAAGAAAAAAAAAGTTTAAGTAAATATCATCGGATAGAATAACTTATACCAGAATTTAATATGGCAAAAATAGTAAAATCTGACTGGTTGCCAGATAAAAAACAATCACCCCCCCCCCCCCCTTCTCACTGCTTGGAACAGTGGAAATGCACCGCAGATCAAATAATTCCTCTAAAATACACCAAAGCGTCCAAGCTTCCACATAGGGATCAAATATGAACGAATGTGCCTACTATAAACACAATTTCTCTTGAAATGATTCACAGCCGACAATTATTCAATTTTATATGAATATTTTTTTTCAGCTACCATTTCGTCAGCTTACTTACGCTAGTCCCAAATTCGTCGGCAGCGGATGAATTACTCATGATTGTGTGCCCTAGATGCTTTTTTGTCTGCGAGGGTGAAGTTGTAAAGGACTGTTCTTGTTTTAGCGTTGAGGGTGTCGGATCGCGCGATACGGAGTCAGTCCAGGCAGTAGACTATATGAAAGAATCTGAAACGGGCAGACATGATTCCTGAAATTCTATAAATCATTATTATTCCTATGCAGAGGAAAAAATCAGCTAGGGGGGGGGGGGGGGGGGAATGCTCACACCCGCTCGTTTTCTGATAATCCTTGATCCTTAGCTATAGGCCTAAACCCCCAAATCATGTAAATATTGAATTGAATTGAAGGTTTTATTATCATTTCATCGCAGCCAATGGCTGAATTGAGAATGATTTACAACATAATTGATAAAAACATACAGACAATGAAAACTTACATACTTAAACATTATCAAAATGCATTACATGAGTATAATAAATGAATTGAAATAGTTTAACATTATTATCATCATTGAGTATGTAGTTAATTGATAATCTATTTAATCAAAATTTTCGAGTTGATGACTAGATAAGATTTAATAATGCAAATATATCTCATTATAACAGTAATGTGGTTTTTAAACGCACTGGGGTTTTACTGAAAGAATAAATTTAAAATGCAAAAATTTAAATGAGAAATATTGCAATAATTTAAATGATTATATAACTGATGATATGATCAAGATTCATATAGCAACTGAGATAACAGAGATAATGATGCACGAATAAATGTAATAAAATGTCGGGTACCCCGTCCTACCTCTACAATATCAAGGCTTAGGGCAAAACAAAAAATGTTGGTAGCTAATTTTAGCTTAGCTG
Source organism: Heliocidaris erythrogramma (assembly GCA_025617745.1). Lineage (NCBI taxonomy): Eukaryota > Metazoa > Echinodermata > Echinoidea > Camarodonta > Echinometridae > Heliocidaris > Heliocidaris erythrogramma. The sequence continues at coordinate 5,737,644 of CM046856.1, forward strand.
AACTTTCCCTCCTGTCGCTTTTAATTGGTTATAAATATCATTTGCTCTTAGATGATTCTTGCCTGTCTATCGCTTACATATCACGTGATTGTGTATGTCGCAGCTTGTTGTCTTGCTATAAGGGGTGAGGCAGAGGAAGACTCGAGACAAGGGGGTCTAATTAACCTGCAGAGGGATAGAATAGGGATGGTATTGGGAGACACTGAAATGAAAAGGGAAAGCAAGGAAACTTTACTTTGTGTGGCACCAGGTGCTATAGAATGGGGGACTTGATTGTGACAGGTGAAATATTTACCTATTCATCGATTAGTAATAGCATTATATAGAATATTTGAAGGAGACCTAATAATGCAATTTACCAGTTAAAGATAAATAGGTGACCAATTACCATTTTATGAAAAGGGATGGTGGATTTCCCCATGATCCATAAAACTTTAATTTTATGGATGTAGAAATGGGGAACAATCAAGGCGATAAGGGTTGGGGCGGACAATATAGGAGGAAAAGACCGTGGAGGGGCCGGGGGGGGGGTGTTAAGTTTAACATGTATCAAGGTGATGCATCATTGCAGATCTTTTGTTAAACCAATAAATACATTACACAAAATTCAAAAGAAAATGCATAAAAATGGTTCCATGTACAAAGGAAAGCCAGGTTGGACCAATGACCAATATCATTTGATCATGATTATGATTATTCATTTATTCTATCGAAACACGTTAAGGGGTGGTCGGGTCGGGAAGGAAGATGTTCGTATATAGATGTGCCAAGAAAGGAAAAGACTTGATGTGGTTGTGAAACAGGTGCATCGAACACGACATCATCACATTGTAGTGACGCGTAACCACTGACAGTTAATCCCTGAAAACAATGACGAAATAATCACGATGGAGTCATATTGTCACTGAAAAGTTATCATAAGATAAGAAATGAGAGGAAGACAGGAGTAGAAGACAAAAATAAGGAGGTACAGAAGTAATGGACTTAAAAGGAGCAATAAGGAAACGTAGAAATGAGAAAAGGCAGGAAGAAAGAAAATGAAGTGAGAGAGAGAAAGTGAGAAGGGAGAGCAAGCTTTACGTAGACCTGTGAACACCTGGTGAAGATTGTAAGAAGATTAGAATAAAACACAAACAGTTCAAAGTGACATAATCAATATGCTGTTCATAACAAACCTAATAATCATATATATCATATTCATGATGTGTTTGTTAATTACATTGCGTTAATTCTTGTAATATCATATTAGCTATATTCAGAAATTGTTTTTATAAAATTGTGAGTCTTATATAGACAAGATTCAGGCAAAAATTAAATTATATTTTGTTGTAATACAAAGAAGATGAAGAAACCCTCATTAAATGACGTTGTTGAAGTTCTACTGTATAGCAAATTCAAGAAGTACATAACTTGTAGACCTACACTCGGACCCATAGGTTTACATACTCCTAGAAGAAAAATGGGGTAACCTCGCTAGTCATAAGGACCGCTATTCATAAGTCCGCTATCCATAATGCGTGACTAAATGAATAGCGGTTTTATATGAATAGTGGTCCTTCTAAATATCGAGCAAACCATCGACAAATTACCTCGCTATTCATAAGGACCTCCATTCATAAAGACAACTATTTCATAACTATTCATAAGGACTGCTATTCATAACGCGTGTTAAATGAATAACGGTTTTCTATGAATAGCGGTCCTTATGAATAGCGAGCGGACCCGAGAAAACCAGTTTACCTCCCATTTTCCTTACTTCACTCATTTCTATTAGGAGATATATATTGATATTATGTCTCAAAGTGATTTCACTTGATGCATATTATTATATACCTTAATCTGAGACCAAATTTGTCTGTCTTTCTGAGGAGAAAAACTTTGTAGGAATGAGTGAAGTCGTGAAAATGTAAAGGTCCAGGGGCCGCGGAGCGATTTTGAAAGTGTGTGTTTGTGTGTGTGCGGGGCTGATTTTATTTCACCTGAATAATGACCATTTTCGATTTTTTTTCCCCCCGAGATATATGAAGTGTACTCAAAAGAGTTGGGGGGGGGGGGGCTGCATCCAAGCCCGACCCCCCCCCCCCCGGGTTCAGCGGCCCATGATTAGGTGCATGTAAATTTTTGGGCCCAACTCTGTATAATATAGCAACGTCGAGTTTTTGCTTTGCAGCACGTCACGCGATGTGTTTCTGTTCGACTTTGTATATGGAATAGTCTGAGATCCAAATTACGCTGCCGAATAAAATTTCCCTCTTTCAATTTAATGTCATCCTGCTTGATACGTGGCTACAGTGTTAATGAACTTTTCCGATAATGTTTACCGTCCAATCTCAAACCGCAGACAGCCTGAAATAGTAGCAGAGCACTTGTTTAAAATAGTTTAAAGGTGGGGATGTTAAAGGTAAACTTCACGATTGACTGCAAATTTTAGCCTTTAGCTTCACACAGAAGCTAGGGCATGCAGATTTTCAGTAAACAAAACGTTACATAAAAACAATATAATATCGAAAGAAAGGTACACCCCTCAACGGAAGTTTTTATATGCAATGACACAGGAGGGAACTAAAATCTAAGAAAATCGTATGGAACTCGTAGTGACGAGACTGAATACATGACATTGTATTAATTCTTTGAATAATAAAAAAATTCTGAAGTTAATTTTTTGGTATATGAGTTGTGATCAATGATAAGTCGTACGCATGCCCCTCATGTTATGAGCCTGGACAGAACGTCGGGTATACAGAGAAATCTCCATAAATCGAAATCGCTTTGCCCTCTCTGTTTTCAATCTTTCAATATGTTACAATGCGCTCGTAAATGAAATTAACCTATACCGGATGTTTTTTGCGGATATCGTTTTAAGGGGATTTCAATGTATCAACCTGGGAGATTTCCTCCAAAATTATTCATAGGCGACAGTCTGACTCTTCTTTGAATTGCATGACAATTTACAAGTGACAATATGTTTTAGGTCTGACCCTTATTCATCACTGACTTTAAAAGTGCTACGTCAGAAGGAAGCCCATTCTCTACCGGTTCACCTCCTACATGACGTCATACAAACCCCCTCAAGAGAAAATAATTCTATTTTCAAATCGAATAGCAGGGGTAAGACAGAATGATTCTATAGATGGACAGAGCAGATCTTGTAAGGTGTTTCTAGGCAACTTGTTAAACAAACTTGATTTGTAAATATGGGTGAGCCTGTTGAAATAATTATATACTTGACATTTTTAGTTTACATTGCAAATTTTATAAAGGAGCATGCAGAATTTCTGTCTGATAATGTTTTCAAACAAATGATATTCCAAGTGAATTCATAAAGGAGAGAGAGTGAGAGAGAGAGAGAACGAGAGAATAAAAGAAGATGGATATAGGTTATGCTAAGTTCTACTATAACATATTTAAACAAAATATTTTTCTACGTTAATGAAAAAACAAGGATGTAACAGAGAATATTAAAAATAACTTTCGCCCTTGAGGCGTTATCATCATCATTTGACTTTCCCACCATCAATGATATTTTCCTTACTTTTTCACAGTATAGCGTGATATCAAGGTGCAGTTCAAACATGGGACATCGAAACATTTCCTGGATGAGAAGAAAATGACACTATGTAAATTATAGTAGACGTGAAATTATTCTCAGTGTTATTCATTTTGTCGCTGTTTGGAGTGACTCCGTTGACCTGTCAAAAAGTGTAATAATTTACTTTTTCATGGTAAAATCTTCGTTTCTCCCTGTTTCCACTCATAATTGTCCTCAAATACTTGCTAACTCCAGCTTGTCCTGCAGTATCAACGTTACGGTATGTGAACCTAATATCTTTTTAATCACTGAAATGATGCAAATGCAGCACCCTTGTATCAATGTAATGTTTTCTTGAGATCATGCAGTGATATCAGCAACGTCTCGGTACTTCCATGCTTACTTTCTTTCCAAACCATAGTTCATGTAGAATGTTCTACATCATGATGACTTGCAATGTCGTCTCCACTCCTTTTTTTATTCGAAGATGTCATCCATGCTGCTAGGCTAAGACTAGACCTATGAATACGAACAGTATTGATTGATGAGGTATGACAGTGTATATTGCACAGAGATAACTTCTATCTATTCTCTTGTATATAAAACTGCACTTCTGTTATGTCTGCGGGTGTGTATTGAAAATATTTTTTTAGAAAAATTGCAACGTGATAAACTAAAATAGTTCTCTTCTCCTAAGCAGAAAATTACAGAAACAGATCAGTGAAGGTTTGAGCAAAATACGATAGGAAATAAGAAAGTTATGAGTACTTGAAATTGTAATCATCTAAACACAAATTTGGCACTCCGTGACGTATCTTGCCGAGCTCCTCTCCCATTTGCCCTGTACCCCCCAAATCATTAATTTCCATTTTCTCTAAAGAAAATATTAAATCATATATGCACCTTAGATGCCTTATGAAACAAATCTATTCCTTCATCAAAAACTTAGAAATTTGAAAATAAATGAGATTTTCTGTACTAAGCAAATTTAAGAGGAGCTCGCAAGATACATCACGGGGTTGCCAATTTGTGTTTGAATGAATTTTAAAAAAAAAATCATAAATTTCTTATTTATTGTCGGAATTTTGCTCAAACTTTCACTAATCTGTTTCTTTAATTTTTGTTCTTAAATTCCACCAGGGTGGACTTTCTCTTTAATGAAGAGGAGTGAAAATCCACTAGTTTTCGGAGTCATATTAAGGATCCCTTCCTTGGGGTTGAATCCACTCCAAATCATCGTGAAATGTACTCCAAAGTAGTGGTTGAATTATTTGAAGGTGTATACAATTATAGGCCTTCACATTGGTCAAATGATATTTAGAAAGTCATATATTCTTCAAAAAATATATAATCATGGTGCATGCAAGTGAATTAGTTATGCATAATAGCAAAATGGTTGACATGACCCCCAAAACTATGTCAACAGTATTAACACAGCCTATCAGTAAGGCCTCATGTATAAGGTCAATGACAAATTGATTTCCTAACCAAACCCCATATCAATTGCACTGTAATTTGAACGACCCACAAATCAACTCTAATTTGACTGAATATGCGATAAGCTTCGGAGCAATGTCTAATTATATAAGGGATTTGAAAAGTGCGTGAGATTTTACAAGTAACACCAAAGAAAGGTCAAAATCGTTTTTGCTTATAAGCTTTTCAATAAGTTAGGTACAATGTTTCATATACTAGTACAAGCGCGCTTGCCAGAGAGTTTTCTTATTTGTATTAAATGTATTCAATTCTTTGAGAGATACTTTATTAGGTATTTCATTCACGTTTATACAGAGACGGCGAAACGTCGGGCGAGGACAATGGAAGTGGGGGGGGGGGGACCTTTTGTTCGCTGAAACCCCCCCCCCCCCCGCTTCCCTTGTTCGAGCCCAACGTTCTGCGTTCATCATGTTAAAAGGAAATTTCAATTCATAATTTTAACAAATTTAGAATAGGATTATAGGCTAATAATGAGCAAGTTACTTCATTAAAAAGTAGCCAAATATTTTGGTAAAAAGGAAACATTTTTAGAAAATTCGATATTTTTCAAATATAATTTAACCGATATCATTGAATGATAAAGTATTGACAGCTGCAAGATGTTAAAATGCCGTGGGAGAAATAATATGAAAATCATATTGAAAATCGTGAGAAAGATTTTAATCTGTAACCTCAGTGTGGCTTATGCCTGGCATTGCTTCCGTTATGTTGTGTAACTACCGAAAATCAGTTTGATTCAATTCATTTTGATTCTTCCAAGTGTGGGCTATTCATGCGGCCTCCAAAGATGAGTGTTATGAACATCTGTTGCTCGATTGTCTTGACAGGATTATGCAACTCTTTTGGGCCTCTAACAGTGCAAATTTCTACGGATGTCACTGGCATAGGGCCATGAAGTCAGCATTCTCTAAGTATGCACGCCTCTACTGCTACCCATCTTTTGTACCATAGGATCATTTCAAATCATGATACTTAAATTCTCTGCTTTCATGAAACGTTGTTTCCTATTCAAAAACTGTGAAACCATGAAATACATTGTAGAATAACATTATTTTTTATGCGAAATCGAAATAGCATTCAACTAATCTTCAAAACTGAGACATACATATCAGGTTTCATCCATACAGGTATAGTTGCTTACTTTCTTTTTAGTGAAGACCGGAAAAGAACCATTCCAACGAAAAATATCAAGCGACATTTCCATTCTTAATTGAAAATTAAGAAGTGTAAGCATCATAAGCAATTGTTTTCGTCAACAACTGTCTTCACGAGATTATCTATGTATTAAGTATACACCACATCGACGTTGATTATTTTAATTGCGGTATTTGAATCATCCATTCACTCTCTACATTGTCATCTGGAAAAAAAAAATTAAAGTATTATGTGGTCAGACTGTGACATAAGATAATGACTCAATGAAATCAAAAGTAAGGACAAGACTAGTCGGATCTCATGCAGAAGACATGAAAAACTACTCTCAAGGAATGACCCGTAGTTGACACAGGGGAAGGGATTAAACCCAAGAGGTGATATCATTATGACGCATCCTCACCAGGGTGACTCTCTGTTGTTAGGAAGGGGGTTCACGCAGGAAACGACAAGGACCTGAAAATTGTGGAGCACGAGACTTGGGGCCCAACTCGCACAGTTTTGCACTCCAGTCAACGTTATAATAGGTACCTTGTGTGTGTCTATAGCATCCAATCTCTACCCGTTTCTATTCTATTGACAGCAAGGATGAGTATAGAGTGCTTGGATCTTTACTAAAGACAATGCATTGAGAATGAAATTATAGGCAGTGCAATACCTTAAAAACATGCTTATAAACTACAAACACCTGTGTGAATTAGGTTTGGGGATAAATATAGAATGTGATGATTGATTAATAAAGACCTAAAAGGTGTGAATGTGTAAGGACCCGCGTGACAAAGTCGCTTGATCTAGGGACTTGATACTTTGGTTCCAATGGGATTACTATGAAAAGATGAAGCTATCATTATCATCATCTTCCGATGACAATTTCGGCAGTAGGAGTTGATCTCAGAATGGACTACAGTTGAATTCGGCAACCGTCTCTGTATTTCTCTTTCTCTCAACAGTGACTTTTCTGTGATTATCATGCACTCTGCGAGGATTCAGTGAAAATAGCCGCAGTTTAGAAATATTGAAATATCTGTGTCGGGGAACTGATTCCATGATTTCAAACATTGTCTGTCAGAACGGAAAGAGGATAATTATATCGAATTCCAGTGATCACTGGATAAACCAGATTGCATGTACAACAAAATGATATTTTGATCTTCTGCAGGATTACAGTTGAATTTTTCATCATATACTAAAAGGCTTGAAAACAAGCAAAGAATATTCAAAGGGGCATCATCATAGTTTTCACGAGGCTATCCAAGTATTTGATGCAGATAAGTGAAATAGGTTGCAGTTTACATGACGATAATACATAATCAAATGGACTTCATGGTGATGGAATCGTTTTAAAGTTCAAAGTGACAGTATCCTTAATATGAAATAACACCACTCTCTACATAATAAACCCTTGAACTAAGAAAGCATCATCATCAGAAAATAGAAACACACAACAGCAGTGTGTCCTGTATGACGGATTAAAACTGTCACATAGGGATGTTTTTAGCGTCGTTCTTTCGTCGTAGCCAAGTGACTAACAACTTTCAAAGCAGAGGTCCTTGCCAACTACGACAACCCCTGCTTTCAATTCAGTGTACTACAATTGTGCAGGGGGCAGGAAGAACGCTCAGATCCTAGCTTTGCCAGGCAGATGGAAGCAACATAGCAGTGCTTAATCACTGTGATTATATCACTTTACAGGAAAACAGTGACTTCGGTATACTGATAAAGTTGATCTTTCAGTCTGTCGATAGAGCGGGAAGGAGGTACCGTCTGCGAAAATGGAATTACGAATTGCGTCTGTACGGTGGAAATTTTGGTGGAATTTATTCTCAGCACTACTTTTAGTACTTCAAATCAAACATTCTTTAGGGGGTAAGTTTAGACTTGTACAGCATGTACAGTAACCCTTTATAGTTATACAATACGCTGTTCTGTAATATCCTGTAATTTCTTGCAACAATGATAAAAGAAGCTATAATTACATGATAAAAATTATCAAGAGGATACTTAACTTCACTGAAATGACTAAAAAAAGTTGCCTGTTACCATAGAGTATACCGTAAGCTATGTGACGAACGATACGAAATTATGTAATGGCATGCAGCAAAGATTTTCAAGGTTTATTTCTCCTGAATTGATGTATGAATACAGATTTTCATGCTTACTGAGATAGGTAATTATTTTACATCATGATGTCTCAGTCTAATGTACATAAATAAACTTTTACGTTAATAGCCAAGACTATTACTAATTTTTATTTTAGATTTTAGAGTGTCAATACACATGAATGTGCGTGCATAGAGGGGAATAGATGAAGTGAAAGGGATAAAGAGGATGAGCTCATAACATGGGGCTTCTAATTAAAACTCGTCACAAGGTGCGCATGCTAATTGTTATTTTCTTATTTTGTCCCAACATAATGGACAGTGTCACTGTAGTATGGGGAGGAAAACCACGTTTGTCGGGGGGAGGATGGGGGTAACTGTGCGATCCTTTCCGTTCTCCGGATGTGGAAATCTTGTAAAAGTCATTAACATGTGCTTGAAATTTGCTATAATACTGACAAGACCTTTAACAATAACAGAATCAAAAGAAAGTTCAAAATACCTGGAACAGTGATCATTTTTCATTTTATTTATGCACGATTATTCCACTTATGAATAGAAAAGAATACAATCAATTAGTTGAACTTATCAAATTGATTACGGAGTTCTTTATAGGGACTTGAACTCTAAGCTCGATTTCTTTTCATTTCATGCCATCTGTACACAATAGAAGAATGGAGTTGGCAGTTTAAGGTGCATTGTGAACAACTGTCGGGAAGAACCCCCACTCGATTTCCAATGTGCCAATTCTTGACCTTTTCGAGTTGACACATCAAAGGAGATAGTCACTAATTGTGGACAAACAACATGTTTTAAAGGATAAATTATTATGTTATTGTTACATCATAGCGGAAAAGGGAGAAATAGCAAACTTAATTCAGTTGTTAAAAAGAGAGGTAATAATGCAATTAGATAATAACTCAAATTGTTTACTTTTGAATAATGGATAACTGATCTGACCCTATCTTATAATGCTTCATAATTATCTTTAACTGCGTGCAAATAATTGTCAAAGTCAGAACACATTTGTTATTCATATCTTCTTCTCTTCTTCTTCTATTGCTTGTTCTTATTCTTCATCTTGTCATCGATATCAATATCACTATTCTCCTTGTGTATGTTTTGTATGTCCCTATCTCTCTGTCTCTACTCTGTACACATGCACGACCCCCCCCCCCCCCTCTCTCACTCACATTATGTTGTTATAGGTATTTATATACACTATTTCACCCAGGTGAGCCCGCTAATTAATCCTTCCACGCAAAAGTTAAATATTGCACCTCTTTCAGGTTAATTTCAGAGTTGAACCTGTTTTTCTTTGTGTGCAAAATATGCCTTCTGTTTCTGCTCTAAAATAATCTTTTCTCACATTTTAATTAATTTATATTTAGACAAAGTTAAGACACTAAGACAGAGAAGGCTACTTGTCGACCTTTATTTTATCATATTAAGATTTTGGATCACTTGGAAGCTGTTGCTTTATATTACGCCCACGTCACATTGACAACCGTCTTTTAAAAAGAGCTGAACACACGCTTGTATAATTATTTTATTATTTCAAGGAAACAATAATGGGGAAGGGAGCGGGGAGTAGGCAGGGATTGAAGGCAGACCTTCTTATAGATACAATTCATGCGCTGCGAAAAAATATACAAAGCAATGATTCACCATCACCTGGGACGGTGGGTTGCTCATGGGCGTATTAAGATCAGGATATGAAAAATGATGAGAGGAATTGAGACAAAGGGTGATAACGAAAGGAAATGTATTGAAAGAGAGAGAGGGAGAGAGAGACTGGGAGATAGAGGTAATAGCTTTAGTCACTACTGATATGTACTTGCCTCCATTAGAAATATACATGTACCTACTCAGTAGGCGTGTATAGGTTTGACCTTAACAAGGAGTCATACTAGATTAAAGAAGAAATGAATGAGTTCCCATGAAATGCACTGTCCATTAATTCTGACAAGTAGAATTTCGAAAGAAAATAAAGTAACACCATTCACTGAATTAAAAAAAAAAGAAATAGGCTCTACCGGGAAGCCTTACAGTGATTATCGCAGAATAGCCCAAAGAGTGTTTTTGAAGAAGAAAAAAAAAACATAATGGGGATATACTGTGGTATTAAATTTATATTTTAAGTAAGATCTATGTTTTACTCTTCCTTTTATTTCCTCTTATTATTAACTGATCTTCAGAACTTCGTCTTGGTGGAGGTAGTACACCTCGAGAGGGCAGGCTAGAGGTAGCCTACGAGAATAACATCCAACCTGGTAAATGGGCCTCTGTCTGTGGGGATGGCTGGACCAACGAAGATGCCATAGTAGCATGCAATGAGGCAGGGTTTCCAGGACCTGCTGTGGCTGTCAGACATGCTCGGGAGAAGTATGGAGAGAGTTACCTCAATGTCATGCTGACAAATGTCAATTGCGAACCAGGTTTGTATTTTTATTTTATCCATGAATCGTATTTGAAGTGGACGAGGGGACACTGAGCCGCTTCCCTGATATAGCAATAAGAAAATAATCCCTTTTTACAGGTATAGTTGCAACGTTAGTGATTCTGTTAAACCCATAAAGTTCATTAATATGGTTATTTTTCTTCCCCCTCAAAACTTACGATTGCCGTTAAACATACATAAATAGAAAGAATATGAAAAGGGTAATGGGGCGATGTGATCCACTTATATCATGCAACGAAACTTTGACAGAAGGAAACAATACTGAATAATATACGATCACCTTTGAAATATCTTCAAACGTAAAGATCGTTCGCTCTTTCAGTAGAAACTCTCACATTTGAATTCAATCTTCACAAGAACTCTTGGGAATGCATGTCACAGGGCATTAATTCAAAACGATAACAACGGTTTGCCGCCAAATGTTGAAAACCCAATGTACAAACAAGATATATACAATATTATAATACTATTATCCTGACACTTTATTAACGCAGCTAACTAAAGTTGAGTTCTGATCATGAGATTGAATTGTGAAAGCAACTGTCTCACAGCAATTGAGAAAGGTTGATTGTATAGCACATTAGAATTGGTGTACGCTGTAAGGTTTTGAAATCACTATCACTATGAATATGACGAACAAAGAAGCGGACAATTTATGCTGCTCCTCATTTGTACCCTTCACAATTGCACTGGTTAACAAAAGAACATCCATTCATTGCTATCCTGTAAAAATATGTAGAACAGGTGTCACATAATAGCAGTGAAGGAATGTCCTTTTGTCTACTAGAGCTGTTGTGGAGGGTACAATGAGGAGCTGCATAAATTGTCCGCTCTCTTTGTCACCGTGTTCATAGTGTATAATGATAAGAATTGACTCAATCCTACCGAGAGTCACATGCACTGCACACAGAAATGTGTATATGGGACTACATACAAATGTTCGGCCGGAACATTTCAGTTGTTTATTGTCGTACTTTGAATATAAAAGTTTTCCCTTTTCAGGGAACATAATCTACTATGATAATCTTCCAAACTAACATAAAAAGAATGAGAAAGCTCACAAATGATTTTTTACATTTCCCAAGAAAGGGAAATTCCATTCATGACATTTTTATGAACAGAATATGATATTGTCGAATTTTTATGGAAATGAAATCCGATTGATTACTAGAAGTCTTCTCGTAAAATGTACTATTCCGATAAACTTAATCGAGTGAAATCTAATATGAAATCTACTTGGGAGATTATAAACGATCTGATTGGCAAGAAAACAAAAAATTTACCTACTAATAATTTTACAATGGATAATACAGCAATACAGTCTGAAGATATAGCTCATACCTTTAATTCCTTTTTTGTAAATATAGGACCTAATTTAGCAAATAAACTCAATAAACCGAACGAAAATTTTACTAAATTTCTTCCTGAACCTACAACTTCTTCACTGTTTTTTAATCCCACAAATCCCAATGAAATAATCGAAATAACAAAAAATCTCAAGTCAAGTAAATCGCAAGGCCATGATAGAATCAGTGCTTTTCTCCTGAAACAAATTATACATTTTCTCGTTTCTCCGCTAACTCACATATTTAATATATCTATTAACACCGGGAAATGTCCTGATTCCCTAAAAATTGCAAAGGTAAATCCCGTTTTCAAAAAAGACAACCCCCGCGAAATAAGTAATTACAGACCTATATCAATTCTTCCCAGTATATCAAAAATCCTAGAAAAGATTATTTACAAAAGGTTGTATAACTTTTTAGATACATTTCATTTTCTAAATCTAAATCAATATGGTTTCAGAAAAAGACATTCAACCGACCTAGCTTTAGTACAATTATATGATAAAATAACGAATGCCATAGCCAATAAAGAACACGTAATAGGAGTATTCATGGACTTATCAAAAGCCTTTGATACGCTTGACCACCATATTTTACTTAAAAAACTTCACTCTTATGGAGTTCGTGGAGTTGCCCTCTCCTGGTTTGAGAGCTATTTATCTAATAGACAACAATATGTAGTGTATAATGATGTTTCTTCAAATTTCCTACCAATCCAATGCGGTGTTCCACAAGGGTCAATACTAGGCCCTTTACTTTTTCTATTATATATTAATGATTTAACAAATACAACGCCTCTTTTATCTTTCATATTATTTGCAGATGACACAAACATTTTCTGTTCACATCATAATTTAAATACCCTTGTAGATACACTTAATAATGAGTTACCAAAGTTATCTTTGTGGTTCAAATGCAATAAATTGTCCCTTAATTTAGATAAAACCAATTTCATGTATTTTAAGCACGTAAATTCTCATGTCATTGATTTTCCTTACGACATACTTATAGATAATGTACCTCTTGAAAGAAAGATACAAACAAAATTTTTGGGCGTCATTATCGATGAAAATTTATATTGGAACGAACATATACGTCATATAACTGCTTCTATTTCTAGGAATATTGGTATACTTTACAAAGTAAAGAAATTTGTCTCTTGTAAAACGCTCATTATGCTTTATAATTCATTGATATTACCTTACATAACATATTGCAATTTAGTATGGGCCACCACCAACAAAACAAAAATCAACTCTATTTACTTATTACAAAAGAAAGCCCTTCGCATATGTACTGGTTCACCATATTTATCTCACACTAGACCAATATTTTACCAACTGAAAACTCTAACAGTATTCGACATCAATTCACTACAAAGTTTACTGTTTATATTTAAGTATCTAAATAACTTGCTCCCTCTTTCATTTCAAAACTTTTATAATTTAAATAACACTATTCACTCCTACCCTACTCGCAATTCCTCCAATTTTCATCTTTTCAACCCAAAGTTACTGATTGCCCATAGATCAATAAGACACCATGGTCCCGACCTATGGAACTCTCTCCCAGAATTCATTAAATCCTGTTGTTCCCTTTACTCATTTAAAGCCAAAGTTAAAACGATGTTACTATCTGAATATATAACGTAAATTTCTGTGTCAACTCTTCATCATCATCATCATCATCATCATCACCGTTATCATTATCATCATCATCATCATCATCATCATCACCATTTTATCATCAATATGCTCTTAACTTAAGATTTCAATTATTTATCCATTCTGCTTATTTGAACATGTTTTAGCTATTTCACAATATTTGTCCGGGGCTGCCATATTCTCAAGCAAACTGCTTATAATGGCAGTCCTTCTTCCGCTAATGATTTTATATGTTATGAATTACAATAATTTGACAATTTATCATTTCGTGTTTGTTTTTGAAAAAATAATTGTTACATATACATGTACTTGTTTATGATTCAGTGTCAAAAAGTACTCTTGTATTTTATTTTATATACAAAAGAAAAATGTACTAATATGAATGCAGAAGAAAATAAATCAAATCAAAAAATCAAATCAAAAAGTCATCAAATTAATGTGGCTAAAATAGTCATGCTATAGGCGTGACATATATCTACCATATCATATGTTGTAAGCAGACCCCTTAAATCAGGCAGAGATACATGTAAAACGATATTTCGTATTCAACAGATTGATACAAAACCACAAGGCAGGTAAAATTTCATCCAAATATCATATGAATTTCCTAAAATAAACTCCAGATTACTACGATATTAAAAAAGTACTTGAAATCGTCTAAAGATTAAATTCGGTATGGTTCTTGACAAAATGCTGAACATTCTAATACAAACGTTTCTTACAGAACATTATAGGCTAAGTTGAATCTGTACACAGTAAAAACGCTAATTAAAAGGTTGTTTAAACCTGTTTAATATTTAAACAACTTGTTTACAATATGAACTGTACAACGGGTTGTTCAGTTCATATTGTAAGAAACTGTTTGCATTTTTAAACAGCGTTTTCTCTGTGTAAATGTGAAGCCTAACACAAAACGGGGTGTCACCTGTATGGATCACAAAGCGATCCGAACAAGACCCATAATAAATCATGTGATAGTCAATCAATGAACCAAAGCAATGTATTATCAATCGCGCAATCACTCAATAAATCCGTAAAATGATTAGTCATTAATTAATAGATCAATCGACCAACCAATTAACTAATCAAGAAATGAATGAATGAGTAAACCAATGAATCAATCATTGAATCAGTCAGGCCTCGAAGTTTGTTTATCAAAAACATTCCAAGTCGATTCTATGAACCATCTGAAATAATTTAACTAAACAGTGTTGCCAATGAAAAGGATGCTTAGGATTACGATACGAAACTAAATCGGGAAAAAGTGGAAGCAATGCTCTGGATAGACAGACAAAAAATTGCCATAAGAAAACAACAGACCGTAACTTAATTAAAACGATTTATGTTCATTTGAATTAACTCAAGTGAAGGCGAAAATCATATTCCCTCTCCCCGTGCCTCATCTTAAGTCAGTGTTGATATGACTCATGTCTGCGCTGATAAAAGTACAATCTTTTGAGTGACTACTTCTCTTGATCTTGCACTTAGCAAGACACAATTAGCCTTCCAATTTCCGATATGAAAGCTTGATAATGACTTTCTCAAGTGCACGTTTCTATGAATGCAGTACACCATATTTATCTTTTCTATTCGTATATTTCGCTTTCGGGTAGACATACTTTTTTTTATATAGCAAAGCAATCTGTGAACATTGTTGGGTATGCATGTTCTTATGAAATGGGAATTTTCCGCAGATCTAAAGTTTAACAAGGAAGTTATTTTACACAAATGACTGTCCATGTTTCATTTTTATACTGCCTGGCATTCTTGTCAATTAAGTACAGGATGTACTTAAATGAAATCAACTTTACACATAAATGTCACTTTACGCCCAACACATTCATATTATCGAGGTGCTACACTTATCTGTCTGAGTGACATCGCAAGTGAATATGATACATTTATTCATAAATAATACGATCGCAACTACTTTCAAATTCAACTCAGGGGCAATTTCAATAACCTAGCTAGGTATATCCCATAGAAATTCGGATTCCGTAATAGGTTATGGTAAAGTTCGCCCATTTCAAAAGGTGATAGACAGGGCAATAGAAATTGCATAATGTTGATTTTCGAAAATCTTTGATGTCATGTTAAATAGATCTTGTTCATCTTACAGTTTTCATTTGTTTTTTAAAAGTTTGCTAAAGAATGAAACTATTATCTGTTCATTCTTATGACTCTTTTATTGGTATCCAATAGGGTATAGACTTGTTACAAGAAACTGTCCGTGGCAGGGGTGCTTTTCTTGAGGTTTACGGCAAAAAATCTGAAACCGCGGTTCCAATCACGCCTTGGGATGATACATGAATGATGATATACTGTGACGTCACCAACATTTTAGACGACAATAAAGAGTTAATGCACAGGACAGTCGGGAGGACAGTCCTTCTAGGTTCAGTAAAGGTTCAGTAAGTATAGGCACCGGTATATCATGAGCATCTAATTACAGACGTCTTCCTGCTCGGGGAAGGGGAAGGATATCAATAGATACACGTGGTTACCAAAAAAGATGCTGTAACGTCAGCAGCTTATTGTACAGGGTGTCTAGAAACTTAAGGACAAAGAAGACGAAACTGTAGCAAGTCTACATGCACGGCCATTTAATTACAGACGTCTCCGTGACAGGAGAAGGGAACAGATATCAATAGATGTGTGGGAAACAGAAAGGATGCCGAAGCGTTTGTTTGTTTTTATTTCCATGTAACAAATGACACACATAAACATATATTTACAAAACAAAATAATAGTGGTCATATAAAAATATGTAAATGATATAGGTAATTTTTAAGTATATAAAACATACGGCTGATAGGCCATATTCAGCTGCAATATTAGACTGCTGCTGGTCTTCCATGGAGTCAGTTTACTTATATAAAAGATAAATACCTTATAGCAAGCTGACCCCCCCCCCCCCCCAAAAAAAAAAAAAAAATATCAGATATGTGTATGATATGGTACACCACATGTACAGGGTGTCTAAAATTAAAGGAGGAAATGAATGCGAAACTGTAAAAACTTAAGTAATTATATTGCTTTTCCACCCTACCCCCTCGTGGGTATAGATAAAACTATTTAAGTATAGGTAAGTGAGTCCTTATAGGTATATCCTATTAAAAAATCCTGGATTGATTTAATTAATATAGTTGTACTTCTAATTTATCAAAATGAATTAAAATGTTTCATTCTGTTACGATAATGTCCACATATCGTATATACTATATAATTATGATCAAGGCTAACAATTTAGAAACGGCACAAACTATGCCACTATCCGAATTCTTGTAATTCGTAAGTATAAAGTAACCATTTTTCTACTGGGCCAAGTTAGAATGGTCTTTAAAATTAATGTCGAGATTAATTTTGATAGTCGTCACTATCTGAAACAGTTTTAAGTATGACATCTATATATATATATCCTTCTGTGTTCCGTTTTCCCACACTACAGAAGCGCCAAGTCTGCTGGAATGTCGGAATACAAGCGCTGAAGTCAGACCTTGCAGAACAGGTCGAGAGGCTGGAGCTATATGTCAGAGTAAGATAATACTTCATCTAACATTTTCACCCCCTTATTATCACAATAGAGGTGTTGTAGTTTTAACTAAAGGTTTCGAGCCCCGGCATGGCACTGTTCTTTGGCAAAACACTAATCTACATTTGCCACTCCAGACCCCGGTTTAGTATATGGGCACCTGTTAGAATTAATTTCTTGAAATGCACTGTGTACTGATAACGGTTGCAGGAGCTATAAAAGCCAGAGTAACAATATGATACACATCTACCAAAAAAAAAAAAAAAAAAAAAAAAAACACCCAAATACTTTGTTTCTTTTTCAGTAATCTTTATTCAATTTCTATATATATTACATAACATTCGTCTTGAATGTATACAACAAATTACAATCGATAAAATAATTGAAACAAGGCATATTCATCAAAAATATAATTGAATGAAATGTAGTCATTAAAAAAGAAGACGAAGAAAAAAATAATGCCCCCTCCTTACCTCAAACAATGAATATCAAACTGCATAACATAATTCATTCTTACTCTAGACTCCTTATTCCACTTACTTCCATCCCCCTCCCCCCCCCCCTCGTCCCCCTACTTAACCCATATCACAGCATACACACACACACCCACACATTCACATTCACGACAAACAACATCCTTCTGGGTAATTGATATATTTGTAGTTTCTGGGTGGTATGAAAACAAACTATACTGTATTCCTTAAATTTAAATGGTTATACTGCATAACTGGGAAGAAGAATTTTAATAAATATGGTATTCAGAGCCATATGGGTCGGACATGCACGAGCGCCCCCTAAGAGTAATGTAGTTTATACTCAAATATTTCTAAAATATAAAGTCATTGATATTCAATTCAATCAATCAATTAAAGACATAATAAATATATAAAAAGAAAATAACTACAAAAAAAGATATTTTATGGACAAATAGCAAATCAGACTTGAGTTATCTCTTGTATTAGAAGATACCCTCTTAAATCGTAAATATAAAAACAAAACTGCAACATTGACAAAGTACCAGCTTTAAAGTGAAGAAACCTATGATTAGGCTTGAATGGAGAAGCAACAGTTACAAACAATTTTCTGTGTGCTGTGCATCGTTGCTTTGTAAGTATCAGATGATAAAATGGTAATCAGTTAGAGTGGACATTCATGAAGAATAATGCATAGTGAATCAAGTTTAGTTTTAAAAGACAAAAGAGCGAAAGTATCATTATCATAACATTATTTTATAGGCCGAAGGGCAAGGAGTCATTCTATTATTCCAATTTATATATAGTCCTTAGACAGTCCTAAAACTTTCATATAAGTGAGATAATAAAGATAGAGTTTTATAAATTGTTTATCTTTATGGGTGATTGCAACCTAATCAAGATTTTATTAATTCATGCTTCTAGGTCCATGCTTCATTATAAACTTAAGGGACCTAGATTTAGATTTATCAACGAGGTGCATATTAAAGGCTACATTTAGTTCGTTAACAACGAACTTCATAAGGTTTATGAATATGTACATGCATGTGTGCATCATATCGATTTTTGTTTTGTTTTGTTTTTTGTTTTGTTTGTTTGTTTTTTGTTTGTTTGTTGTTGTTGTTGTTGTTGTTGTTTTTTTTTTTTTTTGGGGGGGGGGGGAATTATTCATCGGAAAAATACATTGCATTTACTGCACGCTTCATCCCGCAGTATATCGGGTAAGGGGGGGGGGGGGGTGATGGGGGGCTGATGCCTTCGATGCACACAGCATCGACGTTTCCCTCGTTGTGAGGAGAAGTATGTGACCAAAGCATTTGCAGGTGTGGAAATATTTTGTTGATGAAATCTACCTTTTTTTTTACAGAGGGGCGCTTGTTTGCGGGGTTGTTTAATTTGGAAATCCTTTTCCTATCCCTGTTTTTTAAATTTTATGTCAAGTGTTGAATTGTACACATTTGTTGTACCTATTATACCAACATATTTGAGATGATACATTCCCAAAGTTGCCATTTAAGCATGTGATAATTTGAAGAGATGGCATGAACAAACATGCTTTTGTGACCACTCTAAATGTTGCAGGATGACAGTTTAATGCATGATGACAATTATATCAACCCAAATTTACCACGAATCTTTCCAACGACAACTGAAAGATCTTTACTTTGACTCAAACCATCTTTTGTCCGCCTCAAAGTGCCAGGGTATCAGGGATGTTACAAGACGGTGGAGGTATCCATCAAGAGTGATGCCTTCATAATCGCCAAGAACATGACCCTCGACACCTGCATGGCATTCTGCATGAACCGGACCATCCGATTCAGTGGGGTATCTGTGGATCATTGCCATTGCTGGAATTACATGCCGAACACTACCACTGAACTGACGACTGCTGCACATCATCACTGCATCCAGCATTGTCCTGGAAACCCTTTACAGGTCTGCGGTGGCACCAAAGGAGTCTTAAAGACGTTTGCTATCTATGACAGTACGTGGAAATTTCCATTATGATTGGTATAGTCATTATGATCTCACAAAGAGCGAATATATTTCTTTATGCCACAAAACATGATTACAGTCGACATCATGTTCATATCATAAATTCCGCATGGCGTTGATGTTCGTATTATAAGCTAATCTTTACCTTGTTCTGTCAGATTCCTATGCGTTTCATTCCCAACAATCAGTCATTTTTAACATATCATCGTGATCCTGATAGGTCACTGCAGTGTTCAAATATTAGCATATGAAAAATGAAAAATTTATTCTTAACATAAAGTAATTAATTCACAATATGAAATGTTATTCAGTCATAATGATTATATTTTGTTTATGTTTTCACTCCACATGTTCCTCTTTCCTCCTCAAATATTCTGTCTGGTAATGTAAAAAGCTTTCGTGATTTGGCTTTGATTATCAAGTCGTTCTTTCTAGTTTTCATTTCCCAAAGTGACCTTAAAAGTATAAATTCAGTACAAGTTCTATATATACACGTCGAAAATTCAATTGACGATTTCCTAATTTTGTCTATCCTCAGCATACGTTGGATTCTGTAACGACCCCGGTGACATCATGAATGGATATCGTGACAGTGACTGGTTTCAGTTCGGTTCTACAGTTACCTTCCAGTGTGACGAAGGTTATGTCATGCAAGGAAGTGATAACTTAACCTGTATCGAGTCAGGTCCAGGATACGATTGGAACGATGCTTCACCGATTTGTATCCGTAAGTACCCCAGGAAACCCAGTCAGTGGAAGACTGTGAGTGAATATCGCATTCTGACCTAATATTCCCGAATATGTGTGTCTGTTCTTCTTGAGCTCTAGTGTTCACTAATTTTATCTGACCATCAACTGTCATAAGGATTTCCACATCTTGCATAGTGCCCAATGGCGTCGAGTATAGGCATGGGTGTCAAATCGTTGGAAATGAAGGGGGGCAAGAATCACATTTGCCGACAGAATATTGAATTTGTCCCCTTCTGCTAGAAGTAAGACAGTTATTACTAACTGTATCATAACTTATCAGGTTGGTAATTTTTTGTGACTAGACGTTCCATATGTTAGTTTTTGTCACATATCATTTTTATCTTGCACCTGTGGTACATAATAACCTTGGGGGGAATTAACGTAGAAGTTTGACAGAAATTACCACCAAACGGTTTCAGGATTACATATTTTAAAAAAGTTTATGGGGCTGGAAAATTTAATTTGCACTTTTCACCAAGTATCTTATAAATATATTTAAGAATTAGTACATGAAGATTTATTTACAAATCAACTGACTTGGTTAATTGGGGTCACTGGAATATTTATTTCACTAATAAGCAATCAGCACGCTTAGTTTTGATTGACAATTATATGGCATGATCACCTTCCCATCATGTTGGTCTTGTGTTTCGTTCAATATCACAACAGCCGTTAATCATCTCGTATAATCGATTACCTTGTCACTCGGGGACATGACCGGTGAGGGAGCGAAGCCAGTGGCGTATCTAGGGATTATGGCGCCCGAGGCAAAACATGACGTTACGCTCCCCACCCCCCGAGTGCCCAAACGTATATAAAAAACGCAATTTCTTGTGCACTTTACACAGGAAATTTTGCAATTGACCACCGCAAGTAAGCGGTAGAGAAGCTCGAATTTTATGCATTGATAAACGGTTTTCTATTCACTCACTTCTACATTCGGGAGAAAAAACTAACGAAAACCCTATATAGGCTTAAGAAAGAGTCGAGAAATACAGCAAGGTTACCTAAAGTTGAGATTTCTTTCAAAAGTTGAACTTTTGCAAATGCTGTTTTATACACTTTATCCTAGATTGGGGGCGCAATATTTAGCACGAGTTATATGAAACTTTCATGATATAGCGAGCAAAGCTATTACATCTTTATTTTTTCAAATTTTGAACCCTTTAACCTATTTAAGAACTATATAGGCCTACTGGGCAAAGCGAACGAGCTTTAGATAATTTTCGCATTTCAGACCTTCACAAACTAGTGCATGTACCTTGCGGATTTGGGGGCGCTTAATCCGTAAGGATTATGATTTTCCTTCATTCCCCCATTTTCTTTCTCTCCTTTGCGTTTTTGCGCCCCTCCAAGTGCCGCCCGGGGCACGTGCCCTTGCCCCCTAGATACGCCACTGAGCGAAGCGACCGAGTGGGGGAGGGTCTGGGGGGAGGGGGTATCCCACTTCCACACCATGGACCTTTTTAAAAATCTGTCTATAAACATGATAAAACTTGCATTTTAGAGCATCCCAAAGTGTTTTTTTAATGAAAAGAAGGAATGCACGGATCTACGCCAATGGACGGAAGCCCTCAATTGAGAAATTGAGAATAACAATGCGAGAGAACTAATTTTCTTTGATATTTTCGTATTGAAATTATGGCATTTCTTATTTTATTACTTCTAATTATTAAAGGATGTGATGGTATTTCAAGATCAAACATAATGAGTTTGATCTTGATGTGATGGTATTTCAAGTTAATGTATCATAATTGTTATTTATTTATCAAAAATGTAAATGTATATATATATATATTTATTTATTATTATTATTTAATTATTTATTTTTTTTAATTATTATTATTATTATTATTATTATTATTATTATTATTATTTTTAGTTTTATTTATTTATTTATTTATTTTATTATTATTATTATTTTTTTTTTTTTTTTGGGGGGGGGGGTGATAATACAGGGCATCCCCCACCTCAAATTGTTTTGGGATATATACCCTTATCCCCTCCCCCCGGGATCGACACCCATGATTAGAACAATAAACAATAAGGATGCATCGGAACTCCACCCCACTCCCTGTTTAAAGGTCACAAAATAATTACAAAACTTGCAAGGGTCAACTTAGATATTGTCCGCCCTTTCTTTCTTGGAAGATTTCACGCCTTGTGTATCAAACATGGATTAAAAACAGAGCCCTGTCGAAAACATGTATTGGTTGTTTTCAGTGAAGTTTAAATGCAAGTCGAAAGGGAAGTAAATACGTGGATTTATCCTCTTTCATGATCATTAGTAATTAAATTTTCTGCCTCAAAGAAATGAGAGTAGACCAGCCTGTTTCTCTGATCACTATTTACACGTATATTTAGATTAAAAATTACAGATTCAGACTAATCAGTCTGAAATTTAAAAGAAATAAAACGAAAATCACAATATTTAAAATGATTTGCTAAGCGTTAATGTAATTCCCTTCAACTTAAAACTTGTATTGTTTTTGAAAAAAAAGGTTAGTTCTATAGGAATGTGATTAATTGAATATCAATAGCGCTTGTTGAAGGTATTCAGTGTTAGCTTATTTCTAGAACCAGTGTGTCTCATCGAACAGAAGTGCAGTGCTTTTCCTCTCGCATGTGCGTATCACTTGCATGCACATACAGTTACCCTTGCAAGTAAATTTATCCCATTATCCAGTTTAACTGAGGATTATGAATTCCTGTAGCTATATGCATTGTCAAGGCTGTTGGTGCTAAAAAACATCAAGAAGACCCATAACTATCACAGTTTCCTCGTGGTTAGTTTTCTCACTTATCCTTTGCTTTAGTCATCCTAATTGCCAGTTTGTTGCTGGATTATTTGGATTATATCCGCAATGGTCATTCCTGCACTTAGGCTGTATTTTAGATTATTACATGAACTCATGAGAAAGCCTCATTTTGGCCTATATATATTGGCGTATATTTGTTATTCGTCATTGCTTTGGGTGTAGAGGGGCAAGTCTGATTGTGTTGTTTGATACAATTATTATCAAAAGCTAAACCAACATGTCCCTAATTATAAGCAATTACTGGATTTAAAAACAGACAACAGCTCCTCTTAAAGGTCCCGTGACACAGAACGGCTTCTAATTTCACTTTCATGATGACCCTATGTATTGTCACTTTTGACATTCAACCGGAATTATTGCTATCGCATCCTAAGTATTGGATTATACTATCACTTTCAGAACTTATCGTGACGACACAGCCTCCTACCCCGCCCACAGAAGGTGGTCTCAACCTCAACGGAGAGCAGAAACTGGAAGGTAATTTGATTTAGGTGTAACTTCATCGTTTGTCTATAAGTATTGTCAATGATTTATGTTGATTGATTGATGTTTTAAACAATCGAAACTTTTCAAAAGAAACTTAATTGTTTTGGGTCCTTATATTACACTTGGTTGTGACTCAGCATATTATGTTGTTTCATTTTATAAGATTTATGTAACTTCATGAAACCAATACTGACAAATGGAACACCATTGTTAAAAAGACATCTTGTTGATTGTTTTATCAATTCCCTTTGGTCTTTCCTTCTCTCTCTCTCTCTCTCTCTTTCTCTCTCACTCTCTCTCTCGCTCTCTCTCTCTCTCTGTTTCTCTGATTCTGTCTCTCTTTCTCTCACTCTGTCTTTACAGAAGTAGTCATTAACGTTCTAATGACTGATCGTCATATTATACGTTATTATTATATTAACCAACATACTTACAAAAAGCAAAAAACTATATAAATCAAATTTCACAATCTATTGAATAATCGAGCTCACCATTGGATATGAAAAGATTAGATGATAATTTTGCAGATGAAAATTTTGACGAGTTTTAAAACGATGGATTATTGGCAATTGTTTAAAACGCTGTGATGCATTCGTAATCTAGGTAAGCATTTTCATATAATAATTGCTGTGGACAGCAGATAGATGATATCAGACCAGCTTTTGTGTTATCATGTGGAGAAGGTTTTTGACAAGAATTCCACATATCACAGTGAAGAAACATTGTCTTGTATAGCAAAGACAATTTCCCCATTATCAAAGTTTTTAATGTATTTCCTCTACAGTACTCTACGTTGGTATTGTTGGTGGTGGCGTTGCTATCTTACTGCTCATCGTTATCATTGCATTCACCATAGCATGCTGCAAATCAAGGAAGAAAAAGTAAGTTTATTCTCAATTCACTCGAACATAAAAGGACAATTCACCTTTTTATTTCCAAGAAACCGGTTTAATCCAAGCTATTGTAAGCACTTTATTTATGCCATCATTTTTTTAACCATAGCGCTGTCATAAATGAACAGGTAGGACAACGTTGATTTCCTGGAAAAAAAAGATGGTGGTGATTATTCATTGGATTGTTTTTGTATAGGTTTTAGAGCACCCAGTTATGATTATAAAATCTTACAAACATTAATGTTGATGCTAATGCTGATGATACAACTACTACTATTAGTAATAAAAAAAAACATTTGGAATACCCCTGCCGGAAAGAACACAGTGTGAAATCATCTTCACATTGTGAGCGAGTAAATTCCCACTGTGAAATCATCTTCACACTGTTAAATTCGAGCGTTTTAACATTGTGAATCACATCTTCATAGATTCGACTAAGTGAACACACTGTGGGACACTCTGTTCTTTCCGACAGGGATTACTACTACTACTATTACTATACTACTACTACTACTACTACTACTACTACTATTACTATACTACTACTACTACTACTACTACTACTACTACTACTACTACTACTACTACTACTACTACTACTACTACTACTACTACTACTACTACTACTACTACTACTACTACTACTACTACTACTACTATACTGCTACTACTACTACTACTACTACTACTACTACTACTACTACTACTACTACTACTACTACTACTACTACTACTACTACTACTACTACTACTACTATAGCAACTATAGCAACATCAAGTTTGGACTAAATACTGCTTACAGCAATAACAAATTTGGTACTCATCATGTTCATACGTAATGAAAAGAATAATGTTAATAAACATTAACATTAAATATTAATTTTTCTCCACAAAATAAAGGAAATTGTCATTGCCATCAATGTGTAAGTTGATTTGACCAGTCTATTTATTGTTTGTGTAATATTATTTGCTTGACTCGATTGTTTTACTCAGGGTAAAGAAGCTGGTTGAAGAGGATGATGAGGAAGCCCAAGTGGGTCGACTGAGGAAGAAGAAAAGGAAGAAATCCAAAAAGTCGAAAAAGGTAAAGAAGAAGAACAAGGAGCAAGATGTTGATGAAAAAGATAAAGATGAGCTCGAGCTCGACTTTGACACGGAAGATGAAATCGACAAAGCTGACCAGCTAGACAAAAACAACGACTATGACGAGGAAGATGTGACCGTAAATGAGAACAAAGCCAATGCTAAGCTAGACATGGGTCCTATCGCCACAGCTGATCTCAGTTACTACCAAACAGAACAGGATCAAAGCGGTAAGAGCAAGAACAAGCCGCTTCCATCTGCCCGTGGACAGGGACGGCCAACATCGAGCAGCAAACCTGCTAAATTCAACTTCATCGAAACGGATCAGAGAAAGAATTCCAAGAGGAGTAGAGGTGGTATCATGAAAAATGTTTTGTTTGTGAAAGGAAATGGAGACAATGCTTCAGATATTTTGCTCAAAGATGCGCAGTAAATCTTTGAATGTGATGATAACTAAAAATCATACTTAACGGTAACGATATTATGAAGTGTGACGTTTCTCCAGAAAAAGGTACAATCAACAAGCAAACGGGTTCTCAAAAGGCATTCTAATGAAACATTAAAAAATAATGGCAACAGTATAATAATGACAAATAAAAAAAAATATATATATATAAGGAAATAACATATTCAACAGCTTTGGCAACTCTCGTGGAAATAATTACAATGTGAAAGGAAATGAGAGAATAATGGTTGCGTAATTTAAATCAAAGTTCCCCAGAGCTGTCCTCCCTTTTTGAAAAGGTTGCAACAACAAAAAAATGGTTTCGGCGACACCAGACCGACAGATTGACAGATCTTCAACCTTATTAATTAATTCCTTTATCGGGGGTAGGTGAGTTTTGAAAAAAGACCAGCCGCATGCCTCAGCTGGATCCAAACCAATGCTTTGAGGTACATGTATACATTAGAATAATTATAAATAATTGTAAGGAAATAACAGCTTTGGCAACTCTCATGGAAATAAATACAATGTGAAAGGAAATGAGAGAATAATGGTTGCGAAACTTAAATCTGACTGAAACCCTGTCAAATTTACACAAAAAGCACATTAGGCTTCGCAGAGTTGAAACAAGTATTTTCATGACTAATATCCTATGTTTTTGTGCCTCATTTAATACACCTTTCATAAAAATAATTGTACAGTACACGATGGGAGTATGTGTAATTTTGGTTGAGTTGAGTATCAAATGAATTTTTCCTTTCTGATGTCATTGTTATACATATTTGTTTGTTTAATCGAGTTCTATTTCTGCCTTAAATAACGGGATACAAGATAATCTAGTATTACAGAAAATATGTAAACACTTTTCCAGACATTAACCATTTACTTGTAAACCCAATGAAAATATGCATATGAGAAATTTACATTTTACAATCAACAAAATTTGTGAACGCAGGAGACCGTCATCATATTAATTGCATCTATTATTTATTTCCTTATACTTTAACCTTTCTTTGGCGTTTAAATCCTAAGAATCTTTTTATTCTTAATTTATAATTACGAGTATAACTGAAGATAGGCTATGAAATTTATGTCCTTTTACAGAAAACGGCAAGATAAATTCGGTGATATCATTATTATCCAGACATATTAACTAAATTATAGGCCTACTTGTATAATAGTATCACATGTGAAGTGATTTTACCAATTAATTGTGTCAAATGAGAGTGAGAGACCTGTAATTGATCCTGAGCTGATTTGTTAGATTGTGTTTTGATGAAGCATTGGGTAATATTAATAGCAGCTACTCTGCTTAAAGGTGAACTTAACAATGCGCTTTCTCATAAGGCAGCCTGTAGGCTGTCGTTCACTTCCTGAGCATTCTTTTCCCCTTCAGTTTCCACAATTTTGCCTCTAGCGAGCAAACTTCTTCAGAGACTTTTTGTCTGTGTTGACAGTTACACGTTATATCAAATCTTTAGCGTTTTAATGTATTTTGTCACTTAAGTATATAAGTATATTAGTCAGGATATGAAAAATTATGATGCGACCTCTCTTCTAGAATAGTGGAAGTTTAACAATTCTCGGGGGCCTCATCCTACCGTTACATTCTCCTCAGAGTATCTTGCTTCTACATGATAGAGATACAGGCATTGGTAGGGTATTTGATACAAGTAAAGAGTTTAATCTATAAAACTTCAGAGATGATATTATTGTGTGTGTGTGTGTGTTTGAGGCATAATTGTGTATTTGTAAAGATTACTTTTCATGAAGTGTATAAACTCATGTACATATAAATATGTATGAACCACTGCGTCAGAATTATGTGAACACCATTTTGTAAATACTCTTTTTATCTTCTGTTTATGAATATTGATGGATTATGCTAAAATGCCATTTCATAAATTGTATTATCATTTGCTATCGTATATGTTTATGGTGTAATTGCAGCAGAATGCTAAGAATAAACTTATATATTTCTGTATGGATGAGTTTGTATAGATTGTCATAATAGTTGATATGTCGACATGTCTTAAGGGTCTGATCATTATACAGGCGTAAATGGCTTGTATTGTCAAGTGAATAGTGAGACTCAAGTGGCAGGAAGAAAGAGGTGTAATAGAAGACAAGGAGAGACGGGCAGAGAGAGGGAAGGGGAGGCGGAGGAGAGAGAGAGAGAGAGGGGGGGGGGTTCAAGAAAGGATAAAAGGTGGACATGGGGTAAGAAGAGTCCAGAGTAAAGATAGAGAAAGAGAGAGAGAGAGAAGGATAGAGAAAGGGAGGGAGATAGGGGCGGGAGATGGAGAAAGAGAGAGAGAGCGAGAGAGAGAGAGAAGGATAGAGAAAGGGAGGGAGATAGGGGCGGGAGATGGAGAAAGAGAGAGAGAGAGAGTGGTAGAAGGTGAGAGAACCCATGCATGGTATTGTGGGGTATCATTTAAATAAATTATGTATAGGTATAACTATTAATCACTTCCTATAGCACTTCAACAGCAAATAACTATTTAAATGTGCACCCACACAATATTGACACGATTGATGATCTTATATGAAGGGATATTTTTTTAAAGTCCACATTCATCTAATCTTACAAAATTCATGTCCATTTTTTGCATCATTTTAACTTCCCCATATTTAAAAGCCAATCAAGCAGTATACTAGCAGATATTCTGACTTACTTATTCCATTTCTTATTTTTCCCATCAAACTGTCTTTAGACGCTTTGAAAAGTTAATGTATGTTTAAACGGTACACATGGTATATGACTAACGTTGGTTTACATAGCGGATTGGGCCTTTTTTATATATAGGTAGAAACCAAAAGTACTTATTGGAGAACAATTACAAGTGGATGAATAGTTTATAAATCCATTTAAACTGATTTAAATAAAAATATATTGAAACGTCTCGTGTGAATAAACTACTCCTTAGTGTGTTAAAAGAAAATTTTGCTTCTTTTTATCTTTGTTTTCTGAGTGCATTGCGGAAATACTCTCCGTGATGACAGCGTAATACTCAATTAAAGTATAATGAAGGTGCATTCAACCGTTTGAAAATCTCCATCTAATAAATGATAATAATTATATCCATGTTTCATGGTTTGAACCACCATTGACAGGATGATAGCGTGATACATTTCTTTGTTAAATATTCCCAGGGTTCCATCGTAACAAGGAGAATGTACATAAAACGATCAATCAAACAGCATTTTGCTTTGCTTTCACAATCAGCAACTTTCGATATCCACTGTAAACTGAAACAAAATCAACAGTGGGAAATTCATTAGTAATATGTATAGTCTTTAGGCAGTCTGCTGATATTTTCTCGTAGTTACTTATTACACAAAGGATAATACGACATCCGATAGAGAGCAGTTGCGTGGTAAAATACGATGCTTTTATAGATGTATTGAGTACGAGTATATATGTATTGGTGTCCTCATCTGAACTTTCTGTCAAAATGTCTAATGTGGATTCATTTACTACCAGAGACGTCTTCTGTTTGATCGTATGCTGTCTTCTAATTCCTTCAGAAGGTACGGCTACTAAATTTACTATACTATTTACTTATATCACGTATATCTATTGATTGCAAACACATGCAACTGAGCAGTTATTTTATTTGTTAGAAATTGAATAGTCACCATATATAATTCATCATTTTTGTACCTGAGTGCATACAAGTGATGTTAGATAATCAGTAATAGAATCAAATACCAATTTAATTCAAAAGAATGACAATGATGAAAGAGTTGTTGTGATTAAGACCCGGTGGTGCTAAAAGTGAGGGAAGTAATTGAAACAACAGCAACATCAATTGGGACAAAAGGGGGAATGAAAGAAGAGAAAAAAATTAATAAAGAAAGAAGACAGATAGGCCTACATAAGAAGACGAAGGAGAATCATTAGAAGAAAAAGAAGAGCAGACTGCAATAATAGTTGTAGAGCAGTTTTAGCAGAAGTAATTACTGATGCCGAATAATGGCATTTATGTAACAGAAAGTTATAAAATATTGAATATGTTTATTAAAGGTTTATTTTGCCTTTGCTTTGACTAATTTGACTAAGGAGGGTGGTTGTGGAAATTGAATTTTATTTTTCTTAATTTATCTAGATTAGTATTTTTTTTTAAATGGCAGCATAGTTTATTTTGTTGGTTTTATTCACGATCATAAAAATATACAGATTAAAATATAAACATGAAATTATATAACAGTATAAATATAACATTGATATTAACATGCAATATAAAAGAAAGTAAATTAAGATCGAGGGATGACCCGCTTCAGATTAACTAACGTAGCTAACCTGTTCTTCCTCGGGGTCCCCATATAAATGATTATATGAACATAATAATACTACATCAAAACAAGTTTATAGAAAAGAAAAATCATAAATTTAAATCCACGAGCTTGCTGTGCAAGTCCAAAAGTGCCCCCCCCCCCGCCCCATCCTGCCTGGTCACTATGCTTAATATCATCAGTGAGCTATTTGACTATACTATGTACATGTATTTCCTTCTTAAACGATTTAAAATTATTTAGTTGTCGAGTACAAAGAGGTAAGTCATTGTACAATTTACCACCACGATAAAGAAATGTACGTTTGCAATTTTCTGTGTTCGGCTTAGGCAAAATTACCTGGTTCCCATTTCTCAGGCCGTATTTCAGAAGCTTAAATACAAATTTCTCTTCCAAATAATTTGGAGCCATATCATGGAAAATTTTATACAATAAAAGATAAGTATGAATTATTTGACGATGTTGTAAAGTCTACCAGATTAGGATATCATGAATTTCATGTACGAATCTGTGGTCTAGAAGTTACGTTTTGAAAATTATCCTTCCTGCACGTTTTTGTAATTTTTGTAACATATTCAGATGAGTTTTATTCGCTGACGACCAAATTATGTCGGCATAATCAAAGTGTGGCAAAATGACAGCCTTATACAGAATATTCAAACTTGACTCATTCAAAAATGAACTGAGTCTGACAAGAAAACTAATCATCTTACTAACCTTTCTGCACAGATTTGAAATGTTATCATTCCATTTCAATTCTGAATCAATCATAACACCAAGCTACTTTAAAGATTTGACCTGTTCAATACGATTATTATGAATTTTTAGGTTTAATGTACCGTGCTCCCGAATCATCCGTCTGTTACCTATCAACATGCATACTGTTTTTGAAGAATTTATTTTTAGCCTATTGCACCGCATCCAATTCTGCAAGGAGTTTAATTCATGTTGCAAAATATTTTGAACCAGAATTGGATCTTTATTAGAGTAATAAACCACAGTGTCATCTGCATATAGGTGCACTGAGGATCTATCGAAACAAAGTGGCATATCATTGATAAAAAGAAGGAAGAGAACCGGACCCAAAATTGATCCTTGTGGTACTCCGTGCGAGACGGATAACTCAGACGACAGTGAGCCACTAATCATAGTGACAATATACATATTACTTAAGTAACTGTGGAACCAATCCAAAAACTTTCCACTAACACCAGTGTAAGACTTTAGTTTGCATAATAGAATTTCATGGCTGACCAAGTCAAATGCTTTTTGTAAATCGACCGAAACAACCCCCGTGTAGTTTCCTTTATCCAGAGACATAAACCAGTCATCCGTTACCTGTATTAACGTTGTACTTGTGGAATGGTTTGCTCTGAAACCAGATTGATGTTTAGTCAGGATATTGTTTTCATTAAAGAATTTGACAAGTTGGCGTTGAACAACTCTTTCCAATAATTTGGAAACAGCGGGCAAAAGCGAAATTGTATTATCTTACCAATTTTCCACCTTCTTGGCACTATTCCTTCACGAATTGACTTATTTATAATATATGTTAAGCTTTTCATAATATCTGGGCCACATAATTTCAGTATATGAGCTAATTCCGTGAATATCAAGCGATTTCTTGCTTTTCAATGCAGTTATTTCACGTAGTACATCAATGCAAGCCACGGGTGATAACTCAAATTTGTTCATATTACAACATTTTTCAAAACTGGTGTCAAGAATATCATTCTCACCAATACAACGTTTGGCAACATTTGCAAAATGGTAATTAAACATTTCAGTCATTAATTGAGTTTTGTCAGTCTTACTAACATTGGTCCTTGATTTCTGCGGTAGCAATGACTTTAGGACTTCCCAAGTATTTGTTCTACTTTTGCAATCTTTAATCATTTCAAAATAATAACCCCTTTTCGCCTTTTTTGTTACATACGTAACTTTATTTCTCAGTCTTCTATAACTTTTCCAATCTTCATCTAATTTACTTACTTTAGCTTTCTTCTTCATTTTATCTCGTTCTTTCATTAAACCAAATATTGATTCATTAAGCCAAGGAGAGTACTTTTTTCTCACCTTACGAGTTCGTGATGGCATGTGTTTGTTAACTACACCCATCACCAATTCCTCAAATTTACAAACGGCCTCATCAATGTCATTACATTCTTCTAACTCTGACCAGTGTTGAAGCCTGATGTCCTCTCTAAAGGATCTTACATCAAGGCTTTTAATCTTTCCAGATGTAATTAAGTCAGCATTACTGTTAATGTTACAAGTTATGTTCACACGTAGTACATAGCATCGATGCTATGTTAGCGTCGATGCTATGTAAGTTTCAAAAATATTTCCAGTACGTTCAGACAGGCCGTGATCGACTTGCTTCTATCACCCACTCGTGAATATTCATCGCTCACCCGCTGCCAAAACAATAATTACTGCGCCACACAGAGTGACCCGAGTATAATTGGTATATGGTCAAACGCGCGGAAGTTTGTGTACAGGGGTCATGATGCGAAGCTTTTGTTTTGAATAATATTTTATTTGTCTTCATAAATCAACATAATAACACAATAACAATTCATTTGTAATATCGATAATACAATCAAGTAGCAAATACATGTGTTACAATACTTAATTTTAAATAAACCTTGTACATGTCAAAATTGACTGAACTCCAATCTTATGCCAAAATAAAACACATGCATGCACACTATATTCTCTGGTAAGCACATGGAAATCAATATCTAAAGACCACATCGTACTTTAGTTAAGGTCTGATTCTGAAAGAGCAGATTCTCAGCTTTAAAATGATATATAACTCATTGGATGTTCATAACTCGATGTACAAAGAGAAGAATGCACAGTCCCTCATAATGTTACTTCTTAATAAGGGTTTAAAGTTTGCAGTCTATTGAAGCACTCTGACTTGCAAAGTGTTGTGCTAAGGTGACAAATGGAGGATTAGAACTCAATGAAAATTTCTATGAAGGGATTATCAGATTGTCCTAAAACTTAGCATACTACATAGACATATCCTGTTTATCATATCGATGCAAAAACTTACTCCGGGAGATTTATGGGAGATTAAAATGAGACAAGTATTCAGGGTCGTGAAAAAGAAAAGTAATACAACAAAATCCAGAGAAGACACATAAAAGTCTGACAAAAAGCTGTCAAAAATACCACTTCTAGATTGTTTGGTGCCTCCACATTTTAGATTACTTAGAAAAAACTATACTCTTTCAGGAAATACCCAAAACTAAAATTTGACCATGCATGCCAACCAAAATACATTGATTGAGCTCTAACTGAAAATCACACAGTGCGACTTTTGGGTGGTTTTGTGGTGCCTGGTCATATATAAAAAAGAAAAAGATAAAAAGAAGGAACCCCCCAAAAAACAAACAACAAAACAACCCCCTTCCTTACCACACAGTATACACATTAGCCTATTTACCCCTATATACATCACATTACATTACAGTACCAGATGAAACAGACAGAATGATAATAGAAAAAAGTAGGGAAGAGGGTACATCACATGAATACATACATTGCATTATATTATAGCACCACATGAAAGAGACATAATTACAATAGCAGCGAGTGAAGATAGCAGCGATTGCGCTCACATTACAAATAGTCACAAGCGCGGTGGGTGGTCTACCGCAAAGCGTCGATGCTATGTCGCTGGATCCTGAGATTTACTCCTGCTAAACTCGCTGCAAGAATAGTTTGGAAACTCGCTTCTATCTCGTGACTATCTGCGTTCAGACAGCGTTTGGTCTCGACACTATCTGGTCTTCACCAAAATAGCATCGACACCTCGATAGCATCGATGCTATCGCTCTACGTGTGAACGTAAGACGCATGGCTCAATGAATGATCACTAAATCCAACATCAATGACATGCCAGGCGAGAACAATATCAAGGTTGTTACATATCATGTGATCCAGTAGAGAGTATGTACTCATTGTGACGCGAGTACATTGTGTCGCATTGACATGATGCAAGTCGAATATAGCATTAATTTGACTATATTTTTTACATTGTGCACTTTTTGAGTAATGGAAAATGTTATAATTTGTGTCACCCATCAAGAAGATATTTGAGTCATGACCCTGAACCGATGACAGCATGTTCTCATACAAGTCTAAAATCTCACTACTAATATTGGGAGGCCTATACCAGTTAATAAAAAACAAGGGTTTGTCTTTTTTTAAATCAATCTTTAACATGATTGCTTCTAACGGGCTGGGAGCTTCTAAATGGGTAAAATTTAAACTTTCATGAATGTAAATCGCCACTCCTCCACCATGCCTATTGCGATCTTTCCTGATAATACAATAATTGTCAATATGAATTTCTACCTCTTGAACACTATCATCGAGCCGAGTCTCATTCAAAGCTATAATATGAATATTGCTATGAGACAATAGATATCTGATCTCATCAAAGTGCTTTAGTAGACTAACAACATTTAAATGAACACAATTAAGGCCATTATTCTCAAAGTATTTCGAGTCAATTAATATATCATTTCCACTACTATCTCTACAAGCTGATTCTTGAGAATCATAATACATTTCCTTTCCATTATAAAAAGGCATATGAGCCATACAGCATTTACGACATTTCCAACCTTGAAAGCATTCGTTTGAGTCATTATATTGTTCGTTCGTGACATCTGAACATGAAATATGAATCCATTTCTTACAGTTCGTAAATTTCAGCCCTTTATGTTTTGTTCTTACCGGTTTTCTACATAAACCACACAGTGATGATTTCTCCATGAAAACAACAACAAAAAAACTATTGTAACAAACAAAATGACAGAAGTAAAAATAAAATAGCATGAGAAGAGTTTATCAGAGGTTTCGTTAAAAATAACTTTAGACAACTTTCCAGCATTCGTTGGATTTATTGGTAATATTCATATCAGATATGCAGTTTGACCATGCTGCAGTTACCTTCTTAGGTGCTCCCATGAAAACAGAAAAGTACACAACTAGGTGATGTTGCCAAAAATTTTGTAACCCAAATTAAAATGTTTTAAAATTATTTTCGACAGGGAACGAAATCGTTCTCCAAGAAAATGCCGAAGACGTGAGCATAACACCAGCCACGTTCCAAAACGAAGCAAGTGGCTCTTCAGTCACCGTCAAGGCTCCCGATAACTATAGAGGTAAGTTCAAAGGTAGAAAGGCGACAGCACACTGTCAACTTTAGTGGGTAAAATTTGCTCAATTTTAGGGTAATTATGGTTGTGTCCGACCAACTTGTGACAATTCAATGCCCATTTTAAGGCCAGTTCATGCCAGAATATGACAATATTTTGCCGTTTTGCATTAACACTTTCTTTCCTTTTTTCAGGAATGATTCTTTAAAAAATGTTACCGTGTCGGGCATATTTCAAAAAGTTGGTAGGATACATAATTACCCAAGTGAAGGGCATTTCTCTTACTGAGTATATTTTCTAAGTGCAAGAGAATTACTATACAAGGTACGAAATCCACTTGCTAACGCCCTCATGCCGGGCATATAACGAGTTCAACGAATTTGTTTGTATTGGTAGAGGTTAGATTAATGATATGTATGGACTATTAAATGAAAAACGGAATATCGCTGCTATTGTCATTAATATTATTGTTAATTTGTAAAATCAGCACTGATTTTCTTATTTACTATATAAATCTATATACCTACCTATTATGCCAGTAGTCTTGACTACGGGACCCCTTCGAGAATTTAACACAAATGAGTCACAATATTGTGCGCACCCCCCGTAATCCTATTGTCCCCTTCGCCACACACGCGCGTCAACACGCTACGGCCATCTTCCTCTTTTGCGAGCAACCCCAAGTAGAAACATGTTGCTTGCAAGGTGAGGGGAAGGAGGGAGGGTCATAGGTAGGTATATAGATTTATATAGTAAATAAGAAAATCAGTGCTGATTTTACAAATTTACTGCAATAAATCATATATACCTACCTATTATGCCAGACCAGCGCCAACTCAAAGACCGGGAGGCATGTTTCAAGCAGAAGGGAATAGGATTACACCAAAGAATACAAAGAAGACACAGCGGCCTTCAAGGTGGCTGACGCAAACATAGCCTCACCTGCGGGAACATCCCTAAGGTAGCAAGAAATGAAAGAATTGGGCGAACGCCAATAAGCAGCCTTCAAAATATCATCAAGCGCCACACCTTGAAACAGAGCCCAAGAAGTGCAGACACTACGAGTGTCATGAGCACGAGGCTTACTGTCGGAAAAAAGAGCCCCTGTGCCAGCAGCCCTAATAGCCTCGACAATCCATCGAGAAATGGAATCAAGAGAAGCTGGAGAAAAAGGCTCTCTAGTGATCAGGAACAACTGATCATCCTTACGATAAGACTTAGTCTTATCAATATACCATTTGAGAGCCCTAACAGGACACCAAACTTTGTCCTCGCGCACTGACGAAAACCCAGAAAGCGGACAAAGAAAAATCTCAACAGGGCCAGAGGCAGCTGTCTGATTCTTGGCAATAAAAGAAGCCTTAGGAATCAATCTAACGCCTTTTCTCTCCCAGCGAACATGACCAGGAGTAAGGCAGGGAGCATGAAGAGTACTGCGCCTCTGCCCAGAGGCAATAGCTACCAAAAAGAGCGTCTTAACCGTAAGATGATGAAGCGAGCTTCACCTAACGGTTCGAAAGGAGGTTTCGCCAAGGCCTCCAGGACCTTAGGCAGACTCCAAGACGGCACTAACCTAGAACAAGGAGGTCGCTTCAGAAAGAACGACCGAATCAAACCACTTAACAGCGGGGAATTGGAAATCCCCGAACCATCTGAGAAACCCGAATGAATGGCCCCAATCGCCGAACGGTAGCCTCGGATAGTAGAGATGGATCTCCCTTTGTCAAATAGCGAGATTAGAAAATCCGCAATTGAACCAATAGGAGCCTATAAGGGGTTTGATTTCGCTCTTTACGCCAAAGGAAAAAGACCGAAAGACGGGAATTATAAATTTCCCTAGTAGAAACTCTACGACTGGACAATAAAAATTCCGCCGCTCTATCACAGAGACCCGACTGTCTTGCAGATTCCCCCACAGGGAAATGAA
Source organism: Heliocidaris erythrogramma (assembly GCA_025617745.1). Lineage (NCBI taxonomy): Eukaryota > Metazoa > Echinodermata > Echinoidea > Camarodonta > Echinometridae > Heliocidaris > Heliocidaris erythrogramma. Next base: position 5,775,277 of record CM046856.1, read on the forward strand.
GGGACTCTGGATTGTGGTGAAGAATCCCCGAGAGGGGCTGCAACACCAGATCCACTCTTAACGGAAGAAGGAACGGTTGAGCCGCCAGAAGGCTCATTAGCTCCGGAACCAACTCCTCCTGGGCCAAAAGGGAGCTATCACAAGCACCCGAGCCCGATCTTCCCTGATCTTCCGCAAGACTCGCGGAATCAGCTGGAAGGGAGGAAAGGCAAATCCTCGAAGATTCTCCCAACTGAGAGAGAAAGCATTGAGAGCCCAAGCTCCCCAATCGCGCGCACAGGAGCAATATATCGGAAGTAGGTGGTTTAGAACCAACGCAAAAAGATCCACTTCCAGTGGATCCAGGTAACTGCAAATGCGGCGAAAGACCTCTGGATGGAGCATCCATTCCGATGGAAGACACCTGCCCCGAGACAGAAAATCCGCAAAGAGGTTTTCCTGACCGGGGATGAAAGAGGCCACGGGTGTGATCGCCATGCGACAACACCACCTCCACAGCTGTGCTGCTAGGGCATTCAGGATAGCAGAACGAGTGCCTCCCTGCAGATTGACATAAGCCGCCACAGTGACATTGTCCGTGAGGATCAGAACTGAACGACTGAAAAGTCGACTTCTGAAATGAAGCAGGGTTAAAAGAACTGCCATAAACTCCAGGACATTAATATGGGGAAGAGTCCCAAGATGAGACCAATCCCCCGCGACCGCGCTGCCATTGCAATGTCCTCCCCACCCCAACCGAGAGGCGTCCGTCGAAACCGAGATCAACGGAAGGGGGGGGGGGGTACGGAAGGACTTGCCTCGCGCAAGAACCTTTCTGGCCAGCATGAGCTTGCGAGCTGCCGAGACAATGGTGAGAAACCTGTCTCGACTGGGCCGAGCCAACTGATTCCAAATGTCCAACACAGCCCCCAGAAAAACTGGGCTGCAAGTAGGAACTAACTCTGACTTTTCCCAAAATATTAGGAAACCCAAGTCTTGAGTAAGATTGACGAGCAAACGAGTCTCGTCCAACAAACAATCGCGCGACTCCGCTAGGAGAAGCCAATCGTCCAGGTAGCAAAAATAGCCGAAGGCCGCGTCGCCTCAGAGAGGCTGCCAGCACGGCTACAACCTGAGTAAAAACCCGAGGGACTGGGCGCAGCCCGAAGGGAAGAGTGCGAAAGCGATAAGTCTCTGAGAGGAAGGAAAACCCCAGAAGATCGCGCGAAGCGCGATGAATGGGAAAGTGGAAATACGCATCTTCGAAAACTATCAAGACCGCGTAGTCCTTCCTCTTGATCAACGGAAGAATGGAGGCGAGAGTCTCCATCCGAAAATGTACTGAAGTTTTCCCGAGCGCTTGGGAATAACAAAAGTCGGAGAAAGGGAAAAAGACAGCCAGTCTCTTACCCTTTCTATAGCCCACTTTTTCAACAGAGATTCAATCTCCGATGAGGCACGAGAACGAACTAAGGCCTGTGAGGTGACCGAGTTCCTATAGCCCCTCCGGGGAGCGGGGCGGACCGATCTATGAAGAATCCGTCTCGTCCGTCAAAGAGAACAAAAGCGTCCCCGGAGATGGCCTCCCAAGCGGGGAGAAAGGAACGAAGACAGCCACCAACCAAGACGCGGACAGAGGCTCGCATCGACTTAGGATGAGCATGTAAACAAGACAGAGACCTGTTATCGCGCATCGCCAAGAGCAAAGGACCCGAGACGGAACATCCGAGAGAAGCAGTGCGATGTCCGACTCCTTAACCCAAAGGGCCGTAAGAACCAAGACTCTGCGACAGTACATGAACGAGGCAGCTGCAGTGGAAAACTGTGACCACTGCAAACCAAACATGACGCTTAAAAGAAGCGCCGCTTCAATGCGTCCATAATCCAGCTTGAAATCCTCCGCAAGAGAAATACCCTCGGAGGAATCCCGCTGCCTGAACCCAAGCAAAGTCGAACCCTGCGCGCGGGCTGACTGAAATTCAGGGAAAGTTTAGAACAAAGCAATCGCTTCTACCCCACAAAGGGAGAGCGACTGAGGCTCTGCCTGCCCCAGCGATTCGGAAACCGAAGCTTGAGAGGCCGCTTCTAAAACTGGTTCCGCCTGAAATGATCGTGACAAAGGATCACGAACAAAGGCCGAAACAGTTGGATTCACCCATGAACCGCCATAAGCCTCCTCACCCGACGGAGCCCCGAGGCTGCGAGAATAGGAGGCGCATGTGATCCCGTCACAGACAAAGAAGAATAAACCATAAAAGGCTAATTAGTCTCGATGTCCGACCCAAAAAAGGGACAAAAGCAGGGGATGTGATGCCTGGTACAAGGGACCAACCCTGAGTCTGGGCAAAGCCCATCTCACACCGAACATCTCAGCTTGAGAGGCCGGTGGGTTAGCTAAACCCGACGGGCAAGAGGCAGGCAAAGCCTTGCCTCTTTTAGCCCCTTCCCTAGGCTTCCTTCTGATTGGCTCAAAAAGAGCCTAAGTCGAAACCCGCTTTTTAGAGCGTTTATTCGGTTTCGTTCGGATCCCCGAAGCCCTTCGGGAACACGAACCGAACCCTCCGCTGAGGGACGCTCACCTCCCTTTATGGGAGAAGTGCGCTGAGGGTATTGAACCCAAAGACACGCACCAATTACCCATATCGGCTGAGCAAGAAGATGCAACAGCCATGGGCCGGGCGCCAAGGCGAACCGTGCAAGGGCGGACCGGGATGACCCGGCAATTGCCCACCGACTACTAAAGGCATGTGAACTCGCTATTGAACCACTAGAGAGCGGCAATAGGAGAGCACTAGCAGTCACACACACAGGTCAGCACACCTGTTGCTCCGTAGAGCGCCCATAAAATGAGCTCAAGTCTACCCATCAGCTGGCCAAGCAACAGCCCGGGTAGCACTCGTTCCCCCATACGGCGTCGGCCAGGGGCTATTCAATAACCAGGTGTGAGGGCAGACTGGGACAAGATCCCAGTATACGCCCACTGACTACTAATAGTATGTGAACTCTTTATTGTTCCGCCCGTGGGCAACAATAGGAGAGCACTAGTAATCGTGACCTCAGGTCAAACCGGAAGTAATCACTCGCTCCGGTGACCGCACTTATGGGTATTGAACCCAAAGTCTGAGCCGGGTGCTGAAAGCACCCAGTGCGAGGGCAGACCGAGATGACTCGGTATGTGCCCATAGACTACTAAGGCATGTGAACTCGCTATTGAACCACTAGAGAGCGGCAATAGGAGCACTAGTAGTCTCGCACTCAGTGCAAGGGCGAACCGAGATGACTCGGTATTTGCCCATCGACTACTAAGTAGTCACGCACTGTTGCTCCGAAGAGCGCCCATAATTGTTAGCTCGAGCATTCCCATCAGCTGGCAATATAGACAGCCCGGGAAGTACTCGTTCCCCCATTGGCATCGGCCGGGGCTAGGGTTTGAGAACCCAGACCAACATGGGCTGAGCCCGTGAGCTGCCCTGCAGTAGTGGGACGCATCTCCCCTAACGGGTTTAAACGAACGGACGCTACCGTACGGGAAACACATCTCCCCCTCTGGTCTTAACGACCGGGGGATTGGATTCGAGATATCCAAACCACTTGTGGGACGCGTCTCCCCTAACGGATTTAAGCGAGTGAACGCTACCGTGCGGGAAACACATCTCCCCCTCTGATCTTAACGATCGGGGGATTGGATTCGAGATATCCAAACCACTAGTGGGACGCGTCTCCGCTAACGGATTTAAGCGAGTGAACGCTACCGTGCGGGAAACACACCACTAGAACCTGACGCCACCCACCCCGAAGCCACGGGCATCGGAGTTGACGTCCCAAGCTCAGTTAACGCCACCCGCCCCGAAGCCGCAAGCTCCGAGACTGGCAAACTCTGCAGGGAAACACCACTAGGCAACTTACCTGCAGCCCTCCTTCCTCCCCCATGTACCGAAGTACTCGGGAGAGTTCTGGAGGGCCGAGCCGTCTTGCTAGACGACTCTTCGGAAGAAGCAGGCCTCCGCGACCTAGCTGCTTCTTCTTCCGAACTCATAACACTGCAATAAAACAGACAAATATACCAAAATACTTTGACTGAGTGCAGGTAATAATAATAATAAATTTGGAGATACGCACAACAAATTTCACAGCAAATAACAAACACCGAACCCAAAGGCTCGGTGCCAAACGGAAACACCCATAAACACACAGATATAACTACGTGGGGCTAACCGTAAAAGTGAAAAATAATTGCCAAGAAAAAGGAATCAAAATCCCTTTCAATCGGCAAAAGTGACTACTAAAACACAAAGTACTATAATCTAAGAGAATATAGGTACCTAAAAGTGCTTTAAAGATGCGAAAAAGCGCGCCTAAAAGATACTAAAAAGACCTGATTTCAGGAGCGCTGTGACTAGACGTCCTAACTCGTCGGGGGCGAGCAAGAAAGAGGAAGATGGCCGTAGCGTGTTGACGCGCGTGAGTGGCGAAGGGGACAATAGGATTACGGGGGGTGCGCACAATATTGTGACTCATTTGTGTTAAATTCTCGAAGGGGTCCCGTAGTCAAGACTACTGGCATAATAGGTAGGTATATATGATTTATTGCAGTAAATTATATCATCTTAATAATCATTAAGATGATATAATTAACAATAATATCATCTTAATAATCATTACTACTAAAAAAAAGAAATCAATCTTCTAAGACTTTCCTAAAGTTTGATCTAGAACATTATGTTGACTTTGCATCCCGTCCCCGAAGTTCAGATATTCGGGCAACCATCACCTCATATACGGGCAGCAAGGTTCTAAAATATATAATTTCCATAAATAACCTCGTGTAGTTTGATGACGAAATAGCATTTTTAAAAACTAAAATAGACCTTTTCTTCCCTCACTTCGCTCGATTGCAAAATTTCGGAACGGGAAGCTGATATTTGCCCAGGAGGCGTCACCCCCACCCCCTTGCGAAAAAAATGCCTTTGCTCTCCTTATACCTATAGCTAAGAATAATAATGACTGTGAAGAGTCCGTCACTTAAAACCTTGCTTAGAGTGACAGTCTGAAACTTTGCTTATCCACAGAAAAGTAGAAAGCTTGAGACAACATTGTGTACAAATCACAAATATTCTGAGAGTGATATTGATGATTAAAATATAGTTTCATTATGTGTTATTAATAGCGATCTATGGAGGAGACCTTTAAAAAAATACTCCAAGAAAGTGAAAGTAAATGAAACCGAACGAAAAAGCCATTCAGTTCTCAGGGACAAAAACTAGCGATGCTCATTCAGTAATGCATGGCATCCTAACGCGGTATAATTGCCAGTTGGTCTAATGCCATTTGGTCTAATTCACATATGGTCTAACATCGTTTGGTCTAACATTATTTCGTCCATCAACATTTCGTCATTAACCATTTGGTCCAATTGTCACTTTGTCCAATAGTCATTTGGTCTAATGACCACCTAGTCTATATTCATTTCTCCCAATAACCATTTGGCCTATACCCTTTTTGTCTGATTACCACTTTGTCTAATTATTAAGTTTGTCCAATATCCATTTTGGTCTAACAGTCATTTCGGCTAAGCCCCTTTCGTTTAATATCCACTTGGTCTAATCATCACTTCGTATAATTACCAATGCGTCTACTCATCGCTTTGTCCATTTACCAGTTAGTCTAATGATTATTCGTCTAATGCCCACTTGGTCTAATAATCATTTAGTCCAATTCTCAGTTGGTATAATGACCTTTTGGTCTATTATTCATTTGGTCCAATATCCATTTTTTCTAATACTACAAACAAATCTGATTTTAACGCATATTACTGTAGGTCTATTTTGAATAATATATTTTTTTCATGAAACGATCCTCAAATAAGATAAGGCATAGGCCTACTACTTTTTCTTAAGTATGAAAACAGTCGGATTTTACTGTAATACTGAGAAATGAATTACAATTCTTCTGTTGTTTATGTTTATGTTATTTGATGTTATTTACTTTTCTTAATGATATTATTTATTGCAATGCGACCCGTAGGAAAGCAATTTCGGCCGATCTAGATGAGTTGATCAGCGAACAGAAAATTTATTTACTTTCTTTTTTTCTTTTAACCCCCCCCCCCCCCCCCCCCTCCAAGCACCATCAGTCCAATACACATTGCAAATTAGTGATTAAAAAGCACAAAAGCAAAAGCTGTGGAAGAATGGCGAACTGAGGATCACAGGTAGTCCCCAGGTTGTTTAAAATATTGCGAGGTGGGATCAAATGTGGAGAGTAGGGATTAATATGAAACCGGGGAAATCACCAAAATGCACCGTTTAAAAGGAAATCCAATCAGAAAATTGCTCTGAATGAAAGAAGTATTATCAGAGAATTACATTGGTGAAAGGAAGGGGGAGCAGGGCGGCAGCCATACATATTTCCCATTGATGTTAACATTTTATGATTTTGATTTCGATCTGATATCATATATCGGTATTTGTAAACGAGCGAAGGGAGCGAGAAAATAAATTGGCCCACATTTTATTTTGACTGGTCAGTTATGCATAATATAATTTTCATGTTTGAGGATATTTCAAAATTCCTAACATAAGATGTATTCGAGTTGGTCTATTCTGGTTTGGAGGATATGTGAACTCCATATTCCCTTCCCTTCTTTTCCCAGAGATTAGCTTCGAAAAACTATGCTTTTCACCATTTTGAAATTCTGGAGAAAATGTATATAATTGAATTCACGAGGTTTTAACAGCAATTTGACAATTTTTGTTCTTTCTTGGTTGAAAATTTGTCGGGGCATACTGCCCCATTTTAACCCCCTCCAAATATGCTAGTGAGCAGCATGTACCATACTTTATATCTTTTAGCCCAATTGGTTATTAGAACAAACGTTAATTAGACCAAATGGAAAATGGACCCAGTGCTAATTAGACCAAAATAATGATGATTAGACCAAGTGGTTATTAGACGAAATGCATGTAAACGAAATGACATTAGACCAACTGAAATATTGACCAAATGATTGATGGACCAAATGGGTATTGGACTAATGGGGTTTAAAACCATTCGATAATTAGACCAAATGGCAATTGGACCAAATGACAACAAAAAAATTGATTAAACCAAATAGCCATTAGACTAAACGGATATAGAAAAAAAATGGCGATTGGCCCTGCTGGTTATTGGTTGATTGGACGATCTGTTGATTAGACAACACGTATATTGGACAAACTGATATTAGACCGAATGAATTAGACCATATGACGATTGGACCAAATGGCAATAAACCCCTCACTTCACCACACCCCTTTTACTTTCTATCACTCCTCCTTCGTTTCATGGATCATTATGATTATGATTCGCGATAATGACGAAATATGTTTTCAGTTTCATGGAACGAGGGGAAATATCGGCCTCTTTACTTCCTCAAGTTAAAACAAGGTTGCACAATGAGCCCTTATAGTAGGGTATCTAAGAGGGGTATCCGTGCACCCCCCCCCCCCCAGGACTAAACGAAGCCAACTTTTTTTAACTTCTTCATAATATGCTTTAAAACATTCAAGATGTTAACAAGAAAAAAAGTGGCCCCGAATAAGGAAAATCAAGGGGGCGTCAAGGTGGTCAAAAAATGCCCTTTTCAAATTTTGTTGAGAGGTCCTTTTGTACTACCGTCACATTTTGACCTGTAACTTTCTGTATGGTCATCAGATTGGTATGAAAATTGGTAGCGTTCTTGCCAGTACTATTCCACACATTTTGATATAAAAAATATATCCATATCAAAATTATGTTGCCATGGCAACAGTTATCATGAATGAAAATCTAACTAAAATAGAAGAATTTCATATTTTTTTCAAAGAAAATTGCTTAGACATGAAAACAATCACTTCAGTATGAGTTTGATGCAATATTCATGGTGTTTAATGACATTTCCTATCACTTTGAAACATATACAACATAATTATATTGATAAAAGGAACTCAATTGCATTTTGGCATAGTAATATGTTATGCGTATTACAAACCTATTGCTTTTGCCTATTTTTCAAGATTTGGCAGTCTTTATGCATTAAGAATACGGACAGCTTCATTTTAACCTGCAACCCTGTTTTGTGATAATCTGATTATAATAAAGCTTGATGTTGATGCGTGTACCGATATGTCACTCATTTTGGCACATGTTATAATATCTGTTGTCATGACAACCATTGTTATAACTGGTAAACTCACCCCCCCCCCCCCTTTGCGTTTAGAATTACCAAGAAGGACGTATTAGGGTATCTAAGAGGGGTATCCGTGCACCCCCATGACTAAACGAAACCGACTGTTTTAACTTCTTCATAGTATGCTTATGCTTGCTTAACATCAAGATGTTAGCAAGAAAAAAAAAGTGACCCCTCTTAAGGAAAATCAAGGGGGCGTCAAGACGGTTAAAAAATGCCATTTTCAAATTTGGTTGAGAGGTCCTTTTGTACTACCGTCACATTTCGACCTGTAACTTTATGTATGGTCATCAGATTGGTATGAAAATTGGTAGCGTTCTTGCCAGTACTATTCTACACATTCTACACATGGCAACAGTTATCATGAATGAAAATCTAACTAGAATAGAAGAATTTCATATTTTTTTCAAAGAAAATTGCTTAGACATGAAAACAATCACTTCATTATGAGTGTCACATTGTTGTAGTTTATAGCTTAGGTGGCGATACACAAATAAAGACAGATTCAGATAAATCGTTAAAGTTTCAAGGTCTGAGTTTTAATTCAGCATGTAAATAAATTGCCTGAAACTTGCACTTTAAATTTTCAACAAAAAAAACATGAATAGTATACAATTCGAGAAAAATACAACTAATTCATTAATGAGGGTTAAACTACTCCATACCAGAGTAAAAGTGATGTACAATATATCTGGTTTGAAAATATTAATCCAAAAAGCCGATTATTTAAATATACATATAAATTATTCTAACAGACCATTGTCAGTTCATCATGAAATTAACGAAACAAAGCGTTGAGTGTTGAGTGAAGTGTCCTTGGTGCATACTCGGAGTTGTGAAAAATCGTGGCCGAATCGAAGACTATGGTCGATGAGGTTCTTGATGACGTATGAAAACCACCACCCACGACCAGTGAAGAAAAGCTAGCACACACGATGTATGGTTGAAAACCACCTTAAACGGAGTTATTTCTGGAAGTTGAAGGACCCGTTGCCTGCCTCCCGGAAGGATCTTGCACTATGAACACGATGACAAAGAGAGCGGACAATTTATGCAGCTCCTCATTGTACCCTCCACAATAGCTCTAGTAGACAAAAGGACATCCCTTCACTGCTATTATGTGACACCTGTTCTACATATTTTTACAGGATATCAATGAATGGATGTTCTTTTGTTAACCAGTGCAATTGTGAAGGGTACAATTAGGAGCAGCATAAATTGTCCGCTTCTTTGTACGTCATGTTCATAGTGTTGTCCACAACCGACTGTCTGCCCAATCCGCTCCAAACAGCAGAAGAATTGGCGAAAGCAAAAAAGGGAATAACACACTCGCACTAACACGGCAAGCCCGAAGTCTCCCCTTCACTGGCAGTGGGACTCCCTCTCAAAGGGTGACAAAACAGGACTTTCTCCAATGACTACTGTAATGGCATCTGCCCCACTCACTTTCGCACACCCTCATTCCAACACCAATCCTCACACCCAATAGCAAAACTGACCACTCACGTTAGTCCAAACAAACCACATGACCACGCTTCGTTCATTCTCTAATTGCCCTAACAAAGCAACGAAAAAGCAGAGGAAAGGGTGGAATGAAAGAAATAAAAACCGCACTTCACCTGTGCGAAAGCGCTCTCCTAACAATGAGCAATTTACAGAACAAAAAAAAAATGTGATGCATCTTAACTCTGCAACTGAATTACCTGCGAATTTAATCAGTATTAGGTAGGGTGAAATATTAACAAAGTTATGCAATACTTGTCTTGCAGCGAAGAAAAATATAGATTAAAATACTTTCTTGACAATGAGTTTGGTGCAATATTCATGGGCGTCAATCCGAGTAGAGAATCTATTGTTCATATGGGGGGGGGGGGGGGGACGGCTATTGTGTCGTCCCCCATGATGAATAGAGTGACGTCACGATTACCGCCCATGGCAATATTAATGGTGTTTAATGACATTTCCTATCACTTTGGAACATATACAGCATATATTGATAAAAGGAACTCAATTGCATTTTGGCATAGTAATATGTTATGCGTATTACAAACCTATTGTTTTCGCGTATTTTTCAAGATTTCGCAGTCTTTATGCATTAAGAATACGGACAGCTTCATTTTAACCTGCAACCCTGTTTTGTGATAATCTGATTACAATAAAGCTTGATGTTGATGTGTGTACCGATATGTCACTCATTTTGACACATGCTATAATATTTGTTGTCATGACAACCATTGTTATAACTGGTAAACTCACCCCCCCCCCCCCTTTGCGTTTAGAATTACCAAGAAGGACGTATTACGGTATCTAAGAGGGGTATCCGTGCACCCCCATGACTAAACGAAACCGACTGTTTTAACTTCTTCATAGTATGCTTAAAACATCAAGATGTTAACAAGAAAAAAGTGGCGATGTTTGCATCACTATGTCACACAATTTGATACTTATTAGAATTTCTGTTGCCATGGCAACTGCTGGTAATACAATACAATACCAGACCATACCACACCATGCAAACATATTCGTTTTCTAACAGATTTTAAGGAAGCTAAATGTTTAGCACTAATTTTGTCTAGCTGATGTGTGATACATGTAGGTATAAGTGACAACACATCTGTTATTTTTATTTTTTTTTCTCTTTTAAAGAAACACACTCAAACATGTGTTATATGCCCAAACACCATTGGAACAACTATAGAATACCCCACCACAAAAGTTTACCACATGTCCATTAGTTGACCAACACTTCTCTAATGAAGCTGAATCCAAAGACTTAAGTTTTATAGCTACCGTAAATCGTAATTCTAACCATAATCCTAACTTTAATTTTAAACATAACCCTAACCACAACCCTAACCCTAACCCTTTGTGTTGGTCGTTTATGCACATAAGTCTATGTGGTAGGGTATTCTTATAGTTAAGCCACACCATTTATCTAATGTACGATATAAAAGAGCAATTAAGTATCTTTTTTTCCCCTTTTCCCTCTCTCTCTCTTTTTTATAATTCTTTGCTTGTCATAAATTAGTGTCCCCTAACTTTTGAAAAGAGATTTATTAACATGTCCCATCACCCAATCCTGACTCCCAGTCAGGATGGGGTGATGGTATATGTTGAAGGGGAGGTGAGATAGGTTAGGACTTTGTTGGGTGGATGGGATAATTAAGGGTAAAGTGGACATTACCCTCCTCCCCTCTCTCCCCCCTCTCTCTCTCTCTCTCGCTTCCTGGGTGTGCCCTTCCCTTATCCCTTATCAGGATGGGGTGATGGTACATGTTAATAAATCTCTTTTCAAAAGTTAGGGGACACTGATTTATGACATAATATGCCGAAAGATTTGTTTACAAATTAAACAAAGAATTATTAAAAAAAACCCAACATATTATGAAGAAGTTAAAAAACTTGGTTTCGTTTAGTCCTGGGGGGGGGGGGGTGCCCGGATACCCTTCTTATTATAGATACCCTACTATTATTCATTTCCCTTGTAAAATTAATGGTCTAGCTGATATTTTGGTGATGACTGCCGAACAGCACTGGATGACAAAAATACCGAAGTAGGATTGTACTGAATATAAAATGTATGTATATAGATCGAAAATGTAAATAGTACTGAGAAAGATATCCATAATTACATGTGAAACTACACGTTCAGACCAATATATGTGAATAAGTCAAGTAGTGAATCAATGATCGAACATTAAGGGGCGAAATCAGTTTGAAATCATTCTGCCCATCTAAAAAGAAACACAACTCTGTTTCATTACACTTATGGACCAAATCGTATTGACTTCTGCAACAAAATAGAAAAAAAATTGTTTCTCCCAATGTGTGTGTGTGTGTGTGTGTGTGTGTGTGCGTGGGTGGGGGTGTGCATGTGTGTTTGTGTGTCTCCTCCCCTTCCCCTTTTATTTCCCTGTCATTCTTCGCTGTTTTCCCTCACCCCTTATCTCTCTCTCCCTCTATTTACTTCGCTCTCCTCACCCCAATTTTCTCCACAATTTTTTCCATAAATGTGTCAGTCCTTGACTCTCGATCTGTTTGATTCATTTTCCAGTCCTGGTGAAATTTCTCAAAGTCCAGCTTAAGGGAAGAAGAGATCGTCTAAAGTTCTACAATAGAATAGGAGAAGGTCTTTTCTCCGAATGTCTCCTGAGTGTATCCGGTAGACTGAATCCTCCACCACCTCATCTTGTATCACCAGGGCAACAACTCCTTATCACATTCTCTGAGCAAAACACCAGCAAAGAAGTTTTTATTCTAAACGCTACTTTGGTGGAGGATAAAGGTAATTAAAATGTCCTATATTTTGTCTGGAATTTCCCATCCCCCCTTTAAGCTATACTGGCAGAATCTTATTTCAAAATCGAAACTTAGTAATCCCTTTGAATGTATACTGCATCGTCTTGCTATTTAGTTTACTAACATACTGAACACATTTAAAATTCGTTATAATTCAATAAACGAATAGGGAGGTGGAGGCAGTGGTGTAGAATCGTAAACATTATTTTTTTTATACTGGGCGGGGTGATTCTTTTTAAATATGTTTTCTTATTATAAATGGTTACAAATGCTGTTGCAATACTTAATTGCCCATCTTTTATCATATAAATAAGTTAAAGCCTTGTATCTATTAATCTCCCCACAATTTTCACTTCTCTGTATACCTGACTGCAGCCTACGCCATAAAGCTGGGTCCTGGAGAAGTGCGTAACATTACTTCACTATCTTACCCAGACAAGTACCCCCGTCTCGCCTTCTCGTTCTACACGATAGAGGCCTCCATTGGTTGCAGGTTGAATTACCATGTTCTAGACAAAGATCTCGCACAAAGAGACACACTGTGTGTCAGTGAAAGGAAAATAGCACTGAGAACAGAAGGATGTGACATCACTGAGGCTGGGACGATCAGAACACTCTCAAGAAACTTTGCATCTATTTGGTTCAGCTCTGATATTTCATTTACAGGCAGAGGGTTCTCTGTTTCATTCACGTCTATTGGCCAGTCAGGTAAGAAAAAATATGTATGATCAGGTCATTCTTTGCCGTTCAAAAATTTTTGCTTTTTGAAAAAAAAATGAAAATCTTACTTAGTATAAACACTGATAATGCTACACTTAAAAAAAAGACAAAAGCAGTAAATTTGATTTTCTCAAATTAGCGTAATAAGGAATGGGGAAAGAGCTGAACTAGGGGGTAAGAATGAAGGATTTTAATTTTACTGGATATTTCTAGGTTTTGTAAATATTTGAACGAGTGTGACAAGGGGAAGGGATATATCTATTTAATTAATAACAAGCATATCAGGAGCTCATGCAGCGCAGTAGAATATATACAAATTGTAGTTACTGCGCTTTATAAATGTATTATTATTATTATTATTATTATTATATATACTTTAATTTGATCAAATTCTTTTGGTATCCGAAATTCCGGAAATAAAGCGACCAACATCGTATAAAGTAATCAACGAACCATTTAATATTTCATTACTGGTAGAATGTTTATCTGTTTATAATTCATTGATTGATACTCATCATATTACTTGATACACTAAAGGTATCAATCTATTTCCTGGTTATTATTTTCCACTCCGAAACACAACCATAATCATGCAGAACACAAAATTTTTCCAGCATTGTATCATGGAAAAACCTTTTCTATCATCGAAATGGAAGAAACAGGATAAATTGAATATTTGTTTTTACATACAGCACAATATCAGACTTCTCCCTGTAAGACACCACATATCATGCACATATGAAATTCTAATGACTAGTTATCTCATCTTGGATTTTTACGAGCTTTCTCTTTTGTTTCTGTAATTGTTTCTACCCAAGCTATAATTCTATGACTGGTGAGTTCTTTTGCAAACAAGACTAGGAAGATATATTCAGAGGAAAAATAAATAATGGACAGAAGTATAGTCGTATTATATGATATAATTGTTAATTTGTAAACAAATCTTTAGGCATTTTACTCCCAGTGTTAAAGATCGTATGCTCGATCTGTAATGAAAAACACAAGTCAGAAAAAATTGGAACCAGCGGGATTCGAACCTGTCATCAGGTTTAACACTGGGAGTAAAATGCCTAAAGATTTGTTTAGAAATTAAAAATTCCTCCCCAGTCAAGCTTCTTCGATATAATTTTTGTTTTTGCTTTTTTATGGGTGTTTTTTTTTTACCAAAACTTAAATCAATGAACGTTGTAATGAAAATCTTAATGTTGTTTTCCATATGTTTTGTAATGTTTTTTTCAGATGACACTCCTTGCATCCACAGTTCCCATGTTCTGTCACCAGCTCCAGGAGACCACATTTCAAATACAGCTAGAAAACCAACGAGAAAGAAGCGAGCAGATCCGAATGATGACCCAGATATTCCAGAAACAACATCCCAGTAAGTAGCACAAATAAAATATAACTCTCATATTTAGAATAGTTAATACAAAATGACCTCTTTTTGTTTGATTATGTGCTGAAATCATGTTATGTTGCTTGTAACATGTCCGAAGAAGTAATTTCACCAATGACATGTATCCTGAAATTGAGAATGTCCTCTATGTCTCCTTCTTTTGAAGTTTAAAGGCAGACTATTTTCAAATTTCAACCCTTAATTCCGTTTGGTCAGCCCTTTATAATTTTGATTAAGTAATAGTGCAGTTGTCCTAGTGCCGTGATTACTAATGTATATGTATATTTTTTACAGTGTTTCCGCATATACTATACGTCTTTCAAAGGCAATGATGCTGTCGATAGTTGTTCAAGTTTATAGTATTGTTTTCTCTATATTGAAAAAAATGTACATGTATTATTATTTATATGATGGCATCGTTATACTTGCGTTGATTATTCTCTTACTTGTCTCACATAAATCTAGACAAAGTCTGACGGAAACCCACCCCTCAGGTCAGGAGCAGTATTCTCTCTTGCAACTAGGTGGTGTCCTCCTGGCAGTCATGGTGATAGGAGTGTTTGTCAACCAACTTTTAAGACATCTCATGGATCTCTGCTGCCAGACACAGCCTGTTACTATGACAACTACATCTACTCAACGTAGGGCGCGCTCCAGAACCAGGTCACGATGCTGTCCCTGCTGGAGGTTGACAGACATGGAGTCTAGACACAAGATTGGAAACACCAGCGATGACATGTCAGTCCCCTGTGGAAAAATGGATAAAAGCTTGGGAAATACAGACATCAAGGAGACTGATTATATAACCATGGCGGTAAGACATATTATACAGTCAGACCTTAAATATTGAAATAAGCGAAAAGGCATGAACGGAAAATGTTGTAAGTATACTACGCTCGATACGAAGATACGTACTTTTCAATTTCATTTCATTCATAGAAGAATTGCAACCAATGATTTTTTTTCGCATTGGTGTCAAAAGATCACCAAGATGTCATTTCTGTCAGAAAGAAAGCCAAAATCTTATGCACCTGTTTGTCTGTTCAGTTGTATATTTTGGAACGAAGTAAACAGATGGTTGGTTGATTTTAACGTTCTTGCTTTGCCACTTTCAGTTTTAGATATTTGTTTTGGAGTTCATACAAGGCATGATTGTGTCAACACAATTTTGTTTTATGCTGAGTAATTAATTTACTGGTATGAATCGATAAAATATTGATTTTCAAACATTTTAAAAAAGATGTAATTTTTCTAAAAAAAGTAGAGCGGGTTATATCAATTAGACAAGGCAAAATTTTAGTTCATCTAGAGATATGGAAAGCATTGAATATGTCACGTGATGTACTTGCTGAATTGTAAATAAAACCCTCTCATTTATATATGATTTATGGTTCATTGTTCATGAATGTATGTATTTTGTTTATTGAAATGAAGCAATGAAATATATAATAATTATTTTAAAAAGCATACTACGTATTTCATAACCTATAGCAATGCACTCACTGTATGGCTTTATAATTAAATTGTGTACTTGAGGATTTTACAATGATAAGGAAAAGTTTATTCTGTGCTTGTAGGCCTAGAAGGAATATCCAATATCCGTATGTTGTAGTTTGGTAAAATGGTAGGGTTGTTTTCTTCATAATTGACAGACGATACAAACTTCATCAAGAGTCCCTCCTCGGCGCAACCCATCAGCTGTGTCTGAGACATCTCACAGGGACATCAAGATACAGGGTACAGAGAGAGGAACCATTGCCGGAACCAACACTTTTTCATCTAACACAGCACCGGTGAAGCAAAAGGGCGTGTGTGAAGCTACAACTGTCTGTGATGACCCTAATCAGCAGTCACATAATCTCGTATCGCAAAAACTCGGGAATACTAAGCTTGTGCCAAATCTGCACAGGAAGTCCCAGAATTCTCTGTTGGAGGGCGATACATACATCACAGGAAGATTCGTTAGTCCTGACAGTCCTGGCTTGAGTACTCCTGACCAAACTTATCTTTACAAACAGCCTTCCGTGCCACAAGTCAGACTTAGGGAGCAAAACTCAAAAGTCGGGTTGAACAAAAGAGCCAGCATTTCCATGTTCGACCTTACCGATAAAGATTTAGCGGACCTCGTTTTCTTCGATACCCAGTTAAATTCTGACTATCACAGGGACGGGCAATATGCTCCAAATGAACTCGAACAGCAAAACTACAACCCAAGGGCCGAGGCTTCTCTTATCAGATGTAAAGAAAACGATGGCCGTATCGCACACCGTGGATGGATGCCTGCTCCAGGAGACGGCAGCAACGAAGATATGTCTGGTTTTACATCGAACATGCCGAACGACGGATCAATGAGCTCATCCACAGATTCCTTGCCCATGACGCGTGTTGATGAAGGAGTCCAATGGTACTCACCGATTGAAAAGGAGAATGAACTCGCACGAAAGGTAATGGCTGTAGGTGATGGGCGACATTTTGAAACTTAATTTGTTAGCCTAGTTCAACATAATGTGAAAATGAATGTTATGTAGTATGTGTTTATGAGGTAGGGAAATGATGATGCTTGAATGACATGTTTATATTGATCTTACATCATTCAAAACGTTAGTTTTAACTTTAAAAAAATTGAAAACAACGCTGACTAGTAAAGAAACAATGAATTTTAACAAATTAAGACATTTACCGCTGAAAGAAACGTCACTATACTTAGTTACATTGGATTTTCTTTTCTTTCCTTTTCATTTTCTTGTTCGCTAGGAGGACCAATACTCCACAGCAATGGCCAAATTTGACAGCTTATGCAACAGTTTACAATCGGAAGCAGATGAGATAAACCCAAATCTGGTGGCATACGCTAATCTTCCACCAGTAAATCGGACGCGCTTTGCTGCTTTGAGGAGGCCTGATAGAATGAAACCAATATACTTCAAACCTCCAAAGGTTACTCACTCTGCTTCTGCGCATGACCTATCCACTTCTTCAAGTGCTACTCCTGGAATCGACGGTGAGTGGGTGGGTTATATACAATCTCTGTCAAGTCATGCTTTGAAATTGGCATGTTAGGGTTAGGGTTGGAAATGATTACGGAAGAAAAGAGTTGACAAGACGCCTTGATGAGAATAAAACTCAATTAACTTGTTACAGTGTTTGGCCAAACTGTTATCATATTATACACATCCAGAACTAATATTGGATGTAGGTCTCCTGAAAGATGGAATTACACAACTTAAATAAATCTATCAAGTATTTTGGTCTGGAAAATAAAAATAAAATATTTATTCAATAACTGCTTGTAGACCTCCTACAAGGTGGATAGAGATAGGATAATTTCTATCAAATCTCATTGACGTATTTGGTAATTTGTTGATAAAGCATTTTAACTTCATTAATATACTAGTATCACAATCATGATATAACCGTTAGGTGTTCGGTCCTGAATTTCATCCTTTGAATTGAGTCAGATTTCAATTTTTGCTGCATTTAATAAAGATCTGCCTCTTTCGTGTTCATTCCTTCCTAGCAAAAGCAATCTAAAATTACATTATGTTTAAACATAACATGGAAAATTGGTGCATATTTCAGAAAGCAGATCCAATCGATTTCATTAACAGTTTGCAAATATTTGAAACATTTCTGTTCCACTCTTCTTATCATCAATGTATTAGATGCTACGAAGGATCATCCCGACGACCACTCAGGCCTTCAAAACACCATCTCAAAGGCCCCATCTAAATCAAACTTGTTGACCTCCTTCCTGAGAAACCCTGTCTCAATGGAGAGAAGAGTAACCAAGTCTGGAGACAATCAGACCAAAGACCGGGCGGTCTCAGCATACAGGAGTTACTGCGAAATTGATGATATTGAACCAGGGTGTGGGGTAGAATCTCCAGGGGGTCTCAATGACCTACAAGGGTACAATCTTACAAACATTCGTCTTGATAATAAATAGGAATAATTTAGGTTTAAGTCTACTCTGGTTCATGATATTATATATTTATTGTTTTATGACGTCGATGTCATTCGATAGAGGTGCTAACTGTTATTTATAAAGAAAAAGTAGTAATCATTTACAAATTATGGATGTCTATTTGTAGATTATAGAGAAAATATCATCGAATGAATCATATTACATGCATACGGGCAGTATAAACCAAACTACTTTCAGAGATATTTTCCTAAGTTCTCAGACAGACAGATTAATAGACGACAACCCCTTTCATGACTATTAATATATCTACCAACATATTCGGTTTTTGACCCTATGTGCTTTTCTTTCTTTCTCTTTTCTCACAGCGCATAGAGACATATTGTGATACGCGCTTTATTAGTATGGTTTATTATTATTATTATTATTATTATACTAACAGAAGCAGCCCGTGGACATATCCACGGGCGCTAGCTGTGTTTATGATTAATCACCGTACCGTATTTGTTACAATAATCAAGTGAATAAATAAAAAAGTCGGGTAAAGTTATTTTTACCAAGAAGTATTTACAACATGTCCATTGGCGGACCCGGGGGGGGGGGGGTGCTTCTGGCCCGTGCCATCCCCATCCCCCCCCCCCCCGTTCAATGGCAGGAAAGTATGCATTTTGACCATAGACGATCCGCCCTTTTGTTGATTGTGCCCCCGCCCCCTTTTAGAATGAAACCTTCTTTTTTTGGCTTGTCAGAGAATTATGGAGGAACCCCCATAACCACCCCCTCCTGAGCGAATTTTCTAGGTCTGACGAAAAAAAAATTCTCGCCACTCCCCCCCCCCCCCTCCCCCAGGTCTGCCTTTTCCAAAAGTTGACAAACCTGCACTTAATGTTTTCCCCGCCTTATACTAAATTCTGGATCCGCCCCTGATCATGTGAATATGTCTTATTTATCCAAAGCTTGCATGAGTTCTGAAGAAAATTCCTTTTAATCTTGATGAAAATTGATGATATGGATATAATAATGTTCGAGTAGAATATCAATGCATAGACCTAGAGGGAGCGATTTGATCTTGCCATGTTTCTGTGGTTTATTAATACTCAGAGTAACATCCATAATTAGCGGTACGTCCCCTGTAAAGGATGCAATAATGAGAAAAAATGAATTTGTCATTTTATTTTCAGGGGGATTATGGCCCCCTTATATGGGTCTTGGGAGGACCGACGGATTGACTTCCCCCCTACTACCCCCCCCCCCTCCAGCTCCCCCCATTCCATTGTCATCCCATCACCCCCAGGGCGAGGGGAGGAGGGATTAATATCATTATACGTATTCATAATCATTATGGAAATATTTTCGAAGGAATTTTCTTCTTATCAGATTTTCTGATAAAGTGTCAAATTACCGGTAGCGAACGTCGTGAAACATACACACTAAACTGTGTGTGTGACCATGAAGCTTCAAATGATGTAACTCTATACCTGTATGAAGACCTGTACACGTACGTGCGAACGATCTAACACGTGTGTATAATATTGTACTGTACACTGAAGCCATGCGGATATATGGCCATGCTGTTCTTTGGCATAGCTCCCCTTCACAGGGAAAGGTATATGGGTTGGCTGGGCCTGAAGCTACGAACCCGCTTCATGGGTTGGTGGAATTATTAGGCCTACTCCCTGCGGAAATTCAATGTTTAAAAATGAATTTATGAAATATGGACGGGACGTCAGCCCTCAAGAAGTGCCTCCCACCACCCTAAGAACCCTTCCCCACCCGTGGGTACCAAAAGGCGGGGACCGAAAGGGCCAGGGGAGGAGCCTATTTGAACAAAAAAAAGAGCCCGAAATCCTTAGTGTATTATATTATAAGATTCGGTGATAATTTGGAGCATAATGTTGAACCCCAAAACAACTCAACAACAGCATATTTCTTCTTTCCATTTCTAGATGAAACAGTTATTAATCTGTTCTGCTCAGGCTTGAATTATTATAGCTGATTACGGCTTTGTCTATTGATGGATTTTATATTGACCACTCACATCAATACCTTGTAAATACACCTATAATAATTGCTGTAAAGAGTACAGACAGAAGAATTTTGTTTGTAAATAAGAAACTTCATTTTTAAATGAGTTCTTACTTATCCACACTTATCATAATAATAATAATAATAATTATACTAATAATATAGTATTATTATTATCATTATTTTTATTATTGCTATCGTTATTTTTATACTACTACTACTAATTGTAAAAAAATGAAATGTATATTCCGATGTAAATGTCAGCCATCATTTTGTGTTTTATAGAGTTCTGATTAAGATGACAGATGGAAAGCTTGACAAAAAAGGAGGATAGTAAAAGCTACTACGACAGTCTCATAGTGATTATTTAAGAGCCAATTGTTGCTCACATATATATATATATAATTGTAAAGATATGGCTGAGACAAAACATGACGGGCCGTCTTGGTAGGATAATTAAATAAATGAAATGAAATGAAAAGAGTTCTGCGACGGAGATTAAAAATAGAGAGAGACACAAATAAATGACTCCGTTAGACACAAAAGGTTCAATATTTCGCATATAATGCTTCTTCAGGAAATGATACTTCAGTACAAGGAGCCTTTTGTGTCTAACGTAGTCATTTATTCTGTCCCACCCCTTTCTCTCTCTCTCTCTCTCTCTCTCTATCTCTCTCTCTCTCTCTCTCTCTATATCTATATATATTTGATGATAAATACTATGTATTAAATATTAAGTTATTACAATTACTAAAAGTGTCACTGATGATACACTTTTCGTACTGTACTTTGTCTCTCATTGGTTTGAGACAATCCATTTCATTGACAAATCGTTTTGAAGAAAGCATAAGTTAAAAAAACACCCCATTTTCATGCTATATTATCTTATCTACCCCATTAATATTTTGCAATATTTGTTTGATATCTCTCGGTACGTTGTAGTCATGATGAGACAAACCCTCATAATGTTATATATTTGTCGTACCAGTTGCACAGAAATAGACTTTTCGTGATTATCTCTAAATAACTTTTTGGTAAAATTGTGAATATTAATGAGTAGACGATGGAGACGACACCAGCGAGTGGGTGATGATAAAAATGACAATGATTTTAATGATTATGATGATGATGGTGATGATAATGATGATGCTAATAATGATGACAATGGCGATGATGATGATAATCATGATGATAATCAAAATGTTGTTCATGAAGGTGATATTAAAGATGGTGATGATGATGATCATTGGCGGATCCAGGGGGGGGGGCACTTCCGGCCCGTGCCCCCCTTTTGGAAGAAAAGTATGCATTTTGACAATAGACGATCAGCCATTTTCTCGATTGTGCTCCCCCCCCCCCCCCTTTAGAATGAAGACCTTTTTTTTTTTTGCTTGTCAGGGAATTATGGAGGGAAACTGCCATCCCATAACACCCCTCACCCACACTTTTGAAATTTGAAGGTCTGGCGAAAAAAAAATTGTCGACATCCCCCCACCCCCACTGAGCGACTTTTCGAGAAGCTGGCGAGACCAAAAAAAATACGGGTCTACCTTTTCCAAAAGTGACAAACCTTCATTTGTGTGCCCCCTCTTTTACTCAATCCTGGATCCGCCCCTGATGATGGTGGTGATAATGTTGATAATGATAACAGAGTTGAGGTGTTGTGGTCTAGTGGATAAGTTCCTGAACTGTGAACTGTAAGATATACGGGGTTATAATCCCTGCTGCAGCATTAAAGTCTTTTGGAAAGATATTAATCTACTTTTGCTACAATCGACCGAGGTGAGATAATATTTTTTCTTCAAACTTTCAAAGATAAATGGGAACCTGGTTGGTTTATTCCTTCAAATGTACTATTGCGCTGGTAACGGTTGCCGGAGCTAATACTGGGTAATTATTTTTAAAGCTTTTGAAACGCAAAGGGACGTTATATCATTATGTGATGTGCGCTATAGAAGAATGGAGTTTCAATGTTATTATAATTATGATGATGGTAATGATGGTTGTTATGATGATGCTAACAAAGATTGTGATCATGATGTTGATAATGGTGATGATGATAATGATAATATTTTTTTTCGGAATATTAGGCAGTGCAATCATGCAAGCGGGAAGGGTTCATACGTGAAAACAAATTTATAAAAGTAAATTTCAACTGATTTTAGTAGGTATGGATATCAACATTTACCCCCCAAAAGTTAGGTGTGATAGGGGGTGGGGACGTGCTTTTTCCAGACAAGTTGGAATAAAGGCCATGCAGAGCACTTCTGATTGTGAGGATACTCTTTTCAAAAATACTCACTTACTGAAATTTCAGAAGCACGCTGCAAACAGAAGACTCAACCCTGATAGACTACCCCTACAGAAAAACAATATAAAACTCTAAAAAGCCGCATTCATCAGTAGCACAGGCGTAGCTAGGATTTTTCAATGGGGGGGGGGCAGACATGAAGGATCCAACAGCATAGCCTGGATTTCATTTTAGGGGGGCGGTTGTGGGGTACGCGAAGAGTGCGAAATTGGTGATGAGCACGCAAAGCGGGCTCCCCAGGGGTGGATGCAGGGAGGGGGAGTTTTCCCCCTCCCGCGCAAAGCCCGAAAGCTCTTACGTTTTACAGCAATTTGGGGGAAAGATAACGGCACGTCACACATTTTTTAAGGCGGAAAGTTAGCTGTTCAGTTATTTGGACGCAGTACTGCACTGTATGTAACAGGGGTGGGTGCAGGGAGGGGGGGGGGGGTTCCCCCTTCCCTTCGCGAAGCCCGAGAGCTCCGAAATTTTTAGCAAATTTGAGAGAAAGATAAACGGCTCGTAGCAAACACCCCCCCCCCCCCCCGGTGCCCCCTGTCTACGCCAGTAATCAATAGGTTGGAGTGTGAAAGAATCCCAATACACTAATCATTGACCATTTTAAAAGAGGAGTTTCACAAGAAAATCAGACCCGTACTAGGTGATATCACTCCAAAAGCCTCCTTGGATGAACTTGTAGCTTTCAAGCAACTGATTAGAAGTGTCAAACACTGACATGCTGTTGCCTTAAATCTGGCGTTGCTGAATATGGAAAGTGTCGAAGACAGAGTACTCTAACAGTGGAAAGACCTAAAATATGAAGGATCAAGATTTGGTTCAGACCGTCAGACTGAATACTGTTCATTACAGAACAGTTCTGCGAACCTGAGGAAAACGATACTCTATAATCATAGTTTGTCTCGCAGATACCGCATATGGCATATTAGATACACAGAGATCATAAAAGACCTTTGAGCGCAAGCTGGCCAGAAAAGAATTTACCCATCACCTATACCAAAATATTAACGTGTGTAAGGTATATTAAAAATTTCTGTTTAAATATTTGTCGGTGGATAGTTTAACATATAGTAAGCAATATGTGATTTAAAGTGATAGGCCTATTTTTGTTCTTGACCCTTGGCCTTATTTTACTGGTCAAGGCTTAATTGGTCATCGGAGTCAACAACTATTTTTTTTTCCTTCTTTTACACTTCTGTGCATTTTGACACCAAAATAATCCACATATCATATTTCATTCCCGAGATATACAGAGTTTCATGATTTCAGCAAAGGTCCATTGACACCTAGAAACAGGACTTTCTCCACCCCTATGCCACCTAACCTGGGGGGGGGGGGGTTAATACCCATACCTACTTTGATCAGTTTAAATTCGGTTTCCTTACTTTTTCTTCACAGATTCGTGGCATATGGATAATTCGCAGTGATTTTAAGTGATATTTTTAGTTTTTGACAAAATAAATTTTGACTCCGATGACTAAGTTGTGACCTCCAAAGTGAGGTCACAACTTAGTCATCGGAGTCAAATTTTGTGTGTACTTCTTTTAACAGTTCTGAGCATTTTGACATTAAGATTGACCACATACCATATTTTATATTGGAGATACAATTTTCATGTTTTCAGCAAATCATTACTATAGACTACTGAAAGCATTACAATTTTCCCAAATAATAAATTATTACTGAAATGATCATTTGATACCAAATTGCACCCCAAGAAAGTTACAATACTCAAGATTGTACTATGTAAATTTGAACTGAATTGAATAACACACATTTGATTTATTAAGGTTATGACGCATAAAAGGGATTTTCTCTACATCCAGAGCATTTGGGGCAGCAAAGCTTGGTTAGGGGCACTTTCGTGTTTTTCAGGGGCATGTTACACTCCCTTCCTGATGGAAATTTTTGTCAGTTTTTATATTTTTGTAATGTACATCCATACCATTTCCTTCTGACAAGGGGAAAAATTTCCCCAATTTTTAGGGGCGCTCTGACAACCCATCCCGACGGATTTTTTTTCAGTTTTTGTGTTTTGGTAATGTACACACCTTCATACACCTTTCTTCTGACAAAGTTTGGCGCATATGTGAGATGGGTTGAAATCGACCCGACTGTGGTGCCCTTTTTTTTTTGGGGGGGGGGGGGGCTCTGGGGCCAAACCCGGCGGCTTCGTTCGAGCTGACAAGCTTTCTGTGCTTTACATGGATGGTAAGTAGCTTTAAGGGGTCAAATCTCAAATGTAAAATGGGGTGATTATTTCGGGACAGGCTCCTGGCCTATAATATACGCTAGAATACTCACATGTACACACAACATAATTAGTATGGTGTACCTTTGATTGAAAATCTCTTTATCATTATCGTTGCCCGTGCGGTCAGACCAGATTTTACCACAAGTTTTCCTAGACTTTCACTTTCCATCGTTTCGAAAGTGGTTATACAAAATCAATCGAGGAAGTTGCTATAAGTAACATGTACTGGACACTTCTTGAGTATAAGAGGGTTATTCCTTATGTCTTTTTTCTCAACATGATATATTTATGATAGAATATAAAGTACCAAGTGCTAAGTGATAGTTTCACAGACACTTTATGCCAATATATATAGTTACAATGCCCATTGAATATGATGTATTCAAAGCGTCGCACGCAATACTGCAATTTTAGATATATTGAGCTAACGAATTTTTCGAACGACAAGCAGTGAAATACAGTAACAACAATAGTTGTTTTATATTTATTCGTGAAATTTGACTAACATATGACATATATATATATATATCTTGGACGACCAACCTTGATGACAGTGATACATGTCATATAAATCTAGACAAATGTGTTTGGGATTCTGGATCATCACCTTGCTAAAATAGTACAGGATCTTCACGCCATAGGACGAGACTTATTTATTGTTGTTAATTGTACTTACTCTGATTTCAAGAGATTCTCGACACACTACTGGTTTTTATAGAAAGTGGAGATGACCTAACTGGAAGATGATTATTAGCATCAGAAAATCATTTTTCTAAGTGATGTTTTAAAATACGGAAAAGTTATACAGAAACGACTCTTAAATTTTGTTTCTATGACAATGCCTACTTTTATAAGATATCTTTTCACTTGCTTCGTCCTGAGTTAATCCTTTAATGTTCAACAAATATTTGAATACCAGACCACGAGGAACTAAATCAATATGACGCGATATAGCGCTACAACTATTTTATTTAATCTCCTGCTTTACAGTGAGTTGATTCAAGGAACACATCAAGCTCTTAGAGATGGCCATGATGTTAACTGCTCTGGTAAATATGGAGTTTACTTTTGTCATATACCGCACATACCTGCACACCAGCAATCTGAAAAAAACTCAACTGAATAAATCACTACCTTTATATGTTGTAGAGATAGCATATATATATTTATATATATATTATATACCTACTTTTTAGAATATTGAAAACACCGTTTGAACATTGCGATTTTTTTTAAGGGGGGGGGGGGGGTCATATAATCAGACTTTTGATTTCCAGAATGCGGTTTATTCAGTATAAGAGATGAGATAATATAAGATAAGAGATACTGTGCGTAACATCATCGGAATTCTAAGCTCTATATGTTTGCAAAGAAGAAATATGTAATTATGAAGGATATTCCATGCACAGAGCGTGGGGTTTTAAAATTTTTGAAAACTATAGATATACAGTGCATCCAAAAAAAAGTTAACAGTTGGAAAATGTCTCCCAAAATAAATATTTCAGAAGATTTTCAATAAATTTCCATTGTTGTAAATAGGTTAGGGTCTTATGCAATAGCACAAAAAAAATCTGACTAGTCATTGATGTCATTACACTTGAGTGATCAAAAGCCACTTTTTTGAAAGGGTGCAGAATTCAGATTTGAAAAAAGCCCCCCCCCCCCCCATTAAAAGTGTTTTCAAAATATTTTCAGAAAATTGCCATACCTGTGGACAGCTTAGAGTCTTTTCTATCAAACGACACCAAAATATCTCACAATATTTTACACTTGAATGAGCAAAAGCCACTTTTGTGAAAGGGTGCAAAATCCATACTTGATAAGTATTTGTTTGTCCATTCTGGTTGGTATCAGCAGAGTTGACAGTCATTAAAAGGCTTAGAAATTGTCATTATTCTGATCAATAAAAGACAATTTATGAAAGAACAGATTTTGTTCACTGTATGTCCTGATATATCACATCAAAACATTATGGTTGATAGAGTAAGCAGGAGAAATTAAATGACTCACCAAAAGTAACATTTTGAACCACTCAACAAAGTAGTTAATAATATTGCTCACTCAAGCATAAGATATTGATGGAATATATAAGGATATGCAGAGAACAAAGCTTGTTATTTCATACATTGTCTTTTTTGATCAGAAAATGCAAATTATAAGCCTTTTCATGACTCTCAGCTTGGCTGATACCGGCCAGAGCCAATATCAATTCTTGTCATGTCCGGATTTTGCACCCTTTCACAAAATTGGCTTTTGCACACTCAAGCGTAAAACATTGTTAGATATTTTTGTCTCATTTGAGAGAAGAGACCCTAATTAGCCCTTTGAGTGCGAGCCCGTGCACAGCGATTGTGACGGAGCAATTTCGGTTACATTGCCGGTAATGGGAAATTTGGCGTTGCCTTCTACTTTATTTTCCTATGTAGTTGCTGTAAAAAAAAAATAATAATTAAAATTGTGTGCGCATATTTGATATTTTTTTTGTACTGGGAAAGAGCTAAATGAATGACAGTGATTGGAACAAAATAATACTTTGGGAGAGGGGAGAAATAATAGACAATGCCAAAATAAAGAAATGTAAACAAAACACATCATGTACGGTTACATGTCGTTTTTCCGAAGGTTCATAATTCCGAAGGTTCGTTACTCCGAAGGTTCCTTTTTCCGAAGGTTCGTATTTCCGAAAATGAAAAAGGGTTCATAATTCCGAAAATGAAATAGGGTTCGTATTTCCGGAAATGAAATAGGGTTCGTATTTCCGAAAAGGAAATAGGGTTCGTATTTCCGAAAATGAAAAAGGGTTCGTATTTCCGAAAATGAAAAAGGGTTCGTATTTCCGAAAATGAAAAAGGGTTCGTATTTCCGAAAATGAAATAGGGTTCGTATTTCCGAAAATGAAAAAGGGTTCGTATTTCCGAAAATGAAAAAGGGTTGTAAATTCAGAGAATACGGCGTCAATCCGTATTTCGGATAGGGAGGAGGGGAAAGACGGCCAAGTGTAAAGATATTAATTTCGTACTCAATAATCATAACAATGATGATAACAATTATAATAAAATCCAGAGAAATAGCCATTATTATCGTAATTCCTATCAATATTATCATTATTATTATTATGAGTATTATTATTATTATCACCATTATTATTACTGTTCCTATTATAATAACCAATATTTGTGTGGGAGCGTAGAGAGCGAGCGCCTCAGGAATACATGTTTCATTTCTCATAAAATGATATTGCTTCGGTGATTACAAATACATACTGATGTATGAAAGTGAATGATCGGATTCCGGACTAAATTTGCTACAACGAAATTGTTATTTATATAATGTATATACCGCTTTGGAAAATGAGACACACCAAAGTTCCAAGTAGATCTTTACAATCATAACATGGCCACGTAATGTTTTTGAAAGGGGAGCTGATTCCTCTTGGCAGAATAATACTCCCCGTTTCTACAATTTGCAAGCGAGCGAATCAAACCCTTTTTAAAAATTGTAATGGAAATGCAATTTCGCCATCAAAAGACAAATATAGAACATGTAATAATGAGCCATGAATAATATTACTTAACCCTACTGCCGAATATGGAATATTTGGGCACTTCACTCACCCTAATGTCCCAAACTAGTCCGTTTCTATATCTTACGCGCTAGTGAGCAAGTAAAAAAAAAGAGATATTGTCTGTAGAATAATGATTCAACATAAATTATGATTTAAAAAGTATACTATGAAAAGTGTATACTAAAAATAAGGTGGGGGCGTCCTGCATCCCTAGCCCTCAGAGCCATCTATTACAGAGTTTGGCCAACTCGGTTCCATGTAGGTAGCAATATGGCGCTTGTTGCTTTGTTAGGCAAGCACTAAACAAAGGAATATACGCCATGTTGTGCCCAAATAAACCGAGTTGGCCGAAGTCTGTAATATGGCTCTGTAGATGGCTCTATACAAGCCCTCCCCTCCGGTCCCCAAAACAACAACAGCAATAAAAACAACAACATAATATTACAGAGAGTTCATAAAGGAGTCACTGCTATGTTTAATAAATAGCCTGCCAGGTAGCACAACATATTATAACAAGCATATTATTGATACCTATAGGCTATAGGCCAATTATACGATCATGACAAGGGAAATAAAAGAAGCAATAGTAGAGTAACCGGTGCAATATCTAAGTCTGGTCGTATAACTCCATCCTAAATGACATCGTCCTCGTAATTCTGGGTAGTCCACTTCATAATAACAATTTTTTACACTTGAATGAGCAAAAGCCACTTTTGTGAAAGGGTGCAAAATCCATACTTGATAAGTATTTGTTTGTCCATTCTGGTTGGTATCAGCAGAGTTGACAGTCATTAAAAGGCTTAGAAATTGTCATTATTCTGATCAATAAAAGACAATTTATGAAAGAACAGATTTTGTTCACTGTATGTCCTGATATATCACATCAAAACATTATGGTTGATAGAGTAAGCAGGAGAAATTAAATGACTCACCAAAAGTAACATTTTGAACCACTCAACAAAGTAGTTAATAATATTGCTCACTCAAGCATAAGATATTGATGGAATATATAAGGATATGCAGAGAACAAAGCTTGTTATTTCATACATTGTCTTTTTTGATCAGAAAATGCAAATTATAAGCCTTTTCATGACTCTCAGCTTGGCTGATACCGGCCAGAGCCAATATCAATTCTTGTCATGTCCGGATTTTGCACCCTTTCACAAAATTGGCTTTTGCACACTCAAGCGTAAAACATTGTTAGATATTTTTGTCTCATTTGAGAGAAGAGACCCTAATTAGCCCTTTGAGTGCGAGCCCGTGCACAGCGATTGTGACGGAGCAATTTCGGTTACATTGCCGGTAATGGGAAATTTGGCGTTGCCTTCTACTTTATTTTCCTATGTAGTTGCTGTAAAAAAAAAATAATAATTAAAATTGTGTGCGCATATTTGATATTTTTTTTGTACTGGGAAAGAGCTAAATGAATGACAGTGATTGGAACAAAATAATACTTTGGGAGAGGGGAGAAATAATAGACAATGCCAAAATAAAGAAATGTAAACAAAACACATCATGTACGGTTACATGTCGTTTTTCCGAAGGTTCATAATTCCGAAGGTTCGTTATTCCGAAGGTTCGTTACTCCGAAGGTTCCTTTTTCCGAAGGTTCGTATTTCCGAAAATGAAAAAGGGTTCGTATTTCCGAAAATGAAATAGGGTTCGTATTTCCGAAAATGAAAAAGGGTTCGTATTTCCGAAAATGAAATAGGGTTCGTATTTCCGAAAATGAAAAAGGTTCGTATTTCCGAAAATGAAAAAGGGTTCGTATTTCCGAAAATGAAAAAGGGTTCGTATTTCCGAAAATGAAATAGGGTTCGTATTTCCGAAAATGAAAAAGGGTTCGTATTTCTGAAAATGAAAAAGGGTTGTAAATTCAGAGAATACGGCGTCAATCCGTATTTCGGATAGGGAGGAGGGGAAAGACGGCCAAGTGTAAAGATATTAATTTCGTACTCAATAATCATAACAATGATGATAACAATTATAATAAAATCCAGAGAAATAGCCATTATTATCGTAATTCCTATCAATATTATCATTATTATTATTATGAGTATTATTATTATTATCACCATTATTATTACTGTTCCTATTATAATAACCAATATTTGTGTGGGAGCGTAGAGAGCGAGCGCCTCAGGAATACATGTTTCATTTCTCATAAAATGATATTGCTTCGGTGATTACAAATACATACTGATGTATGAAAGTGAATGATCGGATTCCGGACTAAATTTGCTACAACGAAATTGTTATTTATATAATGTATATACCGCTTTGGAAAATGAGACACACCAAAGTTCCAAGTAGATCTTTACAATCATAACATGGCCACGTAATGTTTTTGAAAGGGGAGCTGATTCCTCTTGGCAGAATAATACTCCCCGTTTCTACAATTTGCAAGCGAGCGAATCAAACCCTTTTTAAAAATTGTAATTGAAATGCAATTTCGCCATCAAAAGACAAATATAGAACATGTAATAATGAGCCATGAATAATATTACTTAACCCTACTGCCGAATATGGAATATTTGGGCACTTCACTCACCCTAATGTCCCAAACTAGTCCGTTTCTATATCTTACGCGCTAGTGAGCAAGTAAAAAAAAAGAGATATTGTCTGTAGAATAATGATTCAACATAAATTATGATTTAAAAAGTATACTATGAAAAGTGTATACTAAAAATAAGGTGGGGGCGTCCTGCATCCCTAGCCCTCAGAGCCATCTATTACAGAGTTTGGCCAACTCGGTTCCATGTAGGTAGCAATATGGCGCTTGTTGCTTTGTTAGGCAAGCACTAAACAAAGGAATATACGCCATGTTGTGCCCAAATAAACCGAGTTGGCCGAAGTCTGTAATATGGCTCTGTAGATGGCTCTATACAAGCCCTCCCCTCCGGTCCCCAAAACAACAACAGCAATAAAAACAACAACATAATATTACAGAGAGTTCATAAAGGAGTCACTGCTATGTTTAATAAATAGCCTGCCAGGTAGCACAACATATTATAACAAGCATATTATTGATACCTATAGGCTATAGGCCAATTATACGATCATGACAAGGGAAATAAAAGAAGCAATAGTAGAGTAACCGGTGCAATATCTAAGTCTGGTCGTATAACTCCATCCTAAATGACATCGTCCTCGTAATTCTGGGTAGTCCACTTCATAATAACAATTGTAATAATAATAATAACAATAATAACAACAACACCAATAATATTATCAATAATAACAATTATAATACTTATAATATTAGTAATAATAATAATAAAAATGCTAATACCGATAATACTACTACTAATAATGATAATAATGATAATTATAATAATAACAATAATAATAATAATACAAATAATACTAGTAATAATAATAAATAAATGAATAGATACCATAAACAACCAAATCAGAAGAAAGATGGATCGTAACAAGTTAAGGAAGGAGTCTAATTATCATGCTGATATAATTATCATAAAATTAAACCAAAGTATAATCATTATGAAGTAAGGCAATTTATGCAGCGTGACAAGATTGAAATCATTGAACGTGTTTATTAACTTTGCATAATATACTAACATTTTCTGAAAACAGATGAAAATCTTCAATTTTTTACAAGCATAACGAATTACAAAACACTAAAAGACACTGAGAGTAAAACAATCCTCATCGTAAAAAATAGAAATAACGAATTACACATGTAGAAGAAACTCGATATTTTCAAGGAACCTGCAGACTCAACAAGCTTTGCTTTTTATGCAAGTTCTTTCATATTTAACCTACATTATTTTAATGTCTTGCTTAATTTTAACTAGCTCATTGATGTATCATTTATACGAATGTTCATGCCATATGACTCACTTATTTACCGTTAAATTGTTTAATATTTGTATTTTTATGTTATGTGAATTGTGAAATATGAAAATAAATTCAAATTCAAAATTCAAATTCAAAAGGGGTCTAACCGTCTTCTTTCCTATTCCATTTTCTTTCTTTTTTTTCTTATCTTTTCGCCATCCGATGAGAGAGGGATGGGGGCGTGCCCTCCCTCCCCCCCCCCCGTTGCTACACCTCTGCTTCGGATGAATTCACCTTTTTTTACCAGGAATTATGAACCCTATTTCATTTTTCGGAAATTCGAACCTTATTTCATTTTCGGAAATACGAACCTTATTTCATTTTCGGAAATACGAACCCTATTTCATTTTCGGAAATACGAACCCTATTTCATTTTCGGAAATACGAACCCTTTTTCATTTTCGGAAATACGAACCTTCGGAATTACGAACCCTTTTTCATTTTCGGAAATACGAACCTTCGGAAATACGAACCCTATTTCATTTTCGGAATTATGAACCTTCGGATAAACGAACCTTCGGAAAAACGAGATGCCCCCTCATGTACCTACCCCCTCCCCCCCCCCCCCACTATTGCCTCTAATTCTATTTTATGGAATAAAATGACACGGAAGATACCAAGTGCACGCAAACTCCAAACATAAATGTAATACATGTACAACTACGATCGAATATGATATTTTTCTGTAGCCCTATTGTCCAAGAAAGACAAATAAGGCCATTCTCATACTCTCGAAAGACTCTCAGTGCGAACACAGTATTTTTTTAATAAATCAAGATGTTTATAAAATAAAATGTGTGACTTGTAAGATTTTGATAACAGCCCCCATTTCTTTTTTTTCTTTTTTTTTACAGCGGATGACAGAATCGGGAATGAATTATAAAGACGCATTTAATTAAAGCTTTCAAATAGGCAATGCGTGTTGTGTTTATTAATCCTTTTGACACAGTCATCAGAATAAACATTTAACAGACGGTACTGAACTTCATGTTCGTCTCCATCTTTGGTCTCGTTCAACCAATATATTTTGTCTATAAAACTTTGTTAATTTTCGTTTCATAATCGAAGAGTTTTGTATATGACATGTATAATGGTGATGATTGCTAACAAGGATAATTAGTAGTAATGATAACGAAGATAATGTTGTTGTTTTTTATCTTTCTCTTTCATTGTATGAACTTGTGTTTATGTTGCTTGGCATTTTTTTCAATATTGGGGCGGAACCTTCGTTCACAGGAAACTTCTCATATTTATGTCAAGACAAGGGTATCCTTACGTAGGAAGAGATAGAGAGAAGGGTAATGGGCGCTTTTCAGAACATGAAATATGAACATTTCATTTACCACCTAAAACCAAAACCGCTTGGGGTTTGATAGCTATATATTTTTTTTTTGCAAACATTATTATATACTCTAAAGTGGCTACATGCCCTCATAAACGTAGGCCCGAGTGGCTCTTTGTATCGTCATGTATTCAGTAGATTGACCACTTCTTTGAAAACGCTAATCTTCCTTTTAATAATACACTGTTGGTTAGAATGGTAGCATATTTTTTGTTTCTACCTTTCGTACACTATTGACAACAATGCGAGTCATTTTTTTTTGCAAAATAAAGCTTATATCTTCACCGATTTTTATTGATAAATCTGTTCTCAACATATTAAATAAAAAATATAAGACAAAAATTAATTCATACAAACTTTATACACTGGTTTAAACCACTTTTGACAAACACAATCATCCAGACCTTGGATTCCTTGATAAAATGTATCGTTTTTGGTAAATTTTAACCATGATAAGTTTATCGTGAAAATTAAATCTTGGGATCTTTTGATGATTGAAGGGAAGTGTTCCTCTTTTTAATCTTGTTGGGTCACTTAGTACCTGGTATGGCTACCTCTGGCACGCACCAGTGCCTCCACACGCCGTGGCATACTGTCCACAAGGTTGTTGATGGTGTTCAAGGGCAGTGCATCCCACTCTTCGGTCAGTGCCTGGGCTAACTCCTGCACATTTTGAGGATGATTGTTTCTCTCATTGATGGCACGGCCCAATGCATCCCAAGCGTGCTCAGTGGGGGTTCATGTCGGGGGAACTGTCAGGCCAAGGCATCTGCTGCACGTCCTCTGCGTCAAGGAATTCCCTCATCAGACGTGCCCTATGTGATCGATAGGAGGTGAAAGTTATTGCCATATTATACTCTTCTCGTGTATGGAAGACAATGGCGTTCCAGGATATCGCGGTACACGACGGCGTTGACGTTTCCTTCAGGTGCAGCCAATGGCGTTTTTCCGCCATAATGTATTTCGGCCCATACCATCACTGAGCCTCCACCTGCTTGATTGGTTTCCTGGACACAGTCATTACGGAGGTTCTCGCCCCGCAATCGTCGAACCCTCTGCCTCCCATCGGTGCGGTCAAGGATGTACCGGCTTTCATCAGTGAAGATTACATGGCGCCAGTGACCAAGCTGCCATCTCCTGTCCCTCCTAGCCCACAGGAGTCGAGCAACCCGGTGGCGAAGAGTGAGACGTGGAACCTTGGTCATTCGCCGAGCTCTGTAGCCATGTTGGACAAGTCTCCTGTTTACGGTTTCCCGTGAAACGTTCACTCCGAAGTGCCTCCTCCACAAGTGGCAAAGACGACTCGCTGGCATTCTCCGGTTCCTACGGCACATGTTCAGCAGTTGACGGTCATCCCGTGCGGATGTTCTTCGTGGTCGACCTGTAGATCTTTCTGGACTCAAAGTACCCGCCTCTCGATGTCTTCTGAGGATGCGAAACACACAACTCTGCGATAGTCCATCTGCAATCTGGGCCTGTGTCCGTCCATTCCGTCGGAGTGCAAGGACCCTCTGACGAATTGCAAGTGCCGTTGGGCGAGGCATAGTGTAAGGAATCAGTGTACCAAATTTGGTAGGAATTGATCAAGCTAACTCTGAAAACGGGCTGTTAAACACACGTAGGCTTTCTGCACGAAATGGACAGCAAAACAACAGCAGAAAGGAGGCTCTGCCTTTCATAGCACCAAACAATAAGGCCACGTTATGGAATGTTTCACTTGACCGACTTTTACCTCGACAATACAAAATCATTATGTAATCAATGAACCTGGTCAATATTATCTATTTAGGCTTTTAAATATGATTAAATCAACGGATGACTATGAAAATACCAATTATGCTAACATTATGACCGACAGTGTAGTTGCTTTGGCATTCTTTTGGTCCTCTTATTAGGGTGGGGCCTGCGTGGTCCACTCAGCTGAGATAAGCACTTCATTTTGAAAAGAGAAGGTCAATTCATGAATGATGAGCTAAATTGGTCAATTTGATAACATGATAGGAGTATTAAGTTCGTTATCTGGTAAATAATAAAAGGGAGAAGAATCACCATGACCTTTATCAATCCATCCATCCATCGATCTATTAATATATTACGCTAAGGATTTGGGGTCCTTTTTTTGGTTCGAATAGGCTCCTCCCCTGGCCCTTTCGGTCCCCGCCTTTTGGTACCCACGGGTGGGGAATGGTTCTTAGAGTGGTGGGAGGCACTTCTTAAGGGCTGACGTGCCGTCCATATTTCATAAATTCATTTTTAAACATTGAATTTCCGCAGGGAGTAGGCCTAATAATTCTGCCAACCCATGAAGCGGGTTTGTAGCTTCATGCCCATACCCTTT
Organism: Heliocidaris erythrogramma; assembly: GCA_025617745.1. NCBI lineage: Eukaryota > Metazoa > Echinodermata > Echinoidea > Camarodonta > Echinometridae > Heliocidaris > Heliocidaris erythrogramma. The sequence goes on from CM046856.1 coordinate 5,811,489, forward strand.
ACCTGTGAAGGGGACGTATGCCAAATTAGAACAGCGTGTATAGTCCAAGCATAGACTCCAAGTCCATAGTCGCATGTATGGCTTCAATGTACATGGCGCTACAATACACGTGCGTGTAATTCGTTCGCACAGCGCACTGTGTTCTACATTTCACGCATATTAGAGTTACATCATTATTTTGTGGCTCCACATACACAGTTTTGTGTGTATGTAACTATGAGTTCACTGTAGTCGCTGGAGGGGGGGGGGGGGGCATGTGTCGCTGAAGCTGGCGACAATTTTTCTTTTCGTCAGACCTCAAAAATTCGCTCAGGAGTGGTGGTTATGGGGGTCCCTGCATAATTCTTTGACAAGCAAAAAAGGTTTTCATTCTAAAGGGGGGGGGGGCACAATCGACAAAAGGGCGGATCGTACATGGTCAAAATGCATACTTTCCTTCCAAAAAGGAACTTGGCAGGGCACGGACCGGAAGTACCCCCACCCTGATCCACCAATGCACATGTTGTAAATACTTTTTGGTAAAAAATTAACTTTATCCGACTTTTTTATTTATTCACTTGATTATTGTGACAAATTAACGGCACAGTGATTAATCATAAACACAGCTAGCGCCCATGGATGTCCACGGGCTGCTTCTGCTAGTACTTTTATAAACACACAGTATAGGCTCCATATTGAAAGTAAGGGTCATTTTACATTGAAGATACACAATTGAAATTCATCAAAATAGGTCACTTGAGGTGTAAACCATGATGCATTTGATATATATTCGATTGCGTTTTATATAATATACTGAATCAAAAGTATAAACCCAGCACTTTTCTTATTATAACTTGCATAATAATGTTTGATGCGAGATATTCACTGAAAAATGCAATGTATGTCGAAAACTTTCCTAATCAATAGTTTGAGTAGTTATTTGTGATCAAGTGAAAGAGGCGTATCACAAATTTATGTAAAATGAAAATATGAATATCATCATAAAACATAAAAAGAACACGATTTATCATAATGCCCTTTTCTTCTTATCATAGATCTCTGAATGTTTAAATAGTATTTTTGTTGTTTTCATATAATATTTTCCAGCACTGTATCTAAATCTATTTTTATCTATTTTTATGTAATACATGAAGTAAAAGATAAATGCGGAGCCAAAACGTTAATTTCCTTTTTATCTTATAGATAACATATGGAAAAAGTCAGTCTGATTTTCAAATCTTTATATCCCCTTTTTAATAAACAAAAGTCCGATCGTGGGATGCGAGTGTGTCAATGGGAAAATGTAAAAATGCATTTTTTTTTCATTTCTTAGTAGGGACAACCCGAAAGAAAAATGGGGAGCTAAGTTTACGAGGGTTTTTTAGGCGCTTTATTATCAAACTCTTTATTTTGTAACTTTTCTTTTAAGTCGGTGGAACTATATGGATAAATAAAATACTTGTTAGCTAATATCGGAAAATATAAGAATGAGGCAATAACATAAAGCGTCAAAAGATAGAGGATTCTATATTTTCCAGAAATGACTCTGCGTTTTATTCCCACATTTTATGCAGTTTTTCTTTGGAATGGGTGTGGCTAATAAAGAGTACAGTCAATCGCACGAACCCCTTCTGTGCAGACAAAAGGAGTTCGTCCAAGCTTTGCGATTGTTCTGAAATTACGGCGTCTGGGTTGCGTCCGGGTTCATCGAGTATAATATAGTTGATTTCAAGTAATTTGTTATATACCTGCGGGATAACCTGATGAGTGCAACTCGAAAAGCTTCGTTATCATGTCTCTTTTTCGTGCCATATTAATAAAGAGTTATTTGCCGCATCTGGGAGTTTGATCGATTTGAAAATAAAGAGAACAGTAGAAAAGGACCTTGAAATAGAGAGTGTATAGTAATGCATGTAACCTGATAATGAGAAAAATAATGAAGAGAATGAAGCACAGCAAAAAAAAAATTACAGCGATAAAAACAAAAACAAGATCCCAACATACATGTATCATGTAAGGATAGTTAACACAACAAAAGAACGCAAAGTTATTACATTTACATAGAGTAAGAATGAATACAGTTATCAGCCATATGTATATGATTATCTAAACTTTTAAAATTCAAATCGGAAATGACAAAGACATAAAAAGCGCAAAGCAAAATAGGGGTGGATCCAGGATTGTCAAAAGGGGAAAAGAATTCCCCCAATAATCTCCGAAAGGGCAAAGTAGGTTTTAAAATTTTCATGTATTTTTATTGCCTGTTTCGTACTAAATATTTTATAAACAGGCAAGGCGGAGGGGCATAAATCATATTTTCCATGTTCATTTTCGCCAAGGGGGGGGGGGGGGGTACGGGCTCATTATCCACTTGGTCCGCCACTGAAGCAAAGAACACCACAAAATTAAAGTGAAACAGGCACATCGAAATATTATCAAAATGGACAACATAAAAAAGGTAGTAAATAAGTATTAGAAATACCTTTGATGGCACATATGTTTTTAAATTGTTTCAATATATTTGTTTCTAAATCTTTTTATGGAATGTGATGACGTCAAAGAAACATGTGGAGGCAAATATTTTCAAATATTTTCGTTATTTATTTGTTATAATTATGTCACTTGTAATGTGTCTTTGAAATGTTTATATTGAAGAAGGTGTTCTGGTGATTCATGACATATCTACAAAATTCTGCAGCCCGCCTATTAACATTCACTAAAAAATCTGATTCCATATCACCAATTTTCCGTTCTCTTCATTGGCTGCCAGGTGATAAAAGGATCATCTTGAAAATTCTGTTATTAGTACATCATTCAGTTTACTCTCTTTCCCCACATACCTGCCCAACTATATTTCCAAATACAATCCCACACGAAGTCTTCGCTCGTCATCAGACAAACTGTTGCTTCAAATAAACCTAGAACAAAACATGCTTGGGGCGATCGGGAATTTTCAGCTATGGGTCCGAAACTCTGGAATGAACTCCCTCTACAATTACGTCAACTGTCGTCAACAGAAACATTCAAATCACAACTGAAAACGTATTTGTTCTCTTCGCTGTAATTATTGTAATATTTTAATTTACTATGTTTAGGAGAATTCCATATGTATTTTGCTCTAAGCGCCATGAGCACCGAAAGGTGGACCTGTGCGCTATACAAGTAGCCACTATCATTATTATTATTATCTGTATAACAACACCTCAGACGGTGCTTTTGGTTTTAACTGATGTATTTTTAATTTCTTGTGTGAAGATTCAGAAGGAGATCTTTGGTTTTTATTTTTGTATTGTTTTTAATTTTTACATAATGACGTAAGGGTGAGTCCAGGGATGGCCGGGCATTCAACCTTTTTTTCTTCTTCTTCTAATGCCTAGTTTACATTTGCCCCAGGCGCCGTACGATAAATTTGTCTACGATTTAACTTCCGTGCGATTTTCTTTTTTGTGGGGGGGGGGGGGCATTGTAGGTGGCTACGGGCTACGATGTTTTTGTTTACATTATCTACGAACATCGTGCAATTTCTTGTATTGGTCCTTGAGGGCAGGCCGAGGCAAATCTGTACAGAAGCTGCTCGGAGATTGTACGGAAATCTTTCAATTTCAGTGCAGTTGTTGTGCAGTCTCTGCAGCCTCCGCACGGAAATCTTACGGAGCCCATCTGAAAAAAATGTTTAGCCCGTCTCAAGGTTGCCGCGGGATGACTGCTCAATATCACGGGTACTGCACGGGAAGCGACCGGCAACCTTGCAATAGCTATGCGATGGCCGTGCGAATGTCCCATGAGTGTCCACTCTCTGTACGATTTTTTCCCCCTCATGTTCACAAAAAAATCGTGCGTTTGCTGGACGATCAGCGCGAGGCCTCCGCGCGATGCCCGTGTGGGAATTGAGCAATGCCATCGACGACATGTCTACGGGCTACGGGCTTACGATTTTCTTTGTTCAAATTTGTATAACTTCCCGCGAAACAAAATCGTAGAGGCCGCGGAGCCCGTGAATCCGTATGAAAATCTCACGGCCTCCTTCTGCCTCCGCACGGAGGGGATACGGGCTCCCCCTGATAGCAGAACGTGTTAAAAAATGACGTGATATTTACGTCGTGGTTTTCGTCTTTTTTACGTCCTGTAATTACGTCAATAAGACGACAACTTGCACCAACGCAAGACGTCATCTCTACGTCTTCATTCCTCTTCCCTGATAGCAGAAAGTGTTAAAAATGACGTGATATTTATGTCGCGGTTTTCGTCTTTTTTACGTCCTGTAATTATGTCAATAAGACGACAACTTGCACCAACGCAAGACGTCAAGAGGACGTCTTATTTTGACGTCATCTCTACGTCTTGTACACTGTAAAAACTAAAGTGCTACTTTTAGGGCCATGTATAATGACTGCACCTGAAATGCTGTTTATAGCACTTGTAGTGTGCTAATTTACCAGCAAAAAAAAAAAATGTGACCGCGGCGAGACTCGAACCAGGTTCCGCTGATTGAGAGGCGCTGACGTTACCGATGGACTAACGAATACTTCTTGCAATCTAGCTTAGTCATGGGAGTCAAGTAGATAACATGAACTATGCGGTGTCGTAAATTCACTATGTAACAATATGATCTGCTCTAACTCGTAGAATGTGAGTTAGTCTAGCGGTAATGCCAGCAATTCTCGATCAGCGGACCCTGGTTCGAAGCTCGCCCAAATCATTTGTTTTATGAATGTTTAGCCGGTCCAGCTCCCGTGAAAGTGCTGAAATAGCACGCTGTGTGCATTCAATAGCACTCTGAGTGCAGTCCCTATGCATGCCCTCAAAAAGTGCTATATACAGCACTTCAGTTTTTACAGTGTACAGATGACGTCAAAATAAGACGTCCTCTTGACGTCTTGCGTTGGTGCAAGTTGTCGTCTTATTGACGTAATTATAGGACGTAAAAAAGACGAAAACCACGACGTAAATATCACGCAATTTTTACCACTCGCAGACCAATCGCAGGCCAACGTGCGGAGGCAGGAGGAGGCCGTGAGATTTTCGTACGGATTTGAAAAAATTGTAAGCCCGTAGGCCGTAGACATGTCGTAGGTGGCATTGCACAGGCCCCGCGTAGATCGTTCAGCAAACGCATGATTTTTCGGTGAACATGAGGGGGAGAAAAGTGCAATATTAATAAAACCTTTTCAAATCAAATCAAATAAAAAAACTCCTCATTGCCTTTGTTTTCCTGCTGTTGCTACAGCATGTCTGACATAGCAACTCCTATGTTATTGTATGTTGTATTGTAACAGGTGTCAGCTTTCAGATTTCACTTGCAAAATCGCTATTAGCTCACTGATGATTGACCGATGGTGTCACAGGGGGCAAATGGTCTGGACGATTTTTTAAGTGGGTGGGGCATAGCAGGTTATAGAAAATTATTTCAAAAAATATTTAAAAATCTAAGAAACATATTTAGAAGTTTAAATATCAAAATATGAGATGTATGTACAAATGCACACCAACAGGTATCCACTTGCATTTTGATGGCAGGGGCCCTTTAAGGAGCAGACCAATTAACGCCTTCTATAGGTGCACAAAATTATTGTGAATAGAATTGGAACAAGCGGTCATTACTTAAAGATGCATGTAATAACCTACGTAAGAACAGATTATTATATGAACTCATTTTATCCTAAAACTATAAATGCGTGGAACAAACTTCCGAGGTATGTAGTCAATATGAAAACTCTTAGCATGTTTAAAGAACCCTCTCAACCATACTCTGCAATACTACAATGACTTTACTTGTAATCATCACTATTGACTATCGTTTACATATCATAATACTCTGTGCAATATGTTTATGATATTGAATTCAGTTGTTTTTCATATAAACAGGGGTTTGATCAAGTTCGAACTTTTTTATTTCAGAGAGACACGTTTTTATATTGTCTGAATAAATTCAAATTCAAATCAACCAACTCTGACATATTTTCTGCTCTCAAAACCCATTTTACGCATATCTTTGCGACGCCAGAGCTTTGAGATCACAAGTGGTAAGAAGCTAGTGAACTGTGATTTCTGCCTCACCCTCTTTAATAATGTAAGAAATGTGTAAGATGTAAATTAGACAAGGCTTTCCTATTTCTCCTAGGAAGGACGACAGAAGTGAACATCACCCTTGACATGCCTGGTAGAGCTATTATTATAAACGATGATATAGAATTCGATTGCACCTGGAAGGTTTTCGCACCGGATAGTGAATACAGAGTGAGACTGAAATTCTCGAATTTTCAACTGAATGAAGCCTATGACTACGTAAAAATCGGTGATCTATGGAATGAATTTATCAGACCAGATAGTTGGCTTGCCACATTCAGGTATGAATTATACATGTATAGGCCGTCTCAGTGGCCTAGTGATTAAGGCATTGGCGTTTTAAGCCAAGGATCCGGGTTCGATTCCCGGCGGAGACCAAATTTCAAAAAAAGGGGACAGTTCTGGGAACTTTGATTGAATTTATGCTACCATTGTGGTTAGGGTTTACTTTCGAATTGGATGTATATCTACGAAAGTTGCCAAAGCTGTTGTATAATATGTAATTTCCTTACATTATATCCCCACTGATTCCATCTAATCTTCTTCCTGGCCTCCTCTTCTCTATCCTTTCCTTCTTCTTATGTCTGCTATCTCTCATCTGTAGGCCAATCCAAGTTTTGATTTTCCAGTCCCTTTCCGCTCCAAATTTGCTTATATAATTAATAGTGAAAACAATATTCCGTTTTGCATAGCACATATTTATCACATTATACGTTATCAGTCTCTATGTGCTATTATCAAGCTTTGATTACCCGGTCATAACCCTGATGCCTGATAAGGCGCTTTGATATTTTTATATGATATACAACTTACGCGTAATGTGTCAACTGATCTACGTACTTCTATTATGCGCGATGGTACGTGACTGCAATTGTGTTGTTCATATTGTACACGCAACCTGTGAGACATCAAATGGAGGTGACAGAGTAATGTCCGATAATAATGTATGATACTTCTATTTAGGGGTTTAATGGGGCGTAGAATCCATTTCAATGTTCTTTTTTTTCAATCAGATATCACGTAAATTCCATGTAAATAGGCTCTACCAATTATGCTTGAGCAACTTAAAGTGCATATTTTTTTTCAACATGTATTAAGAATGAAAGTATACGCCTACTAATAATGTAAGTAAAGGGGTTTAAATTGACTCTCTTCATGTTTCTTTTTTGCTTTTTTAATTATTTTTTTCAAATTTCCTGTCTGGTTCAGCCACAAGAGGTTAAAGTGGAATGAACATAATTATGAAAATTTGTCTTGACAAGAAGATAAAAATTAGGGGATAATAGTGAAAATTTTAGAAAAACTGATAAAGAATTTAGAAATTGAAGGATTTTAAAAGCTGAGATTACTAATGATATAGGGAATCTCATTTTGGCAATGCAATCATCATGTGTGATGTCATATGGAGATGGAGAACATCAAAACACCCCTTTGTCAATTTTAATGACAGAACGAACCTTTTGTCCATGATGGGTAACATAATTATTTTGACATGCCCTCCCATGGAAAATTGTGTTTTATTTAAGGATAAGAGCTTTGGAAAGGGATACTTTGAGTGATTTATGTAACTTCCAAAACAAATGGGAAAGTTCTCTGCATGGCATCACATATCAATGGGAAGATCACCATAGTGATCTCAACTGTCAAAAATTCATAACTTCCCGTTTCTTTGTCCGATTATATAAAACTTTAACATATATGTTTCTATATTTTTTCTGCTGTCATCCAAACTCATTAACAGGTTAAATAAACTATCAAACCAACCAACCATAATTAAACGATTCAAGCCAATTTCTTATGAAAGTGTTAATTCCCTTTTAATTCAACGTCATTATTTGAATACTCCCAAACTCTTTTACTTACATTAATTTATACAGAGTCATTAGGAGTAGGCGTACTTTCATAACCAGTGAGTTATAGGTCCATGTATGTAAGAAATACACTTTCAGTTGTTCAGGCTTAATTAAGTTGGTATTTACATGGAATTTACGTGATATCTGAAATTGAAAAAAAAAATAACATTGAAATGGATTCTACGCCCCATTAAGCCCCTAAATAGAAATATCATACTCTGTACTTCTTTTGATGTCTCACAGGCTACATGTACCAGATAAACAACGCAATTGCAGTCACGTATCATCGCCCATAAAATAGTCCGTAGATTGGCTGACACATTCTGCGGAAGTTGCCTTTCGCTACTAAATATTGTTTCGAAGGGGCCATTTATATTTATACAAATTATGCAAATTGCCCAAAGATGATTTTTCGGCAACAAATCTGAAATTGTTCGGTGACCACATGGGATCACAAATGAACAAAAAAAAAACGTCAACGGAAAGAATTTGTCTAGGTTCATAAACTGTCAAGTCGACTAGTGTTAACAAATTTGAGAACCGTTAAAAGTTGACAGTTGGAAAAAGTCTCCCCAAATGAACATTTCAAATATGTTCATGAAATTGTTAGACCTATTGATAACTTGGGGTCTCTCCTATCAAAATAATGATACCAAAACATCTGACAATATTTTACCCTTGAGTGAGCAAAGGCCATTGTTGTGAAATGGTGCAATATCGGCAAGGTTGGGAGTCTTGAAAAGGCTTAGAGATTTTGATTTTCTGATTATTAAAAGGTAATTTGTGAAAAAATAGGCATTGTTTTCTGTATCTCCTGACATATCCCATCAAAAACTTTATGGTCGACTGAGAAAGCCAGCTTGAATTAAAAACTGCCAAAATTGATATTTCAAAACACTTGATGAAGTAGTTAATTGCTCACTGGAGCATAATAATGTTAATGAGGTGCGTAAGTATACGCAGAGAGCAAAACATGTTCTTACATAAATTGTCTGTTACTGATCAAAATATGAGCATTTCGAAGCCTTACATATGACTCTCAACTGTGCCGATACCAGCCAGAACAAATACCAATTTTTGTCAAGTCTGGATTTTGCACCTTTTCACAAAAGTGGCCTTTGCTCACTCGAGCGTAACATAATGCCAAATATTTTTGGTGTCATTTGATAAAAGACTCCATAAACTATCCATATATAGGTATAACATTTTTTATTTTTATATTTTTATACATTTATTTGGGGAGACTTTTTGTGAATTTTACTATCCTCTCCACCTTAATATCACGATAGTGGGGAAGTTCTTCCTAAAGACGTCATCTCTTTAAGCAGAGGTATGTGGATTAAACTATTGCTCCACAAGCGTCTCTATGTGCCTTATGAAAGGAGCTTAGCATTTAACTTGACAGCTGAGAAACGAAAAGGTAATTTACTATCTACTTTGTTAAGACTAACTATTGATTTGGGAGTCTACACTTCAAATTGAGCAAAAGTTCACTAATTGATACAATCACTAGTAACAATAACAGTACTCTTGCGAGAATCATTATTTTTGTGCAGTTGTAGGGAATATGTGCAGTGCTAACTCCTTGATCTGTGATTCCTTTATTTTATGCAATTATCGGCACAATTTCAATATCATGATGTATAATGGCTTTTAACTTGATATCAATATAAATTCGGAGTGCTACATATCTTAATGGTGATTTAAATGATCAATTTGAAACTTGTTGATAAACGATAGTTTTGAGAAAATGGAACTCCAATATTGGAGATGAGAAGGTCATGGGTTCGATCCTCGGCAAGGCACTCCAGGCCTAGGGAGTGTAGAAGGTGCATACATTGTACGCGGGCAAGTTCGATTCCGATGACCGAGGTAATAATATTTCTGTAAAGCGCTTAGAGACATAGTAGATTATTAGGCGGTATATAAATCCAGAATATTGTTATTAGTATCAAATTAACATTGGTAAGGCCATGGTAAGACACTTTTCAGCCTGTTTAGTGTAAAAACAGTATAGTACAGAAAATAAATACTATTATTATGGTTTGACACCATCACTTTCACAGTGACTATACAAGAATTATACATGTCTCTTTATCAATGTTTAAATATCACAGTTGATGAGAATCTAGCGTGTCCTACTACATCCCCGTACAGCCTAAATCATCCACACCACGATGGAAATTACAGCAACAACGGCTATCGTCTGTGGTGGATAAGTACAACGTCTCCGTGTACGATCATGGTGGTACCGGAGAGGCTTTGGTTGGAGGAGAGAGTCGACTTTGTCTACTTGGGGGAGGACATAACCGGACCATTCCGAAGGGACAAATGGTTGAACCTGACAGCTAGAAGGGGAACCTGGTATCTGAAACCCTACAGAGCCAGAGGAACTGACCTCGTGGTGATTTTTACCTCCGATTTCCATCGACCCAAACCGGGATTCCTGTTCGAAGTGGTCGCTAATTCGATTGATGGGAACTATGTTACAAGTGAGTTGCATATGAACAATACAAGGAACATATTCATCATTATCATATTGTTCGACATGGACATTTAAGAAAGGGAGACAGAGAGAAAGAGAGAAAGAGAGAGAGAAAGAGAGAAAGAGAGAGAGAGAGAGAGAGGGAGATAGAGAGGATACTTCGATGGAAACTTTCGAGGATGCAGTATTTAACATGAACATTGCCAAACTACTGAACTTCAATTATGTGTTATGGGGAAAGGTGGGAGGGGTGTAGAGCCCACAAATGTAAAAATTAACCACAAATGTAAAATTAACCACAAATGTAAAAACATTACACCCGCAAATGTCAAATTAACTGCAAATGTCATAACATGTCATAACATGTCAACCACAAGTGTAAAAATGACCACAAATGTAAAAAGAATCGCCCACAAATGTTAAAATTTGTTTAACCACAAATGTAAACACATTTCGCCTACAAATGCCATATCATGTCGACTGCAAATGTAAAAACTCATTGCTTGCATAATACACCTATGTAAGATAAGTTATTATGGTAAATTTCTACTTGGTCTAATGCCAATTGGTCTAATAGCCAAATGGTCTAACATCATTCGGTCTAACAACAATTCGTCCATCACCAATTCGTCTAATCAACATTTCGTCTAATAACCATTTGGTCAAATAATCACTTAGTCTAATCACCACTTCGTCTAAACCCATTTGGTCTAATACCCATTTGGTCTAAACACAACTTGCTAACAATCAGTTCGTCTAATGTTCATTTGGTCCAATATCTATTTCGGCTAAAGCCAGTTGGTCTCATAACCAAAATGGTCTGATCTCATTTCGTCTAATAGCCATTATATCTAAATCCAGTTTGTCTAACACCCACATCGTCTAATTACCATTACGTCTAATCATGGTCTGGTCCAATTGTCAGTTCGTCCAATAACCGTTTGGTCTAATGTTCACTTGGTCTTATATCCATTTGGTCTAATACTACAGACACATAGGTTAGCCTGTCATATTTATATACACATTGCATGGGTCGTGGAACTGCTAACAATCAGTTCGTCTAATGTTCATTTGGTCCAATATCTATTTCGGCTAAAGCCAGTTGGTCTCATAACCAAAATGGTCTGATCTCATTTCGTCTAATAGCCATTATATCTAAACCCAGTTTGTCTAACACCCACATCGTCTAATTACCATTACGTCTAATCATGGTCTGGTCCAATTGTCAGTTCGTCCAATAACCGTTTGGTCTAATGTTCACTTGGTCTTATATCCATTTGGTCTAATACTACAGACAAATAGGTTAGCCTGTCATATTTATATACACATTGCATGGGTCGTGGAACCGGCCCCTTCACTCTTTGAGTAGACACGTTTCATATAATTCTGTTTAATGATTATTGTACAGTATTCATTTTTTAGAAGAGACCGAAGCGAGCGGCCAAACATGTTTGGCCGCTCGCTTCGCTCGCTTACAAAATGTTGAAAAGGGTAGTTTGTACCCCGGCAAGAGGCGTCAGTCCCCTCTTCCGAAAACGTTCCATTTCCCTGCATTGTGGTACATGTAGTAATAATGATGATAATAATGAATAGAAACAGAATGACATAACGAGAGAGAGATGTTGGAAGAATAAATATAAAGAGTAATATAAGGGAAAGCGGAACTAAAAATTAATCGATGAATTATTATTATTATTATTACTTATAACGCGCTTTTCCCATTAGGCTCAAAGCGCTTACAATAAATTAAATCATCTACAAACTAAAAACTATCAAAAAGATGTGTTTTAATGCCTTTTTGAAAATTATTACTGATGAAGACTGTCTAATAGAAAGTGGCAAATCATTCCAGTATTTTGAAGCTGACACAGTAAACGCTCTATCACCAGCTAATGTTCGAGTTACTGAATATGTGAGGCGGAGAGGGTCACTGGCGGACCTTAGTAATCTAGTGGGCTTGTATAAGCTCAGACAGTTAATCAAATACTCTGGAGCCTGGTTATTAAGTATTTTGTAGACAAACAAGAGTAATTTGAAAATTATTCTTTGCTTCAAAGGAAGCCAATGTAGTGAGTTCAAGAGTGGTTGAGAAGGGTGGTCTCCAGAAACCTGTAAAATTAATCGTGCTGCCCAATTTTGTAATCGTTGAATACGAATCAACTGATTAGAGGGAATCGTAGAAAGAAACTCATTGCAATAATCAATACGAGATAAAACTAGAGAACGGACAGCATTGTGATAAGTAGACTGATCGATGAACCTTCTGATTCTAGAAATGTTCCTTAAATAAAAAGTAACTGTTTTACAGATGTAAGAGATATGATGTGACATCGACATACACGGATCAAACATAACACCAAGGTTTCTTATTGTTTCTGAAGGTCTTATGAGTGTGCCACCAACATCTAACTGAACATTTGGAAGACTGCGCAGGTTGTAAGCAGAAGCAGCAACAAAAAATTCAGTCTTTGAATCGTTCAATTTTAACTTATTCACCACCATCCACTGTCTTATATCTGATATACAATTCTGAAGTGCATTATCAAGAGCTCCAGGAGTCTTAGGATCAAAAGAAATATATAATTGTATGTCATCAGCATAAAGGTGATATTTAATATCATGATATCGAATGATGTCACCTACAGGGAGAGTATATATTGAATATGCTATGGGTGCCACTATTGACCCCTGCGGGAGTCCAAATTCTAGAGTTGTGGGATTGGACAATGTGCTGCCAATGTCAACTTGTGAAGACCATCCAGACAGGTATGATTTGAACCATGATGAGTTTATTTATTCATTTGTCTTTCTTCCAACAATAAGTAACAAGAAAAATAACATTAACACTTTCTTTCAAACAATGATATAAATAACAACAGTAACACTAGGCTTTACAAGTATACTAAAAAAAACATAAATATATGACCGAGTACATGTACCTGTGTAATGATAACAAAGATAACAATGATGAAACTGTTGACCTAACACCTATTCTATTGAATAAACGAGATATCAAATGCTGCTGATAAATCTAACAGCGCCACACACACTACATTATTTGAGTCAAGAGAAAACATTATGTCATTTTTCACTTTGATTAGAGCTGACTCAGTACTGTGACTTGACCTGTAGGCAGATTGGAGAGAATCAAAAAGATTATAACACAGGGCGCACGGCAACAGCTGCACGCGACTGATTTCTTGCTCCCGAGATTTACCTTTATTTCGTGATTTTTATACCTGAAAGACTAAATATACTGTATTGTGATATTCATCTATAATTTGTTACATATATGAAGATATTGCTCACATTCAAGTAAAGATATATCTATCAAGGAAATTGGACTTATTTGGATTTGAATTTGCACTTCTGTTGGTCTTACACTGGAGTGACTGAACTGCTACGTACTTCCATAATGCATGCTTCAAACTACGCATCTGCGGCGGCACCGCCTCAGCTCTCTAACATTAATGAGAGGCAAGGTAAGCCAGTTTTCGTGATGCATAATAACATTCCTGGTGAACAGAGGGTTGAACTAGAAGAGCTGTACAAATCAATTTGTAAGAGTGTTGATTCTAAAGATATTCATGGAATTCAAAAAGGAGGGGGACTATGGCGCTTGTATATAAATGAACGCCAAAACAGAATTGGGCTGATTACAGAAGGCATTCAAATAAGAAATACTTCTGTCAGAGTTTACGACAAAACCCTTTTCTCCCAAATCAAACAGACAATGCTCTTCGTGTTCTGATAAAAGACATCCCTCTATCAGTTCATGAGACAGTTATTCTAGACGAGTTTGAAAGTATGAACCTGAAAGTTAATGGTACCATAGTATATCCCAAACTTCGGGTTGACGGGAAATTAACTCAATGCCTTACAGGAGATCGTGTTGTTTACATCGACCCCCCTCCCCAGCCCCTCCCGAGGTTCACGCGCTTCCAGAACTTCAGGGCTCGTGTGCAGCCTGAAGCACAGACAGCGACGGTTACATGCTCCAATTGTCTCAAGGAGGGTCACCATCGCTCCAGATGTAGCAGTGAAGTGGTATGTCGGCTTTGCAAAAAATCCGGACATATGCAAAGTAGTTGCTCTGAAGCAGAACAACCTGCACCGAACGCCAATCGACCAAGTAGCACACTCCAAGCGAACGGTTCAGCTGAAGTTATGATGGTAACCATGCCAACAGATACACCCCACAGCACCGTAAAGGCAACCATCAGCGACCCACTAGCAACGCTTGTGTCAGACGCTTCTAAAAGTTCTGCATCATCCGCCCCAAAACCCGATCAAAAACGCTATTAAATAAAAGCAAGAGTCGAGAATCAAGACAAGAAATTGCTGACAATTGCGAACTGAGACAAGTTGGAAAAGCATTGGCTCAGTTCAGATCACGTAGCAACAGCGCGCCAAGCATCGGTGGTCAATGTAAAATCACACAATACATTGAGCGATCAGCTTCCTCTGATTCCGATGAATCAGAAGAAAACACAGAAGACGAGCTCTCTGAAGCTACATTACAATCAACGAACCGAGCGAATGCTAATCTACATCATACAAAATAAGGCAGGAAGCGAAAACGCAAAAATGGGAAAAAATTGTGATTAAAGAACTTAATTTTCGGAAAGTTTTGTGATAAATGATGGAACATCAACGAAAGAGTGTCAAAACTATAACGACGTCGCTACTAGCAATTTCGCAAAATTGTAACGGACTACGAAATAAATTGAAAAGGCAAATGTGTTTTAGATGGTTTAAAAAACAAAACGCCGATATTGTTTTAATCCAAGAAACTCATTGGACTAAAGACATGGAAAATATAATACGAACTGAATGGAATGCTATGGCATTTTTCAACCACGGTAATACTAATGCACGTGGAGTAGCAGTATTGTTTAAAGTAGATATTCAAAGAAAATCACAAATATGGCAATTAATGTATCACTAGAAACTGGGAAGCTTACAGATGGCAATCGTATAAGTTTTATGTCAACTGCGTATCTGGTGATTATAAAAACAACACAAATAAAAGCTCTTCTCAGCATCTGGAATATCCGAGGATTCGCCAGGAATATAGCGATGTTTTGATGTCGTCACACTCGGGATCGATCCTGCTTAAGCAGACGACGTCCTATAATGAATGAACGTAATTGCAATGCAATTATTTATCAAATTATAAAGAGTTTGGTGTATTTAAACATGACCTTATTTCACACCATTATAAAGGGAAAGTGAAACTGATTCTGATAGCTAAAACCGTTTGATTGTAAATACATAGGAGAAGGGTCAATGATCAATGAAATAAACCCCACTTTCAAATTGAAAAGCCCTCCGAATAATAGCAGGATGGTATTCGTTCCCTCTTGAAACGCCGAACATGCCCCGGTGCAAGCAGCTGAAAATACAATGGCGTCTTATTTTGTTTACAAGTGACTGATTCCTTTATTTTTTTAACGCTGCATTTTTCATCAAAATAATACCATACACGAAGTTAAGAGTGAGGCAACAGACTAACATTAAGACTGACGCTAGTGAAGGAAGAGAAATAAGTTAAGAGGAGATGACAAAATAGGCTCTGAAAAATGTGTAAGATGTTATGGGACATCGTCTGCTTAGACAGGACTGGTCCAGGGTGTGTCGTCACATATCTCAGCAGCGTTCGAGGAGCTCTTCAGCTGCTATATCGGGGGCTGTATTTTACCGTTTTATAATTGATAATAATCATTACTTCAAATGTTTCCAAGCGTTGAATTTGGATAACCTTGTTTAATTTATGCCATCTATGCAATAATAAGTATTAAGCCAATATTTAAAATCATTAACGTTCTACTTTAAAAGACCAACAGAAATAAAATATCTATCTGAACATAAAGATCACAGTGGGAGATTTCTCATTATAGAATGTGAAATACAATCATTTAAATATGTAATTGTTAATATATACGCCCCCAATATCCATTTAAAAAGAGAGGTATTTTTCAAAGATGTTCATAATGCACTAAAACAAAAGTTCTGTGCAAAAGATGTGCAATCACATTTGATTATGGGCGGAGACTTCAACTGCGTGTTAAATTCAAGTGTTGATACATTTAATGTAAAAAGCAAATACAAAACCCCTGGTTCCTTAAAACAGCTTATCAAAAAACAACATCTTGTTGATATTTGGAGAAAATTTACATGGCGTAATAAATATTTGCACATAGCATCAAGAATTGATATGGTATTAATCAGCAAAGAACTAAAAAATAAAATTCTTAAAACTGATACAAGACCATCAGTTAATAGTGATCATAACGCTATTACCATGACAATCAAGAGGGAAGGGACTAAAAGAGGTCCTGGTGTTTGGAAATTGAATTCAGATTTACTGACAAATGATGATTATTGTGAAGAGATAAGAAAGATTATAGCTGATAAAGTTCAAGAAAAGAAAGAATTTTTCATGTCCTGGCGGGAAACGTGGGAATTATGCAAAATTAGAATACGAGAATACTCAATTAGATATGCTCGAAATAAGAAAAAGAGTATGAATTAATCAGTTGGGTAACATGAAATAATGAAGTTAATTATTCAATTGTCTCCAACGGCCACCAGAAGGTGGTAACACACGCAACTGCTGTGTGATAGGTTGCTCGACTGCTGTTGGTGACAATTGAATAATTAACTTCATTATTTCATGTTACCCGACTGATTAATTCTATAACATTGATTTGACATCATATGAATGGGATAGTTCGAACCTATACCACTAAGGGCACTCCGGTGGTCTAGTGGTTATGACACTGGTCTAGTAACCCAGAGCTCGCGGGTTCGAATCCCGGTCGGTCTGCCTGTGATTTTTTTTCACAGCAGTCGAGCAACCTATCACACAGCAGTTGCGTGTGTTACCACCTTCTGGTGGCCGTTGGAGACAATTGAATAATTAACTTCATTATTGTATGTAGTTTTGTTTCTAACAGAATGTGCATTCCATAAACAGACATTACAACTAAATCTTACATTAGAATTATCAACATATGACACTGATCGAAGATTGGCCATATTCCTTCCCCTCTCTTTATGTAGATACCGGTTTGTATCATTCCTTTTCTGTCCCCCTCTCTTCCCTCTGAAATGTGTCTGGATACCAAGTTCCTTAATCCGAAGCCATACATTCTCGTGGAGCATGCCCCTGTTCTTACGCGTATTGTGAGCAATGTTCGACAATCCACTTGTCACCACCTCAGGACTGTAATGCCTCCATGCAGGATTGCACTGCAGGAGAAAATCTCGGTCATAAACCATGCGTCCATGAGTTCCATTGCACGATAAGAATGAAGATTGCTTATGAGTCCGATAGTCCCCGAGAGCATATTCAGTTGCTGGACCTGGATTAGGGTCGACATCGCCAGACTTCAATAACTGGAACTGAAATGTTGCCGTTGAATTTTGATAATACAGCTGGCGATGTTTCAAGTACCTACAATGAACCCATGATACTAAAGTATGAAGATATCCATGTCCATGTACATGATGTGGCACAGCTGCAGTTGAGACTTGGACAGTAGATAAAATGTTAAAGATAAACCAAAGTCTCAATAGCTCCATTGTAATGCACTAATGCTACAGTATAAGATCAATGAGTTACATGTACAATACAATAGCTTCTAAAGTTGAGTGAACATGAATAGTGAACACCAAGTACATACATGTAAGTAGTAGGCAGTCAACACAATACACAGCCTACATGTACAAAATGGCATACAGATACAGAGTAGATCAAATCAGATCCAGTGCAAAAAATATTGCATCAAATTTCTCACCAGATATTGAAAAATACAACCATAAATTCTGGCAAATTGAATCAATGCACATAACAAATTTGTCTGATACAACTGAAAAGTCAAAATCCACAGTATAACAGTGAAAAAATAGTCAAAATATCAGAGCTTAAACTACCACATGTCAGCCACGCAGGGCGACAACAACCATTGTAATGAAACGTTAAGGTATAAAAGGATAAAGACATAACGTAAAAAATAGAGAGAGAGAGAGAGACAGATTGTAGAAGGATAAAGAAAACCATGACGGAAGATGGCAGAGATTATAAAAAAAGGTCAAACAAAGAAAAAGAAGAAGAATAACGAAATTAGGGATGAAAAGCAAAAAGAAAAAAAAGATAAAAAGAATGAAATAATGCAAAATATGCAAAATGATAGAAAGATAAACCAATGAATAAAGAGCCGGAAAACAACATAAAGAGAGAAAGGGAAAGATGATAGAAGAAATAATATAAACATTAATATACGGAAAGATGGAAGAGGTGATAGAAGGAGTCAAAGAATCACACCACTAAAGGAAAATGGAAAGATGAAAGGATAAAAGCAAAGAAATAACATAACGAAAGATAGATAAATGATAGAAAGTTAACGATATACATAAGAGAAGATAGCGAAAGAATTAAAAGCATAAACAAATAACAAAAGCAAAGAGCAATAAAACAATTTAAAATTCACTAAAATATTAATTAATTTATTACTTAATCAATTTATTCACTAGATAATTAATTAAGCACAAGTAATCAATTCATGCCATGCTCCATCAGGTCACCTTTTTCTCCTATCCCCCCAACAAAAAAACAAAAATAACTAAACCAGGGGCGGATCCAGGATTTAGTATAAAAAGGGGGGGCCTAAACCTAACCCTAATCCTAATCCTATTTCATATTCATGAGCATTCGCCATTGTCATTCTCCGTGGATCCGTTTAATGATCTCCCTCAATTCAATGGGCAGAAGGTAGTCCGTAGTCATAGCAACAGGGCAAACAAGAAATTAGCCCAGGTGGTCATTAGACGAAACGATGATTAGACCAAATGGTAATTAGACCAAATGATAATTAGACCAAATCACAATTAGACCAAATGGTTATTAGACTAAATGGGTGAAGACTAAATGATGATAGACCAACTGCGGTTAGACTGACAAATGGACCAAACGATGTGTAGACCAAATGCGTATTAGACTAAATGGGTTTAGACCATTTGATAATTAGACGAAATGGCAATTAGAACAATTGATAATGGATCAAGTGGTTATTAGACCAAATGGTTTTAGACCAAATGGCTATTAGACTAATTCAATATAGACAAAATGGTAATTAGACGAAAGGACAATTAGACCAAATGGTAATTGGACGAAATGATGAAAATTGGTTATTAGACTATCTGATATTAGACCGAACGATGTTAGACCAATTGGCTATTAGACCAACTTGCTGTAGAACAAGTGGCAATAAACCCTTCATTTTTAATCGAAACAACATGCAGCCGTGCGCTTTATATTGTATTTTTGTGTTATCTTTGATTACTAGTATCACTATATTGAAACGATAACAGGCATGTTTCAGGCATTTCAACCGGTAAACATTTCATTAAAAAATCACGTAAATAAAAAGTAAAATTTACGTTCAAATTCAATTTATATGAAGCGCACTCTTGAGACTGATAAAATAAATTGCTGTTCTATGTAGAGATCGATGGATTATGTGAATTTTCATGCCATTGAAGTTTATGATCAGCTCCTCTACAACGCCACCCCCCCCCCCCTCTCTCTCTGTAAACTGATCTTAAAATTTGTGGTAAAGGGTGTTTCAATATTTTAGGTATTTTGATGGTCAGGAAAACCTCACACACACGCACCCACACCCCGCACGCACACATCTCATAATCTTACATAGGTGCATTATGCAAGCAATGAGTTTTTGCATTTGCAGTCAACATGTTGTGGTAAAAATGGAAATTTTTACAGTTGTAGGCGAAATGTTTGTGGTTTAACAGATTTTTTTACATTTGTGGGCGATTCTTTTTATACTTGTGGTAATTTTTACACTTGTTGTTGACATGTTATGGCATTTGTGGTTATTTTGACATTTGTGGTTGATATTTACATTTGTGGGCTCTACAGGGGAATATACAGAAACTAAACAAAATGAACAAGCTTTACATATCCGTTTCAATGCACTTTTCCGCACAACAGACATCGATAAAGGGTTATAACAGGAAAACATACTGTCCCTTTTCCCCCAAGGTATTTAATTTTTTAAGTCTCGAAATTTCTTGTTCGATTAATTGAGATATATACATATTTCAATTGGAGGAAAATACTTTCAAATGGTGAAATGGTCTCGTATATGTGTTACAAAATTTTGTAAATTGTGTCATAAATAGACTGAAATATAACATTTCTTAATTTCTCTTCTGAAAGTTGAACGATTATTTCTTTTTTTTTTCATTTCACAAAGATGATCATGTAAGCAATAGTTAGTCTACGTCTGAATCTGCCTCTACTTTCTCTCATTCTTCCTCCCTTTTATTTCACGAGCACATATACACGCACTCCCACACAACCCCACCCATCATTTCAATATTAAGAAAACTAGAAGCAATAGGTTTATGAACAAATAGATAATAATGAATCAGGAGAAGTGTCAGTTTTATACTTACGGTTAGATATTTCTGTTTTCCATGCAGTCACATGCATTTAGGTAAATGTGATTAAACTTTATGTAATGATGATCGATTTTCATTTTTGTTACAGACGGACCAACTGAGACATATCAAACCCAAACCAAAATCCAAAGCCAAACCCAGGCATTGCTTTCCTCCTCGTTGACTACCACATCTGTCACCACACAACACTTCAAACATGATCAGAAATTCTACCTGATTGTCACAGGTGTTTCTGCCATAGCTGTTGCAGTATCAGCTGTCCTTCTCGTGGCAGCGGTCAGATGCTACATGTCGATAACCAAGGCCCCCCAATACCAAACGACTTACAGAGACAGTTGGAACAAACACTTCCCTATTGCCAGATCCGCATCAACAGTGAGTTTACTTCCGTTGTTTGTTAGTTTCTTTCTCTTTTCATTGATGTGTAAGACTTAGTCTCAATATCTTCCTGCTCTCAGGGTGTTGTTCTTATCCATGTGCTGTACTCGTAAATGTTGGTATTTGTATGAAAATTACTCTGTTTTCTACAGGAGGTATATCTATGCAAACCAGGGCCCCGTTGGATAAAACTTACCATTAATGGTAACTCTGCTATCTATGGTAACTACCATGGGAACATCACTCAACAGCCAATCAACTGATCATTACTAGGCAGGGATTGTTCTGCGGAACGTCTAGAGTGTTTAATCATTGACAGACTTTTCACCATAAAGGAATGTTTCACTGAATACTTTTCTTTAAATATTGCTCTGAGTATTTACTTAGTTTTTTTCACTTTTTGAAATATCAAGACCACAAAATCTCTCTGTGTCAGTAATTAATTCAGAGCACAACAATTGCCACTGTGTGTTGCAGCTGAAATTCCAGAACACCTTTATAATCCAGAGTCATGAATCATTAATGACAGTGGACAGCAAAAGGGTGGCAGAAATGACAGCTGCAACACACAATAGCAATTGTTGTGATCTGAATTCATTACTGATACACACAGATTTTGTGGCCTTGATTTGTCAAAAAGTGAATCACTTTTAATTAAATATTTAGAGCAATATTTAAAGAAAAGTATGCAGAGAAATGTCATAAAACTTGCTCCCAATAATTTCACATCTTTCAACTTTAAAATGTAATGGCCTCAGTCTGATACGAGGTAAGATTTGTGATTTATTAACGATCAAAAGTGTCCACTGTTTTTTTTTTAAACCCAGTACAATCATAAATTTATCAAATTACATCTGCTTTATTGTGCCGAATCCTGATCATTCACAAATTTAGTCAAAAAGTCAATCTACTTTTTTAGAAACTTATGTGCTTATATTGCTTTTTACAACGTTCAATTTAATGTTGTAGAGACTTCAAATTAATAGATCAAGCTATTCGATTGGAAAGTGATTAATATTGTACATATGTTTATTCTGGTGATTTTTTATATATCAAACATGATTACAGGGTCTATTTCTTTTCCTTTATTTGATTCATTTCACTCTACAGGGTAGTTCTCTGGGTCGGTTTATTTCTTTTTTCCGTCATCCTGAAGAAAGCTTCTCATCTAGCACGTCTTCATCGGGAACCTTTTCTTCTAGTCGTTTCAGTTTCAGTTCGTCACTCTACAGCGATTCTACCTCATCATCGAGTTCGTTTAGATCTTCAGTATATTCAAGAATTCGTTCTTTCTTCAATTTTCACTCTGATCAAGACGACTACTCCGTTTATCGAAGAGGCCATTCTTCTGGAAATCTATTGACCACATTTCATCCGCAAAGCTCGCAAGACACGAGTATCGATTCCCCAAGCGAAGAGACTTCCGTCCAAAGTGAAGACCAATGTGAAGACCAACATCCATATAGGCGTATATCATGGAGAATGATAAGGAACGCATTTGGCTCAGGTAGAAGTCCCAGGAGTAGTTTCCGATCTGCAAGATCAAGTATTCAAGGGGGAGGGAATCGAACAAGCACAGATAGTTCCCTTCTGGATACCAGCTCTTTGATTCTTAATGAGAATAGTCTATTAACAGATAGTGATTCTGTCTTCACTGTCCCAAGGACACGAATGAAAGTACAACATACATATTTCAGAGGCTTCAAAGTTGGATATGATCCTGTTTCTCAGACAATAAAGAGTGATGCTAGCTTGGTATCTGCTGGTGCAGTTGGTGATGATTCGAGGGATCAACCCGCAGTCAAACCTGAACTACACGATGCAGTAGATTGGCCGAGAAGTAAGCGGAAAATAATACACACTTATTTGAAAGGTCGCGCCCGATTAAGCTCAAGTTCCAGTGTTCTTGGCAGACCGCTGCCTTCCATTCCTGATCGTCACAGAGGAGATGACACGGAGTCCCTGATACATAACATTACCGACCAAGCCACTCCTTGTAGTCCAATAGTAACTGACCATGATGTGAGACCGTGGACACATTCAGCTGAATCACGAACAGTTGATTCACGCGAGGGACGTATGCATCAACAGGAGAGAGATGATACAAACCTATCAGGGTATGAGACTACTCAAAGTTGGTGTGATATGCCAGGCGCCGATGCCAACAACCTTGAGCATCTGGCTGAAGTAGTAAGTGTGCATGCATCAGATGATAATAGACTCTCATTGTGCGGCGACCAGCTCAACGTAGCAGAATTGAACATAGACCAACAACAGGAACTATCAAGGAATGTGTTAAATCGCAGCCCGAGGTTTGATGGAAATGCGACACTAGTGGGAGCAACAGCAACTTTGGAAAATAATCGGCTCTACAGTGAAATAAAGAAGAAAAACAAAAAGATTGTTCATATTTATTTCAGAGGAAATACCAAATCCTAGACTATGCATGCTATCCTAGAATGGTAGACCGTGTCCGTTGGTAACATATACTTTGTACATGATAAAAGGGTGTTGATATAAATAACAATATACATGTTTATCTGGGAGGGAAAGGGGTAAACTCACAGGGGATCGTCTGCTGGACAGGGTATATTGTTCATCGTTATAATGGGCAAATGGTTATATGCACTGGTACACTGTCGATTGGTCTACCACCACTTGGTCTAATCATCAGTTCGTCTAACCCCATTTAGTCTAAAACCCATTTGGGATAATTTTCACTTCGGCTAATTTTCACTTCGTCTATTTCCAAATAGTCTAACAGTCATTTTGTCTACAAGCCACATGGTCTCATATCCATTTGGGCTACACCTAATTTGGCTAATACCATATGGTCTACCTATCATTTGATCCGATTCCATTTAGTCTAATAACCAGTTGGGCTAGTTATCATTTAGTATGACTGTCATATGGTCTAATATCCAATTCGTCTAATAACCAGTTAGTCTACTTATCATTTGGTCTAATTTTCATATAGTCTAATGACCATTTGGTCTAATTACTATTTATTCTTCTGGCCATTTAGTGGCAAGTTGAGAAAGGAAAGGGAAATGAAACTTTAAAAAAATGAAACTTCAAAGAAGTCAACTATACGTAAATTTGCATTAAAAGAGTTATTCACCTTGCTGCTGCTATATGCATTATTTTTTAGTAATTAAAACAATCATAGGTCTTCTCTTCCTTTCATGACTTAAGTAGAAGAACCTGATTTTGCATTGCACTTCAAATTATGTTTGTTGGGTCGGTAATCTGTTATTCATGGTTCTTTTTTTGATATCCGATGTACAGATGTTTGTGCAAGTAGTCAATAAAAGGTAGGGGCGGTGCCAGGGTATTTTCATAGGAGGGGCAAGACGACCCACACACTTGGGGTTTCAACGAACTAGGTACCGTTTTTGGAAAAGGGGAAACTTAATTATAAAGGGTGAAGACAAGAATGGAAAATGGCGTTTTGATACGTTGCTGTACCTCTACATTGTACTTAACACGCATTAAATATATTAGATATATTTTCTAATCTTTGCATAATATGAAATTCTACCTTACTCCTAACTTGCAAGCGAGCGACCAAAAATATTATGTTCTTCTTGAAAGTCATGCATCGTGCTTGCATTATATTGATTTCATGACGAAGATGCCGCAAAAGCGTTTAATTTCAAGCATAATCTCTCAATAAAAGAGATAGATAGGACTTTATGTTACTGCCATGAGTTACAATAAGTGAGTGCGAGCGAGCGTAGCGAGCAAGCTTCGGGCGGGGGATATCTTAATTGCTGCAATATTATTAAACTTTGGGGCACTGTGTCCCCAGCTCTCGCTAAGTTCCTGCTTAAATGTGTCACACTGTTGTCATATCAAGAACTAAATATTCTGCCATTAAGCTTCTCTGATTCTTTTGAGCTATGCAAACTGCTATTTTCAGGGGCGGCGCTACAGGGGGAGGGGGCAGGGGAGGTTGCCCCCTATGATTTTTCAAGTGACCTAAAAGACAGAGAGAGAAGAAAAACGGAAAAAAAAGGAGAAGAAGAAAGAAGAGTAGGCCTATGCAACTATTATTATTATTATCATTATTATTATTATTATTATCATTATTATTATTATTATTATTATTATTATTATTATTATTTATTCATCTAAAACGTACATTAACTCTCTCGTTGGCGGGGGCACAATGCCCCCCCCCCCTTTTCAAAGCTCAAAAAAAGTCTCCTGCTACCCACAAAAATGCCGCTTTGTATACGTAAAGGCAGTGGCGTATATAGGTAGGCCTATTATGACGCCCTGGGCAAACAGTGAATTTGCGTTCCCCCCCCCCCCCCTCCCCGATTAAAATTATGTTATGCGAGGTCGCGAAGCGACCGAGCTCTAATTTTTTCTATTCAATTATATTTTTACCCTTCTACAGAGTTCCTTTATTTATCATCAATAGGCCTATAACAATTTTTACAAAAGATCGTACATATATATATTTTTTTTTCACCCATGATTTGTCATGAAATACTTAAACAATAGAGTATACCATAATATAACAAAATATGCAGCCGCACAGCGGTGTATTGGATAGTTTGACAAAATATACGTTTACAATAATACACTACTTTTAATTTGTAAACAAATCTTTAGGCATTTTACTCCCAGTGTTAAAGATCGTATGCTCGATCTGTAATGAAAAACACAAGTCAGAAAAAATTGGAACCAGTGGGATTCGAACCTGGGAGTAAAATGCCTAAAGATTTGTTTACAAATTAAAAATTCCTCCCCAGTCAAGCTTCTTCGTTTACTAACCATTGTCTATGGCGGACCGTTAAAAATGAATATTAATGAGTCAGAAAGAAGAGGATCTTGGGTATTTGATTCTAGTTTCATCGTGACTTGGCCGTGAACCAGAATAGCCTGGTGGTTAAGTCGCTGCCCGGCAAGCAGTAGATGACAGGTTCGAATCCCACTGGTTCCAATTTTTTCTGACTTGTGTTTTTCATTACAGATCGAGCATACGATCTTTAACACTGGGAGTAAAATGCCTAAAGATTTGTTTACAAATTAAAAATTCCTCCCCAGTCAAGCTTCTTCGTTTACTAACCATTGTCTACGGCGGACCGTTAAAAATGAATATTAATGAGTCAGAAAGAAGAGGATCTTGGGTATTTGATTCTAGTTTCATCGTGACTTGGCCGTGAACCAGAATAGCCTGGTGGTTAAGTCGCTGCCCGGCAAGCAGTAGATGACAGGTTCGAATCCCACTGGTTCCAATTTTTTCTGACTTGTGTTTTTCATTACAGATCGAGCATACGATCTTTAACACTGGGAGTAAAATGCCTAAAGATTTGTTTACAAATTAAAAATTCCTCCCCAGTCAAGCTTCTTCGTTTACTAATACACTACTTACAAAACAGTCAAAGAGAACATAGACTCTCAGAAACATTTGGTGAAATGAAACCATTTTCCCCTCAAACTTATCTTCTTTAAGATTTTATCTATGATATGTACTTTTCCATATCATAATATGTTTTGATGCTATAACTTTTTCAAACCTTGGTAATTGACTTTTACATTTAGCTGATTACAGGGACGGCCAACAAAATGACGCATAGTGTTGTTGGTAGCTGCGTAGAATATCCAAACAGGCAATTAGCCTTTAGTAGTGATAATTAGACAAAGTGAAGTTTAGACCAATTGGCATTTAGACTAACTGACAATTAGACTAAATGGAAAATGGACTAAATGAAAGTTAGACCAACTGCACATTAGACCATATAAATGCCATGTAGACCAAATGAATACTAGACCAAGTGGATTTTAGACGAAATGCCTGTAGACCAACTAGTTTTAGACTGACTGGGAATTAGCCAAACTGTCATTAGACGAACTGGTAGTAGACCAAGTGACAACAAAATAAAGTAGACGAAATGGTAATTAGACGAAATGGTAATTAGACCAAGTGATAATTAGCCCAAGTGGTCATTAGACCTTCTGGTTATTAGACCAAGTGCGAATTAGACCAAATGAAGAGTGGACCAAAAGGGTTTAGCCCGAATGAAGGTAGCCAATCTGGAAATTAGACCAAGTGGTTTTAGCCCAAGCGTGCATAAACCTATGCACTCTGCTTGCCATAATGTTTGCTATCACCCAAATTACAACAGGCCATTGGTTTTGGGTTTCATTTGTATATACAGCCAGTAATATGATGCTTGTTGCCTTATCGACAAGGGAAATGGTTGTTCCCTAGTTCCTAATATAGGTTTAACGTCGATTAAAGAGCTGGTTATCTTATAGGAATGCTGTATGCATGCAGGTTTTAAAATCATGACGAGTGTAGAATTACATTATTAATGAAGACGAAAGTTGATCAGTTGTCTCACGATGTGCAAACGAGGAAAGCTACGACGTTTCGACCGCTACTGCTAGTCTTCGTCAGGCAATGAGCATAGACTTCGCTGCGCGCGTGTTATATAGCAGCGGCGGGGATCCGGGGAGCCCGGGTGCGTGCTATTGTTTGTCTCTACTCGGGCGCTGTAATTGGTCGGTGCCGATGGCCAATCACCGGACACGATGTCATTGTTGGGCCCCGCCGGTGCTAGCCTCTTGTCGAGGCCCTGGCGCTGTTGAAATCCTTGGCGATATGGAGAAAACCCGAGGCGCTTGCGCCGAGGGCCTCTTGACACCCGACCTGAATTATATATTCATGAGGCACGATTTCCTACTGAATTATGCATGAAAACGTTAGTTAGATAACTGCGGCGATCGCCCAGCAAATTGGCCAATGAAATCTCAAGGATTTCTTACTTCAGTTCTGGACTAGTCTATTATTTTCTGGGGGGGATTACGTAAATCTCTTGCTCAAAGTACATTCACAGACAAGCACATTATGAAGAATTCGATCTCTAGCTTACAAACCATGGTAATTTGAAATAAGACAAATGTACATATTTCTCAAGAGATCATCATATATTTACAAATAATGAAGAATGGGCAATAAAAGTCACCGTTCAACAATAGATGCATGTCCATCAATTGTGATGTAACCAAGGAGTTACCAGCATCTTCACTGCCTGGCAAGGCCCCGGGGAATCCGCCTGGCCCAGGCCCAGCTCGCGAAGCTAAGCAGCGCAGCATGCAGTCTCACTTTCCATCCCTGGCCCACGGAGGTAATCAGCACAGAGCGATAGCGCGTGAAAAATAACACTTTTTCCATAGCCAGTAGGCAGATTCACAAAAACATCTTGTCCTTTAAGTGCAGATTTGATTGCATCAACTTGCAAATCTTTGAATCTGTCAATCTTCAACATTCTAGCGGCATATTCTAAGCCCTTACAAATATCGGCATCACTCGTCGTGGAAGAAACGTTGAACGCCATTGTAAGAAATAGCTTGCAGTCGAGTCATGAATATTTAACATTACGTCATGGTAGCTCGCGCTTATTGGATGATTTTCACCGACCAAAATTTGGTCGGAATATTCGTCAAAACAATGAAATACAAAAGAAATTCAGATCAGGTGTCAAGAGGCCCTCGGCGCAAGCGCCTCGGTGTTTCTGGCTCGCTTGGCTCGCCAGAAATTTTGCCTCCATATCGCCAAGGATTTCAACAGCGCCAGGGCCTCGACAAGAGGCTACGCCGGTGCGGGGGCGGCGCTGTCTCTAACTGGGTGCGTGCTATTGTTTGTCTCTACTCGGGCGCTGTGATTGATCGGTGCCGATGGACAATCACCGGACACGATGTCATTGTTGCGCCCCGCCGGCGCGGGGGCGGCGCTGTCTCTAACTGGTTCCAACCGGTTTGCCGAGTGGCGCCGAATGGCTAGTAACCATTCCTCTGGGATCATCGCCCTAACTGGGATGAGATCAGCTGCATTGCGCACGACAAGCATTGGTATACGCGCCGAATTAAGGAAATGATTCAGTCTACATCCGAGCAATATTAATAGGGATAACGGCATTGGCATCCCAGAGGAATGGTTACTAGCCATTCGGCGCCACTCGGCAAATCGGTTGGAACCAGTTAGAGACAGCGCCGCCCCCGCACCGGCGGGGCGCAACAATGACATCGTGTCTGGTGATCGGCCAGCGGCACCGACCAATCTCAGCGCCCGAGTAGAGACAAAAAATAGCACGCACCCAGTTAGAGACAGCGCCGCCCCCTCACCGGCGGGGCCCAACAATGACATCGTGTCCGGTGATTGGCCAGCGGCACCGACCAATCACAGCGCCCGAGTAGAGACAAACAATAGCACGCACCCGGGCTCCCCGGATCCCCGCCGATGCTATATAACACGCGCTATATAACAAAGAAAAAGAAAGAAAATCTGTGTACGTATTTATTTTGCTTTTATATATTCGGATTTTCTAATGAGGTTCTATGAAGGATCAGAAAGAGCGACCCCTGCTCACGTTTGAGAGACATAGGGAATACTTGTATTCCTAAGACGCCCTCGAAATGCACCTCGAGCGGGCTTGTCAGGATAACGTTGTAAAATCAGGGCAGGAGTGGCCGTCCTGCATGGTATCCTGGAATCTGTACCTTTCTAACTAAACAGTTAGACCCGCGGATCAACAAATAAAGTATAAGTGAAAAGAGCAATTTAGCAAGGAAACAATAGTCAAAATTGACTAGTTTGCCTATTTTAAAACAACAACAACAACAGTCTATGCTCATTGCCTGACGAAGACTAGCAGTAGCGGTCGAAACGTCGTAGCTTTCCTCGTTTGCACATCGTGAGACAACTGATCAACTTTTCGTCTTCATCTCTCTCCACGGTGAACCTCTTCCTAACCATTACATTATTAATTGTTATACATAGTTTCATAAATATCTAACTGGTAGTGAATCTAAAAATACAACTTTTCTTGACTGCTATGTGGAATACACTACTGAAGTTACGTAATCTAGTATTAATAGATACACCTTTGAATACTATTCATATCCAACATATCCAGTAACCCTAAAAATTGTGGGCACACAGACATACACACACGCTCTTACATACATTGATTTGTGGGGAGCTGTATTGTTTTCTCCTATTGTATTTTGTACCCCGCAAGCTTGACGGAATAAAGGCCATCATTGTGCTCTTTCGTCCTCTGTACCCCACAACTACATGTATGTAAGAGCACACACACACACACACCTCCCCCCACATACATATATCCAGAACTACCCCCTCCCCACCACAAAAAAGGAAGAAGAAGAAGAAGAATATAGAAATGAAAAAAAAAGTATATTCATATTCTGTACCATTGACGTTAACTATAAGTATACTCATGATATCGGTACTTGAATCGAAAGGATGAAAAACACTCGATATGTTGCCAAGGGTAACTTGTCATAGGTTTAATGTACAATAATCATTAAAGATCACATTGCAAGAAAATTTCATCAAAATAAATATTGGCTTAATACTTATTATTGCATAGATGGCATAAATTATACAAGGTTATCCAAATTCAACGCTTGGAAACATTTGAATTAATGATTATTATCAATTATAAAACGGTAAAATACAGCCCCCGATATAGCAGCTGAAGAGCTCCTTGAACGCTGCTGAGATGTGTGACGACACACGAAGGACCAGTCCTGTCTAAGCAGACGATGTCCCATAACATCTTATACATTTTTCAGAGCCTGTTTTGTCATCTCCTCTTCACTTATTTCTCTTACTTGACTAGCGTCAGTCTTAATGTTAGTCTGTTGCCTCACTCTTAACTTCGTGTATGGTATTATTTTGATGAAAAATGCAGCGTTAAAAAAATTAAGGAATCAGTCACTTGTAAACAAAATAAGACGCCATTGTATTTTCAGCTGCTTGCACCGGGGCATGTTCGGCGTTTCAAGAGGGAACGAATACAATCTGTGATATTATTCGGCGGGCTTTTCAATTTGAAAGTGGGGTTTATTTCATTGATCATTGACCCTTCTCCTGTGTATTTACTATCAAACGGTTTTAGTTATCAGAATCAGTTCACTTTCCCTTTTAGAATGGTGTGAAATAAGGTCATGTTTAAATGTACCAAACTCTTTATAATTTGATAAATAATTGCATTGCAGTTACGTTCATTCATTATAGAACGTCGTCTGCTTAAGCAGGATCGATCCCTAGTGTGACGACATCAAAACATCGCTATATTTCTGGCGAATCCTCGGATATTCCAGATGCTTAGAAGAGCTTTTATTTGTGTTGTTTTTATAATCATCATATACGCAGTTGACATAAAACTTATACGATTGCCATCTGTAAGCTTCCCAGTTTCTAGTGATACATTAATTGCCATATTTGTGATTTTCTTTGGATAGCTACTTTAAGCTTATTAGTTGCCTTTGGAAACAACCAAGTGCTCTCCAGCTAACAGCACTAAACATAGACCTAGACTAATTACTAATTAAGAATGTGGCGGGTAGCGGGTGACGTAGATTTTGCTGATAACGGCACGAGGAGACCAAGATATGATCCTTTTCAGGAAGAAAATGAACATGACTTTTTCAAGAAGTATAGGTTTTCCAAAGCAGTGTCTGAAGACCTTGCTAACATTGTGGGCCCTGCTCTGGAAAGAACATTACGGTGGGTAGTAGCTGATAGTGTGATATTGTGAGTTTATCCTATGTAACTCCAGTGTAATTGTAGTTAAATTATGTGCTACCTCTGTAATCTCACAATCACAAAATCAGATGTATCTTAAGATGAAGGGGGGCACCTGATAGTGAAAAGGGGATGATAATAAAACAACACACACATTAGCGCATATGAAATTATGAATACTGATACTCGTTACGCAGTACTCGCAGGGAGAAAAATTGTGATATTAATTATCAGCAATTCAAGATAGCCCCCTTGGGCCTAGAAATAGCCCCTGTTGTCAACAGGGGCTACTTTTTTTAAAGAAAGAATAGCCCTCATGAAAAAGTATTTTTTACCCTGCCATGTACCATACCTTAAGTACAGTCAATGTAACTTAATAGTGTAATAGCCACTGATGATGAGAAGCATCATGATGAAAATCATCATTGGCAAAAAGACCTACTCCCATGAGTGAAGAGCTAAATTAACACTAAAATAAAAATAAATAAATAAATAAATAAATAAATGATGAGAAGTGGGCTTACATTTTTTTTTGTGGTACAGTATCTTAATCTGAAAGCTAAATGCTAGTAGTCACAGCGAGCAATAATTTCACGGGAAAGTCTTTGGAATCAAAGTTAATTGTTCACATATTGTCTTAGCTATAGATCTATTATGCAATCACAAACTTCAATAACCTTTGTGAAAGAATGGAACATACGCTGAAAACCAAGCACACAGTCTACCACCAACATAGAAAAATGTGGGAACGTGTAGTATTATTGATAAGAAAAAGACACGTCACCCGGCAGGAATGCCATTTTTATTGCAGCAAATATACATTTTCCTAAGAGAATCACTTGGCACATATATATTTATTTTTACATACAAACACTTAGGTGGTCATTTTATTGCATTCTGTGAGAATGAACTTTGTGATCATTACCAAAACTAGAGGTTAAATTTTATATAAACATTCCACTGGGGCGGGGAGGGCTCGGGACGTGGTGCATGTTCTCTATCACACAAGTAGAATTAATTGCGGTGCATCCCCCAGTGATCCCCCTTCCCCCTTCTCACCCACCCCTCCAACCCACACACACCCACACACACTGACTCTGAGTGATCCAGTGATCCACGTGCACTATGCTACATCAACAAGATTCATCAATCTATACATAGATTACTACGCACAAATACTAGATTCTGCCTAACTCTATGGCTCAAATCCACGAACAGCGCTGTACCAGCGCGAGTGTCAAACAGCGCCCTAACAGCGCTTTCTGTGCGGTCATCTTACCCGTGTTGTTAGTGGCTGATTTGTTTGTGACTTGTTAGCGCTAACAAACCTGCTACTAACAGTGTTTCTGTGCGGCCGGTACAGTCCTGTCTAAGCAGACGATGTCCCATAACATCTTACACATTTTTCAGAGCCTATTTTGTCATCTCCTCTTCACTTATTTCTCTTCCTTCACTAGCGTCAGTCTTAATGTTAGTCTGTTGCCTCACTCTTAACTTCGTGTATGGTATTATTTTGATGAAAAATGCAGCGTTAAAAAAATAAAGGAATCAGTCACTTGTAAACAAAATAAGACACCATTGTATTTTCAGCTGCTTGCACCGGGGCATGTTCGGCGTTTCAAGAGGGAACAAATACCATCCTGCTATTATTCGGAGGGCTTTTCAATTTGAAAGTGGGGTTTATTTCATTGATCATTGACCCTTCTCCTGTGTATTTACAATCAAACGGTTTTAGCTATCAGAATCAGTTTCACTTTCCCTTTATAATGGTGTGAAATAAGGTCATGTTTAAATACACCAAACTCTTTACAATTTGATAAATAATTGCATTGCAATTACGTTCAATTACGTCTGCTTAAGCAGGATCGATCCCGAGTGTGACGACATCAAAACATCGCTATATTTCTGGCGAATCCTCGGATATTCCAGATGCTGAGAAGAGCTTTTATTTGTGTTGTTTTTATAATCATCAGATACGCAGTTGACATAAAACTTATACGATTGCCATCTGTAAGCTTCCCAGTTTCTAGTGATACATTAATTGCCATATTTGTGATTTTCTTAGAATAGCTACTTTAAGTGTATATATATATACTAGAGCAGAAGCAGCCCGTGGACATCCACGGGCGCTAGCTGTGTTTATGATTAATCACCGTACCGTATATTTGTTACAATAATCAAGTGAATAAATAAAAAAGTCGGGTAAAGTTATTTTTACCAAGAAGTATTTACAACATGTCCATTGGCGGACCCGGGGGGGGGGGGGGTGCTTCTGGCCCGTGCCATCCCCACCCCTACCCCCCCCCCCCGTTCAATGGCAGGAAAGTATGCATTTTGACCATAGACGATCCGCCCTTTTGTTGATTGTGCCCCCGCCCCCTTTTAGAATGAAACCTTCTTTTTTTTGCGTGTCAGAGAATTATGGAGGGACCCCCATAACCACGCCCTCCTGAGCGAATTTTCTAGGTCTGACGAAAAAAAAATTCTCCCCACCCCCCCCCCCCCCCCCCCGGTCTGCCTTTTCCAAAAGTTGACAAACCTGCACTTGTTTTCCCCGCCTTATACTAAATTCTGGATCCGCCCCTGATCATGTGAATATGTCTTATTTATCCAAAGCTTGCATGAGTTCTGAAGAAGATTCCTTTTAATCTTGATGAAAATTGATGATATGGATAGAATAATGTTCGAGTAGAATATCCATGCATAGACCTAGAGGGAGCGATTTGATCTTGCCATGTTTCTGTGGTTTATTAATACTCAGAGTAACATCCATAATTAGCGGTACGTCCCCTGTAAAGGATGCAATAATCTTGGGAGGACCGACGGATTGACTTCCCCCTACTACCCCCCCCCCCCCCCCTCCAGCTCCCCCCATTCCATTGTCATTCCATCACCCCCAGGGCGAGGGGAGAAGGGATTAATATCATTATACGTATTCATAATCATTATGGAAATATTTTCAAATTACCGGTAGCGAACGTCGTGAAACATACACACTAAACTGTGTGTGTGACCATGAAGCTTCAAATGATGTAACTCTATACCTGTATGATGACCTGTACACGTACGTGCGAACGATCTAACACGTGTGTATAATACTGTACTGTACACTGAAGCCATGCGGATATATGGCCATGCTGTTCTTTGGCATAGCTCCCCTTCACAGGGAAAGGTATATGGGTTGGCTGGGCCTGAAGCTACAAACCCGCTTCATGGGTTGGTGGAATTATTAGGCCTACTCCCTGCGGAAATTCAATGTTTAAAAATGAATTTATGAAATATGGACGGGACGTCAGCCCTCAAGAAGTGCCTCCCACCACCCTAAGAACCCTTCCCCACCCGTGGGTACCAAAAGGCGGGGACCGAAAGGGCCAGGGGAGGAGCCTATTTGAACCCAAAAAAGAGCCCGAAATCCTTAGTGTATTATATTATAAGATATATATATATATATCTATATGGCACGAAAAAGAGACATGATAACGAAGCTTTTCGACCTGCACTCATTCGGTTATCACTCAGGTATATAACAAATTACTTGAAATCAACTATATTATACTCGGTGAACCCGGACGCAACCTAGACGCCGTAATTTCAGAACAATCGCAAAGCTTGGACGAACTCCTTTTGTCTGCACAGAAGAGGTTCATGCGATTGAATGTAAGCAACTTCCAGAAAGCGTAAATGCGCTGAGCTTCTGGCCCGGGACATAATTGAGAATTGATTGTCGGCATAGCTTTGTGCGCAAGCTGGATTGTTCAGCAAGTGGAGACCAATCGCTGAATCGCATTTGGCTATCTTTGGTCTGTTAGCGTGCATTTCAGATGTGCAGGTACGGACGGGCTCCGTGCGCTGATTGGTTGTACGGTTCCGAATAATCGAGGGAATGTGTTGTTTAATGCGATCAGTTGATTTCAAGTAATTTGTTATATACCTGCGGGATTACCTGATGAGTGCAGGTCGAAAAGCTTCGTTATCATGTCTCTTTTTCGTGCCATATTGAAATTTTGCAGTACCAAGAAATTATTTATATATATATCTATTAATATAATACACTAAGGATTTGGGGCTCTTTTGTTTTGGTTCAAATAGGCTCCTCCCCTGGCCCTTTCGGTCCCCGCCTTTTGGTACCCATGGATGGGGAATGGTTCTTAGAGTGGTGGGAGGCACTTCTTAAGGGCTTAAGTCCATATTTCATAAATTCATTTTTAAACATTGAATTTCCGCAGGGAGTAGGCCTAATAATTGTGCCAACCCATGTAGCGGGTTTGTAGCTTCATGCAGTCCAACCTATACCCTTTACCTGTGAAGGGGAGGTATGCCAAATTAGAACAGCGTGGCCATATCCGCATGCATGGATGGCTTCAATGTACAGTAGTATATACGGCACACGTGTTATCGTTCACGCAGCACATGTATGGCTTCAACGTATACGGCCCAACAACACACGTGTTATGTCTCGCTGAAGCACAACCCGGGTTACGCGTTTATGGTAGGCCCTATCAAAAAAAGCAAAAATCAAGAAAAAGGATATCAAATTCAGAGATGATAAGAATAAGGTCCGCGGAAGGGGGGGGATAGGCTTTGGAGTTTAGGGTTAGGGTTAGGTAGTGTTTAGGGTTTACTTAACGGCACATTTGGGTGGTTGTCGCACCCGGGGGGGGGGGGGGTACTCATGTATATTGGGTATACGGGGATGTGCCGCTGAGACATGGGTCCCATTTTCCCAAAAAAGATCCTTAGACATGGGTCCCATTTTCACCCAAAAAATCCTTAGACATGGGTCTCTTATCCCGGTTCTTATCCAGTGGCGGTTTTTGAAGGTTTGGCGATTTTTTTTTTGTCCCTACCCCCCCCCCCCCCCCCATGGCGAGACCAAAAAAATACGGGTCTACCTTTTCACAAACTAGACATGGGTCAATTTTTCACAAGAAAATCCTTAGACATGGGTTCCTATTTACAGCAAAAGGACCCTTGGATGTGGGTATGGGTCTGGAGTTCTCAGCCGCACACCCCCGTCCGATTATAATCTGAGTCCCCCCCCCCCCCGGGTTGTCGCATAACTGTTTAATAATAGGAATGACTTATGGAATAACAGCTGAATTGACATGATTGGGGAAAATGGCCTTCATACCGTTGGAAAGATGTTATTGTATATCGCCTCAATTCATATGACAGACTAAACCGATATGTACACATCATTCGGGGGAGGGGAGGTGTCGGAGATCACGTCACTTAGGAATATCGGTTGCAACGGTGTAAAGAAGGAGCCCCCCCCCAAAAAAAAAAAAAACAACAACAACAACAACAACAACAAAAACAACAAACAAACAAACAAACAAAAACAACAAGAACAAAAAAAATCCTTCGAAAATATTTCCACTATAATATGAATACGTATAATTATATTAATCCCTTCTCCCTTCGCGCTGGGGGTGATAGGATGACAATGGAATGGGGGGAGCGGGGAGTAGTAGGGAAAAGTCAATCCGTCGGTCCTCCCAAGACCCATATAAGGGGGCCATAATCCCCCTGAAAATAAAATGACAAATTCTTTTTTCTCATTTTTGCATCGTTTACAGGGGACGTACCGCTAATTATGGATGTTATGTTTTCATGGCCTTAATTTCTCTGAGCATTAAACCACAGAAACAGGGCAAGATCAAATCGCTCCCTCTAGGTCTATGCATGGATATTCTACTCGAACATTATTATATTCATATCATTAATCTTCATCAAGATGAAAATGTATTTTCTTCAGAACTCATGCACGCTTTGGATAAATAAGACACACACATGATCAGGGGCGGATTCAGAATTTAGTATAAGGCGGGGAACACAACTGCAGGTTTGTCAACTTTTGGAAAAGGCAGACCTGTATTTTTTGGGTCTTGCCAGGTTCTTGCAAAGTCTCTCAATGGGGGGGGGGGGGGGAGAATTTTTTTTCGTCACACCTCCAAAATTCGCCCAGGAGGGGGTGGTTATGGTGGTCCCTCCATAATTCTCTGACAAGCAAAAAAAAAAGAAGGTTTCATTCTAAAAGGGGGCGGGGAGGGCACGGGCCGGAAGTACCCCCCCCCCCCGATCCTCCAATGCACATGTTGTAAATACTTCTTGCTAAAAATAACTTTATACCCGACTTTTTTATATATCCACTTGATTATTGTGACAGATATACGGTACGGTGATTATTCATAAACACAGCTAGCGCCCGAGGATGTCCACGGGCTGCTTCTGCTAGTATATATATATATATATATACATATATAAGTGAAAGAAATTGCGAGAATATAATAATATATATATATAAACGACTAATGGGTACATTAGGAGGACAGTTTTTGTTCTTTTTCTTTGTTCAACTGTCGACCTAATGTAGGGGTCGCTATTATGACGGAATAAACTGCATTGTTAGGTGTCGACTTAATGTACCCGTTAGTCAAATAATAATATATATAATAATATATATATATATATACACTTAATAATATATATAAACGACTAATGGGTACATTAGGAGGACAGTTTTTGTTCTTTTTCTTTGTTCAACTGTCGACCTAATGTACCAACTGTCTACCTAATGTAGGGGTCGCTATTATGACGGAATAAACTGCATTGTTAGGTGTCGACTTAATGTACCCGTTAGTCAAATATACATACATATATATATACATTTAATTAACTTCACACACACATTTTCAACATTTTCCATTTCTCGTGTAGCGTGTATCATGTCTAAAGAGTTTCATGTATATTATATAATAAATGTATATACATCTATCTATTTCCGGACTATAAATATGTTGTGACCGTTTTTATATATCATAAACCAGGAGTGTTTTATGAATGACAATCATGAATTGCAATTTTAATATCAACTATATCTTTGCTCGTTATGTGAGGAAATTTCAGAGAAAATGTTCATATTTTGTAAAATAATAATAATAATGATACTGATAATAAAGAAGCATTGTTAGCACTTAGAAGAGCAGCGTATAGAATATCGATATTTTGTTCTTGTCTTTAAAATACAAAATAATCTAATATGATCTAGAATCATTAATATGTAAACGAATTATGAATTATAGGATACGTTATTCTTTAAAATGCCCCCTCCAACTACCCCGCCCGAGGACAGAAAATAAAAGAAATTATCTTGCATATGTTGAAGTCAGTTTCTAAAAAAGAACGACACGATAACAGTTTCAAAGTAAAAACAACACAGAAAACATAGCATTTTAAGGAATGGTACATGTTTCGGAGGCATGCAAACTCCATCGTCAGCTGAAATTGTACAACAGAATCAACTGAAGCCAGTTTGTTTAATGTACTCCCTGATAATGCTCAGACGTGTAATCCCTTCACCAGCTTAAAAAAACCATGCAAAATACAATTTCATAATACCATTAATTCACTCTCCATTTTTGTAAGTTACCATGTTACCTAATTGTTATGTATTTTGTCATTTTCATGATTGTGATAATGATGATGGAGATGATAATGATTATGGTGATTATGATGACGATGGTGATGATGATGGCGATGATGACATATGATGATGATGATGATTGTGATGATTGTGATTATGATGATGATGACAATGGCGATAGTAATGGTGATGATAATCATGATGATGATGATGGTGATGTTGAAGATGGTGATGATAATAATGATAATGATAATAGAGTTGAGATGTATAGTGGAAAAGTTCCCCAATTGTGAACTATAAGGTACACGGGGTTCGAATCTCTGCTGCAGTATTAACATCTTTTTGAATTATATTAATCTATATTTGCTACACTCGACCAAGTTCAGATAAATGGGTACCTGATAGATTTCTTCCTAACTGAAATGCACTCTGCGCTGGTAACAGTTGCCGGAGCTAAAACGGGGTGATAATTTTCAAAGCTCTTGAAACACATAGGGATGTTATATCATTATGTGGTATGCGCTATACAAGAGCGGAGTTTTATTGTTATTATAATGATGATGCTATTCATTATTGTGATGATGATGTTGATGATGGTGATGGTGATAATGATGAATAATGATGCCTGTTTCGGAATATTTTGGGTTGTGCAATCCTCTGAAAGGGAAAGAAAATATAAAAATTACACGTATGAGGTGTGTTTTATTTGAATTTCCGGTTGCAGTGGGATAAAGGTTTGTTCTGTAAACTACATTTGATATAAAGCTGAGAGCTTTATTTTGTCTCATTGACAAGTGTGAAGGGCCGGTCAAATGTCATCGATAACGATGTCGATAACATTTTCAATTAAAGGTACTCCATACAGCTGCTATACTATTAACCCACACTAGCATAATCACATGTACACAGAACATAATAAGTTGTACCTTTAATTGAAAATCTCGTTATCGTTATTGGAGGTCTGGCCAGTCCAGCTTTCCTAGACTTTCACTTTCCATTGTATCGTAAGTGGCTATACAGAATTAATCGAGGAAGTTGCCATGTACTGTATTGGTAGTGTACACTTTTCTGAGTATTATTAAGAGGTTTTGCCTAGTGTCTTATTTCCTCAACATAACATGTTGCTGGTAGAATATAAAGTACTAGATGCTGAGTGATAGTTTCGAATAATACAGA
Source organism: Heliocidaris erythrogramma (assembly GCA_025617745.1). Classification (NCBI taxonomy): domain Eukaryota; kingdom Metazoa; phylum Echinodermata; class Echinoidea; order Camarodonta; family Echinometridae; genus Heliocidaris; species Heliocidaris erythrogramma. Next base: position 5,851,910 of record CM046856.1, read on the forward strand.
CTGTTTATATCAGTACTTAATAGTTACGATGTTCATTGATTGTGATGTATTCATAGCGTCGCACGCAATGCTACAATTTTAGATCAAACGGATACGATTTGAAGGTATTTGCAACCGACTATGACAGTGGAAACCAGTAACAACATTAGTTGTATTATACTTATGAAATTTGAACACTGACGCATATTTACAGCATCCATAGCAAGCAGATTGGTACAGGCGGGGAAAGGTCATCACAAAAGACAGCTTTCTCCACAAAACGTGGGACAAACTAAATGTTTGTGATACTTGTCACATAAAATAAGACAAATATGTTTCGGATCCTGGATCATCACCTTGATAAGATGGAATAGGATCTTCATGCCATAGAACGAGAGTGATTTATTGTTGTTCATTGTATTTATACTCTGGTTTCAAGAGATTTTCGATAAAATATTGCTTTTTATAGAAAGCGGAGATGACCTAACTGGAAGACGACAAAGTGTATTGGTCAAATTCAATGCACAGACAGGAATGATAAAAGTCTCATTATTATTTAGCACAGCAGTCAAAATTACTTCGATTTTAGCATCAGACAATCATCTTTCTAAATGTTTTTCTTGTGATATTTGAACTACGACAAACTATAAACTTTTCAATTTTGTTTCTATGACAATGACTAATTTTTTTTTTTAATCACTTGCTTCGTCCTGAGTTAATCCTTTAATCTTCAACAAATATTCGAATACCAGACTACGAGGAACTAAATCAATATGACGCTATATAGAGCTACAGCCATTTTATTTAATCTCCTGCTTTACAGTGAGTTGATTCAAGGAACACATCATGCTCATAGAGATGACCATGATGATCACTGCTCTGGTAAATATGGATCACTTTTGTCATATACCGCAGTCCGCACATACCACACCAGCAACAAAGTCTCAAAGTCAGCTGAATAAATCACTTCCTTTATAATTATGTTGTAGTGATAACATATATATATATATATTTATATTATACCCCTGATTTTTAGATTATTGAAAACACCGTTCGAAATTGTGTGTGTTTTTTAAAAATCATGTACATTATATTATGGTAATCGCGATTCAGACTTCTGATTTCCAGAATGCAGTTTACTCATTATAAGAGAGAAGATACGATAAGATAAGTGATAACACCGCTAACCTCACATTTTATACTGTGCATAACATCATCAGAATTCTAAGCTGTATATGTTTGCATATTATGGCATCGACATTTATGGGGAGAAGCAAAGAAGAAATATGTAATTATGAAGGATATTCAATGCACAGAGAGTGGGGTTTTAAAATGTTTGAAAACTATAGATATACAGATCATCCCCAAAAAAGTTAACAGACTGGAATGCTCCCTTGTGGAGTGGATAATGTGCACTATAAGTGCAGAATCGTAATAGGATCCAATAACCGGGGTAATAATACACTGTAAAGCGATTTGAGCAGTTACTAACTGGAACGGCGCCATATAAATGCAGATTATTATTATTATTATTAAAATGTCTCCCAAAATAAATATTTCAGAAGATTTTCAATAAATTTCCATTGTTGTAAATAGCTTTGGGTCTCTCTTATGCAATAGCACAAAAAAATCTGACTAGTCATTCATGTCATTACGCTTGAGTGATCAAAAGCCACTTTTTTGGAAGGGTGCAAAATTCAGATTTGAAAAAAGTCCCCCCCCCCCCAATTAAGTATTTCAAAATATTTTCAGAAAATTGTCATACCTGTGGACAGCTAAGAATCTTTTCTATCAAACGACACCAAAATATCTCACAATATTTTACACTTGAGTGAGCAAAAGCCACTTTTGTTAAAAGGTGCAAAATCCATACTTGATAAATGTTTGTCCATTCTGGCTGGTATCAGCAAAGTTGACAGTCATGAAAAGTCTTAGCAATAGTCATATTTTGATCAATAAAAGACAATTTAGAAAGAACAGATTTTGTTCACTGTATGTCCTGATATACCACATCAAAACATTATGGTTGATTGAGTAAGCAGGAGAAATTAAAAGACTCACCAATAGTAATATTTTGAACCACTCAACAAAGTAGTTCATAATATTGCTCACTCAAGCATAAGATATTGATGGAATGTGTAAGGATATACAGAGAACAAAGCTTGTTATTTCATTGTCTTTTATTGATCAGAAAATGGAAATTTATAAGCCTTTTCATGACTCTCAGCCTGGCTGATACCGGTCAGAGCCAATATAAATTCTTGTCATGTCCGGATTTTGCACCATTTCACAAAATTGGTTTTTGCACACTCAAGCGTAGAATATTGTTAGATATTTTGGTGTCATTTGAGAGAAGAGACCCTAATTAGCCCTTTGAGTGCGAGCACGTGCACAGCGATTGTGACGGAGCAATTACGGTTACATTGCCGGTAATGGGAAATTTGGCGGTGCCTTCTACTTTATTTTCCTATGTAGTTGATGTATAAAAAAAAATAATTCAAATTGTGTACGCATATTTGATATTTTTTGAACTGGGAAAGAGCTAAATGAATGACAGTGATTGGAACAAAATAATACTTTGGGAGAGGGGAGAAATCATAGACAATGCCAAAATAAAAGAAATGTAAACAAAACACATCATGTACCTTATCATATCCCCCCACTAGTGCCTCTAATTCTATTTTATGGAATAAAATGACACGGAAGATACCAAGTGGACGCAAACTCCAAACATAATGTAATACAACTACGATCGAATATGATATTTTATGTAGCCCTATTGTCGAAGAAAGACAAATAAGGGCATTCTCATACATGCGAACACAGTATTTTTTTTAATAAATCAAGATGTTTATAACAAAAAAATGTGTGAGTTGTAAGTTGATTTTGATGTATAGGCTTACAGCTGAGTGACCAAATCAAGATATCGTTATAAAGTGATGTTGCAGTATCTGCAATAACAGCCCCCACTTTTTTTTTTTTTGACAGCGGATGACAGAATCGGGAATAAATTATAAAGACGCATTTAATTAAAGCTTTCAAATAGGCAATGCGTGTTGTGTTTATTATCCTTTTGACACAGTCATCAGAATAAACATTTAACAGACGGTACTGAACTTCATGTTCGTCTCCATCTTTGGTCTCGTTCAACCAATATATTTTGTCTTAACTTTTTTAATTCTCGTTTCATAATTGAAGAGTTTTGTATATGACATGTATATAAATATAATCACTGGCGTAGACAGGGGCACAAGGGGGCCATGCCCCCCCCCCCGCCCTATTCAGCCACTAAAACAAAAAAGCGAGAGCGAAAAAGCGGGGGAAGTGAGAGAAAAAGGCCTAAAAAGGCGCTATACAAGCCGTTATCTTTCTCTAAAAATTTGCTAAAACGTCAACGCTTTCGCGCTTCGCGCGGGAAGGGGGAACTAACTCTCATCTCCCTGCACCCACTGTTACATACAGTGAAATGTTGAGTCCACATAATAAAGCAGTCCAGGCGTCGAACTATAACTTTCCGCCTAAAAAATGTTTTGCTACTAGCCGTTTTCTTTCTCTCAAATTTGCTGTAAAACGTAGAGCTTTCGCGCTTCGCAGGGGAGGGGTGAATCTCCCTCTCCCTGCACCCACCCCTGTTACATACAGTGCAATATTGCGTCCAAATAACTGAAAAGCAGCCAGGGCGTCGAACTAACTTCCCGCCTAAAAAAAAAGTATTACGAGCCGTTATCTTTCTCTCAAATTTGCTGTAAAACGTAGAGCTTTCGCGCTTCGCGCGGGAGGGGTGAATCTCCCTCTCCCTGCACCCACCCCTGTTACATACAGTGCAATATTGGGTCCAAATAACTGAAAAGCAGTCAGGGCGCCGAACTATAACTTTCCGCCTAAAAAAATGTTTGCTACGAGCCGTTTATCTCTCTCTCAAATTTGCTATAAAACGTCAGAGCTTTCGCACTTCGCGCGGGAGGGGGAAAACCTCCCCCACCCTGCACCCACCCCCTGGGGAGCTACCAATTTCGCACTCTTCGCGTGCTTACAACCGCCCCCTAAAATGAAATCCTTACTATGCGGTTGGATCCTTCACGTCTGGCCCCCATGGGTGTCGATCCCGGGGGGGGGGGGGGTTGCCTGTATTATCATCCCTCCAATATAATTATGATACATTAACTTAAAACTAATAATTATCCAAACTAATTATGTTTGACCTTATACCATAACATTCTTTGTTTATTAGAAGTAAGGAAATAAAAATGCCATAATTTCAATGCGAAAATATGGAAGAAAATTCGTTCGCCCGCATTGTCATTCTCAATTGAGGGGTTCCGTCCATTGGCGTAGATCCGTGCATTCCTTTTATTCATTAAAAAAACATTTTGGGATGCTCTAAAATGGAAGTTTTATAGACAGATTTTCGAAAAAGTACCCCTCCCACACCCTCCCCCGCTCGGTCGCTTCGCTCTGTGGCGTATCTAGGGGATGGGGGCAGAAAGAAAAATCATAATCTTTATACGGATTACGCACCCCAAAATCCGTAGGGTTAATGCACTAGAAATTTAGTTTTTGAAGGTTTGAAATGTGAAAATGTTCAAAAGCTCGGTCGCTTAATATCTTTCAGGATCTCGTAGTTTCGCGCCCCCAAGTAGGCCTATATAGTTCTTAAATAGCTTTAAAAAAAATAGCTTTCAAAAATTGAAAAAAATAAAGATGTAATTGCTTTGCTCGCTATATCATATATGTTTCAAATATGACTCTTGCTAAATATTGCGCAAAGGTTCAACTTATGAAAGAAATCTCAACTTCAGGTATAGCCTTGCGCTGAATTTCTCGACTCTTTCTCAAGCCTTTCATGGTTTTCGTTAGTTTTGCTCCCGATTGTAGAAGTGAGTGAATAGAAAACCGCTTATCAATGTTTAAAAATCGAGTTTCCCTACCTTTCATTTGCGGTGGTCAATTATTGCACAATTTCCTGGATAAAATGCACAAGAAATTGCGTTTTTTAGGGTTAAAATTTGCCGCTCAGTCGCTTTGCTCCTATAGACCGTTTCGCGGACGAAGATAAGTTTGGGCACTCGGGAGGGGGGGGGGAATTCATTTTTTGCCCCGGGTGCCATAATCCCTAGTATCATGAACACGGATCGACACCCTGTGCCCCCCCCCCCTATTGAAAAATCCTGGCTACGCCTGTGAATATAATGGTGATGACTGCTAACATGGATAATTAGTAGTAATGATAACGAAGATAATGGATTTTTAAAAAATCTTTCTCTTTCATTGTAATGAACTTGTGTTTATGTTGCTTGGCATTATTTTCAACACTGGCGCGGAACCTTCGTTCACAGGAAAATTCTCATATTTATGTCTATTCCGCCGGAGTTACTCAAGACAAGGGTATCCTTACGTAGAGAGAAGTAGAGAGAAGGGTAAGGGGCACTTTTCAGAACATGAAATATGAACATTTCATTTACCGCCTAAAACCAATACCGCTTTGGGTTTGATACCTATATATATTTTTTTTGCAAACATTATTATATGCTCTAAAATGGCTACATGCCCTCATAAACGTAGACCTGAGTGGCTCTTTGTATTGTCATGTATTCAGTAGATTGACCACTTCTTTGAAAACGCTAATCTTCCTTTTAATAGTAGTCGCTTTGGCATTCTTTTGGTCCTGTTATTAGGGTGGGGCCTGCATGGTCCACTCAGCTGAGATAAGCGCTTCATTTTGAAAAGAGCAGATCAATGGTGCATTCATGAATGATGAGCTAAATTGGTCAATTTTATAACATGATAGGAGTATTGTCAAATTTCGTTATCTGATAAATAATAAAAGCATGAAAAGGGAGAAGAATCACCATGGCCTTTATCAATGCATACTTTTATAAACACACAGTATAGGCTCCATATTGAAAGTAAGGGTCATTTTACATTGAAGACACACAATTCAAATTCATCAAAATACGTCAATTGAGGTTTAAACCATGATGCATTTGATATATATTCGATTGTGTTTTATATAATATACTCAATCAAAAGTATAACCCAGGCTCTTTTCTTATTATAACTTGCATAATGTTTGATGCCATATATTCACTGAAAATGCAATGTATGTCGCAAACTTTCCTAACCAATATTTTGAGTAGTTATTTGTGATCAAGTGAAAGAGGCGTATCACAAATTTGTGTCAAATGAAAATATGAATATCATCATAAAAAAAATAAAAAGAACATGATGTATTTTTGTTGTTTTCATAAAATATTTTCCAGCACCGTATCTAAATATATTTTTTTTGTAATTGACGTGAAAGATAAATGCGGAGCCAAAACGTTAATTTCCTTTTTATCTTATAAATGACATATGGGAAAAGTCAGTCTGATTTTCATATCTTTATATTCCTTTTTTTAATAAACAAAAGTCCGATCGTGGGATGCGAGTATAAGTGTGTCAATGGGAAAATGTAAAAATGCATTTTCGTTCATTTCTTAGAAGGGACAACCCGAAAGAAAAATGGGGAGCTAAGTTTACGATGGTTTTTTTTCAGACGCTTTATTATCAAACTCTTTATTTTGTAACTATGCTTTTAAGTCGGTGGAACTATATGGATGAAAAAAATACGTGTTAGCTAATATCGAAATATATAAGAATGAGGCAATAACATAAAGCGTCAAAAGATAGAGGATTCTATATTTTCTAGAAATGAATCTGTATGTTATTCCTGCATTTTATGCAGTTTTTCTTTGGAAAGGGTGTGGCTAATAAAGAGTTATTCGCCGTATCTTGGAGTTTGATCGATTTGAAAATAAAGAGAACAGTAGAAAGGGACCTTGATATAGAGAGTGTAGTAATTCATGTAACGAGATAATGAGGAAAATAATGAAACACAGTAAAAAATTACAGCGATTATAACAAAACAAGATTCCAACATACATGTATTATGTAAGGATAGTTAACACAACAAAAGAACGAATGAATAGAGTTATCAGCTATATGTATATGATTATCTAAACTTTTAAAATTCAAATCGGAAATTATTATTATTATTATTATTATTATTACTTATAACGCGCTTTTCCCATTAGGCTCAAAGCGCTTACAATAAATTAAATCATCTACAAACTATAAACTATCAAAAAGATGTGTTTTTAATGCCTTTCTGAAAATTATTACTGATGAAGACTGTCTAATATAAAGTGGCAAATCATTCCAGTATTTTGAAGCTGACACAGTAAACGTTCTATCACCAGCTAATGTTTGAGTTACTGAATATGTGAGGCGGAGAGGGTCACTGGCGGACCTTAGTAATCTAGTGGGCTTGTATAAACTCAGACAGTTAATCAAATACTCTGGAGCCTGGTTATTAAGTGTTTTGTAGACAAACATGAGTAATTTGAAAATTATTCTTTGCTTCAAAGGAAGCCAATGTAGTGAGTTCAAGAGTGGTTGAGAATGGTGGTCTCGAGAAACCTGTAAAATTAATGACAGAGATTAATGACAGCGACATAAAAAGCGCAAAGCAAATTTGGGGTAGATCCAGGATTGTCAAAAGGGGAAAACAATTCCCCCAATAATCTACGAAAGGGCAAAGTAGGTTTTAAAATTTTCATGTAATTTTTATGCCTGTTTCGTATTAAATATTTTATAAACAGGCAAGGCGGAGGGGCATAAATCATATTTTCCATGTTCATTTTCGTCCAAAGGGGGGAGGGGTGTACGGGCTCATTATCCACTTGGCCCACCACTGCTGCAAAGGACACCACAAAACTAAAGTGAAACAGGCACATCGAAATATTATCAAAATGGATAACATAAAAAAGGTAATAAATAAGTATTAGAAATACCTTTGATGGCACATATGTTTTTAAATTGTTTATGGAATCTTATCTTTTTATGGAATGTGATGACGTCAAAGAAACACGTGGAGGCAAATATTTTCAAATATTTTCGTTATTTATTTGTTATTTCGTTATTTTCGTTATTTATTTCGTTATTTCGTTATTTCGTTATTTATTATGTCACTTGTAATGTCTGTTTGAAATGTTTATATTGAATAAGGTTTTCGGGTGATTCATGATATATCTACAAAATTCTGCAGCCCGCCTATTAACATTCACTAAAAAATCTGATTCCATATCACCAATTTTCAGTTCTCTTCATTGCCAGGTGATAAAAGGATCATCTTGAAAATTCTGTTATTAGTACATCATTCAGTTTACTTTCTTTCCCCACATACCTGCGCAACTCTTTTTCCCAATACAATCCCACACGAAGTCTTTGCTCGTCATCAGACAAACTGTTGCTTTGTACACCTAGAACAAAACATGCTTGGGGCGTCGGGCATTTTCAGCTATGGGTCCGAAACTCTGGAATGAACTCCCTCTACAATTACGTCAACTGTCGTCAACAGAAACATTCAGATCACAAATGAAAACGTATTTGTTCTCTTCGCTGTAATTATTGTAATATTTTAATTTACTATGTTTAGGAGAATTCCGTATGTATTTTTCTCTAAGCGCCATGAGCACCGAAAGGTGGACCTGTGCGCTATACAAGTAGCCACTATCATTATTATTATTATATGTATAACAACAACTCAGACGGTGCTTTTGGTTTTAACTGATGTATTCTTAATTTCTTGTGTGAAGATTCAGAAGGAGATCTTTGGTTCTTTTTTTATTTTTTTATTTTTTTACATAATGACGTAAGGGTGAGTCCAGGGATGGCCGGGCATTCAACCTTTTTTTTCTTCTTCTTCTAATGCCTAGTTTACATTTGCCCCAGGTGCCGTACGATAAATTTGTCTACGATTTAATTTCCGTGCGATTTTTTTTTTGTGGGGGGGGGGGGCATTGTAGCTGGCTACGGGCTACGGTGTTTTTGTTTACATTATCTACGAGCATCGTGCCATTTCTTGTATTGGCCTTCGAGGGCAGGCCGAGGCAAATCTGTACAGAAGCTGCTCGGAGATTGTACGGAAATCGTGCAATTTCAGTGCAGTTGCTGTGCAGTCTCCGCAGCCTCCGCACGGAAATCTTAACCTTGCGATAGCTGTGCGAATGTCCCATGAGTGTCCACTCTCTGTACGATTTTCCCCCTCATGTTCACCAAAAAATCGTGCGTTTGCTGCACGATCAGCGCGAGGCCTCCGCGTGATGCCCGTGCGGGAATTGAGCAATGCCATCTGCGACATGTCTACGGGCTACGGGCTTACGATTTTTGTATTGATTTTTGAATTTGTATAACTTCCCGCGAAACAAAATCGTAGAGGCCGCGGAGCCCGTGAATCCGTACGAAAATCTCACGGCCTCCTCCTGCCTCCGCACGGAGGGGATACGGGCTCCGTAGACCAATCGCAGGTCAACGTGCGGAGGCAGGAGGAGGCCGTGAGATTTTCGTACGGGATTTAAAAAAATCGTAAGCGCGTAGCCCGTAGACATGTTGTAGGTGGCATTGCACAGGCCCCACATCGTACAGAGAGTGGACACTCATGGGACATTCGCACAGCTATCGCAAGGTTGCCGGTCGCTGCCCGTGCAGTATACCCGTGATATTGAGCAGTCATCCCGCAGCAACCCCACAGATCCCGAACCATGGCCGTGCAGCCACCTTGAGACGGGCTAAACATTGTTTCAGCCCGTAGACATGTTGTAGGTGGCATTGCACAGGCCCCACACGGGCATCGCGCAGAGGCCATCACGCACGATTTTTCGGTGAACATGAGGGGGAAAAAGTGCAATATTAATAAAACCTTTTCATATCAAATCAAATAAAAAAACTCCTCATTGCCTTTGTTTTCATGCTGATGCTACAGCATGTCTGACATAGCAACTCCTATGTTGTTATTGTATGTTGTATTGTAACAGGTGTCAGCTTTCAGATTTCACTTGCAAAATCGCTATTCGCTCACTGATGATTGACCGATGGTGTCACAGGGGGCAAATGGTCTGGACGATTTTTTATGTGGGTGGGGCTTAGCATGTTGTAGAAAATTATTTCAAAAAAATATTTAAAAATCTATGAAACATATCAGTTTAAATATCAAAATTTGAGATGTATGTAGAACTGCACACTAACAGGTATCCACTTGCATTTTGATGACAGGGGCTCTTTAAGGAGCAGACCAATTAACGCCTTCTGTAGGTGCACAAAATTAATGTGAATATAATTGGAAGAAACGGTCATTACTTAAAGATGCATGTAATAACCTACGTAAGAACAGATTATTGTATGAACTCATTTTATCCTAAAACTATAAATGCGTGGAACAAACTTCTGAAGTATGTAGTCAATATGAAAACTCTAATCATGTTTAAAGAACCATCTCAACCATCTCAACCATACTCTGCAATACTACAATGACTTTACTTGTAATCATCACTATTGACTATCGTTTACATTTTTAAATAATACTGTGTGCAATATGTTTATGATATTGAATTCAGTTGTTTTCATATAAATAGCGTTTGATCAAAACTTTTTTGTTTTGAGTTTTCTCTCTGTTTTATTTGTTTTTATTTTGTTTTAGTTTTAGTTTTGAATGATAATATATGTAATTCGTTATTTTTGAATGTGAAGGTATGGCAACGTTTCAAGCCTTTTAAGCTTATATTGCTATACCTCTGTATGGTGCTCCATTATTCTATGTCTGTGTTGTGAGCATAGTTATTTTATGATTCTGTCATTGTAATTTGTTTCTTTAAATATCTTTCTCTTATGGATGTGATCACTCCAATGAGTTACCTCAATGTACTATGTAATATGATGAACCATTCAGAAATAAATAAATAAATAAATAAATCCAAATCAAATCAAATCTTTAATCAACTATGTATGGTTCTGAGACATATTTTCTGCTCTCAAAACCTACCTTTGCGCCGCAACAGCTTTTACTTTCTTGATAAAAGCACTTTTAAATAGATAACAAGTGGCAAGAAGCTAGTGAACTGTAATTTCTGCATCACCCTGTCTTTAATAATGTATAAGCAATATGTAAGATGTAAATTAGACAAGGCTTTCCTATTTCTCATATAGGAAGGACGAGAGAATTGAACGTCACCCCTGGCAAGCATAAAGCTATCGATAAAAACGATGATCCACAATTCGATTACTGCTGGAAGGTTTTCGCACCGGATAATGAATACAGAGTGAGACTGAAATTCTCGAATTTTCAACTGAATGGAGCCTATGACTATGTAAAAATCGGTGATCTATGGGATGAATTTATCAGACCAGATAGTTGGCTTGCCACATTCAGGTATGAATTATATAGGCCGTCTCAGTGGCCTAGTGATTAAGGCATTGGTGTTTTAAGCCAAAGACCCGGGTTCGATTCCCGCCGGAGACAAAATTTCAAAAGGGGAAGGGCAGTTTTTGGGAACTTTAATTGAATTTACGCTACCGTTGGGGTTAGGGTTTACTTTCGAAATGGATTTATTTCTACCAAAGTTGCCAAAGCTGTTGTATAATATGTAATTTCCTTACAATTATATCCCCGCTGATTCCCAATCTTCTTTCTGGCCTCCTCTTCTTTATCTTTTCATTCTTCTTGTTAGGCCTGCTATCTCTCATCTATAGGCCAATACAAGTTTTGATTTTCCAGTCCCTTTACGCTCCAAATTTGTTCAAATAATTAATAGTGACAACAATATTCCGTTTTTGCATAGCACATTATCACATTATACGTTTATAAGTCTCTATGCGCTAGTACCAAGCTTTGATTACCCGGTCATAACTTTGTTGCTTGATAATGCGCTTTGATATTTTTCTCTACCGCCTCCCATTTAACACACCTACCCTGATAGCAGAAAGTGGTAAAAATTACGTGATATTTACGTCGTGGTTTACGTCTTTTTTACGTCCTGTAATTACGTCAATAAGACGACAACTTGCACCAACGCAAGACGTCAAGAGGACGTCTTATTTTGACGTCATCTGTACACTGTAAAAACTGAAATGCTGTATATAGCACTTTTTGAGGGCATGCATAGGGACTGCACTCAGAGTGCTATTGAATGCACACAGCGTGCTATTTCAGCACTTTCACGGGAGCTGGACCGGCTCCTTAAACTGCTAAACATTCATAAAAAAATGATTTGGGCGAGCTTCGAACCAGGGTCCGCTGATCGAGAATTGCTGGCATTACCGCTAGACTAACTCACATTGTACGATTTAGAGCAGATCATATTGTTACATAGTGAATTTACGACACCACATAGTTCATGTTATCTACTTGACTCCCATGACTAAACTGGATTGCAAGAAGCATTCGTTAGTCCATCGGTAACGTCAGCGCCTCTCAATCAGCGGAACCTGGTTCGAGGCTCGCCACGGTCCCTTTTTTTTTTGCTGGTAAATTAGCACACTACAAGTGCATAAACAGCATTTCAGGTGCAGTCACTATACATGCCCCTAAAAGTAGCACTTTAGTTTTTACAGTGTACAAGACGTAGAGATGACGTCAAAATAAGACGTCCTCTTGACGTCTGGCGTTGGTGCAAGTTGTCGTCTTATTGACGTAATTACAGGAGGTAAAAAAGACAAAAACCACGACGTAAATATCACGTCATTTTTTAACACTTTCTGCTATCAGGGTAGGTCCAGTGTGGATACATGAAGATTATCAAAATACGTTTGTGATTTGGGTAGTGCCTTTGTAATCCACAGTACGAAGACTGATCCAAAACCTCTACGCTAAATCATTGTCAATTCTTCTCTTCGTATTCTCTCCCTATATACAGTGCATAAAAAAAGTCTAGAAAAAGTTTCCCCCAAAAATACATGTAATTCAAAATATTTGTAGGAAATTTCTATACCCGTGGGTAGCTTAGGGTCTGTTCTATCGGGGTCTGCTCGCTATTTATAAGGACCGCTATTTATAAAGGACCGCTATTTTCATTTTATTTTCTGATTATTAAAAGGCAATTTGTGAAAAAAATAGGCGTTGTTTTCTTTATGTCCTGACATATCCCGTCAACAACTTTATGGTCGACTGAGAAAGCCAGCTTGAATTAAAAACTGCCAAAATTGATATTTCAAAACACTTGATAAAGTAGTTAATTGCTCACTGGAGCATAATAATGTTAATGAGGTGCGTAAGTACATAGAGAGCAAAACATTTTCTTACATCAATTGTCTGTTACTGATCAAAATATGAGCATTTCGAAGCCTTTACATATGACTCTCAACTGTCTTGATACCAGCCAGAACAAATACCAATTTTTGTCAAGTCTGGATTTTGCACCTTTTCACAAAAGTGGCCTTTGCTCACTCGAGCAAATATTTTGGTGTCATTTGATAAAAGAATCCATAAGCTATCCACAGGTATACAAATTTTGATTTTAATATTTTTATACATTTATTTGGGGAGAATTTTTGTGACTGTTAACTTTTTCCGGGACGCACTGTAGTTCATAATTTATTATTTTTATTATCCTCTCCACCTTAATATCACGATAGTGGGAAAGTTCTTCCTAAAGACGTCATCTCTTTAAGCAGAGGAATGTGGATTAAACTACTTCTCAGAAAGAATCTCCATAAGCGTCATGAAAGGAAATTAGCATTTAACTTGACAGCTGAAAAACGAAAAGGTAAGTTACTATCTACTTCGTTTAGACTAACTCTTGATTTGGCAGTCTACACTTCAAATTGAGCAAAAGTTCACTAATTGATACAATCACTAGTAACAATAACAGTACTCTTGAGGGGAATCATTATTTTTGTGCAGTTGTAGAGAACATGTGCAGTGCTAACTCCTTGATCTGTGATTCCTTTATTTTATCCAATTGAAAAAAAAACTATAATCAAATTAGCGGCATAAGTTCAATATCATGGTGTATAATGGCTTTTAACTTGATAGCAATATAAATTCGGAGTGCTACATATCTTAATGATGATTTAAATGATCAATTTGAAACTTGTAGATAACGATAGTTTTCAGAAAATGGAATTCAAATATAGCGGTGTCGTAGTCAAGTGGTTTAAACACTTGACTGGATATGAGAAGGTCGTGGATTCGATCCTTGGGAAGGCACTTATGGAATACACCCCAGGGAGTGGGGAAGGTGCATACATTGTACGCGGGCAAGTTTGATTCCGATGACCTTGGTAATATAGGTTTTCCCGCCCATTTTCGTCACCTATTCAAGCGATTTCATCAGCTTTTAATTCAATTTCGTCTGGCGAAGCGTACCGCGCTCAAACACGAGGATCGATTTCGTCCAAATGTAATTTAATTTCGTCTTTGGTCAACCAAATTCAACAATTTAGCATTCACATTCGTCAATTGTCACTGGATTTCGTCCCCACCGGCAAGCGAGTAAAAATGTTCAGATCAAATTCGTCGTCTTTTCAAACAAATTCACTTTATTGGTGTTCAAATTCGTCTTAAGTTTTTTATTCCTCTCTATAGAGGATAAAAATGATTTGAAATTCAAAAAGGACTCTTTAAACGTTATATTTATTTATTTTTGCATATATTCATATATTTATATTGATGTTTAGCTACATGTAAGCATGATAAGCATTCTTTTTTTATTCCAATATGTGATTGCATCATCAAGTGGATGTATCGATGCATTTTATGTTTACAGAACCTTATTATTCGACAATGAATATTGAAAATTTTTCTATATATCTATTTAAAAGTTTATTTATATCCCGAAAAAAACTTGTTTCAACTGCATCTTTTCTTTATCTTTATTTTGTTGTATTGTGTTGTTCATGCGAGAGTATTTCATCTGTGTGAAGTTAGATGATGTGATTTATTGATTGTTGCGAATTGAAATATGTTTTATCTACGATGAAAGTGGTATAATTGTGATCATGCAGGTGGTGAGTAAACGATATGATGAGCAAATGTAGATGCATCTTGCTGCAGTGTAGTATAGAGGACGATTTTGCGTGAAAGTTTGACGAAAACGAATGCCAAAAGACGAATTTGATCTTGTTGTTTTGCGCCCAACTACTGTGACCGACGAAATTGAATCGAAAGTGACGAAAGTCAGCGACAAATGACGAAATTGAATGGTAATGTTTTTAAATTGAATGATCAAAGACGAAATTGAAACAAGCATTCGCAAATTCCTGCGGGCCGGCGACGAAATTAAAAGATCATTGTTGAAATTGATTGAAAAGGGGACGAAAATGGACGGGAAAACCTATAATATATCTGTAAAGCGCTTAGAGACATAGTAGATTATTAGGCGGTATATAAATCCAGAATATTGTTATTAGTATCAAATCAATACAACTTACATTGGTAAGACATTTTTCAACCTGTTTAGTATAGAAACGGTATAGTATATACACTGTAAAAAAATAACTGTAGATTAACAGGTTTTTTGACTAAGTTTCCTGCCATTTCACAAGAAAAATACCGTATTTACAGAAAAACGGCCAAAACTTTTAATTTTACAAGTAAAAAAAAACCCTGTTAATCTACAGTTATTTTTTACAGTGTAGTATATAAAAGAAAGAGTATTATCATCTTCTCGGTTCGACACAATCATTTTCACAGTGGCAAGACAAAAATGATACATGTCTCTTTATCGATCGATGTTTAAATATCACAGTTGATATGAATCTACCGTGTCCTACTACATCACCTCAGGACCTAAGCCATCCTCTAGACAGTGGTAACTATAGCGACAACGATTATCGTCTGTGGTGGATAAATACAACACCTCCGTGTACGATCATGGCGGTACCGGGTAGGCTTTGGTTACAGGAGAGCTTCGACTTTGTCTACTTAGGGGAAGACATCACAGGACCGTTCCAAAGTGACAACTGGTTGAACCTGACCGCTAGAAGGGAAAAATGGTATCTGTCAAATAAAACCTATCGATCCAGCGGAACTGATCTCGTGGTGATTTTTACCTCCGATTTCCATCGACCCAAACCGGGATTCCTGTTCGAAGTGGTCGCTAATTCGACTGATGGGAACTATGTTACAAGTGAGTTGCATATGAGCAATACAAGGAACATAATCATCATTATCGTATTGTTCAACATGGACATTTAGGAAAGAGAGAAAGAGAGGAGGAGAGAAAGAGAGAGAGAAAGAGAGAAAGAGAGAGAGAGAGAGAGAGAGAGGGAGATAGAGAGGATACTTCGATGGAAACATGCAAGCATGCAGTATTTAACATGAACATTACCAGACTACTGTACTTCAGTTATGTGTTATGGGGAAGGGGGAGGGGGATATACAGAAACTACAACAAAAAGAACAAGTTTACATATCCGTTTCAATGCACTTTTTCCGAACAGACATCGATAAAGGGTTATAATAGGAAAACATGCTGTCCCTTTTTTCCCAGGATATTTAATTTTAACTAGTTAAGTCTAGAAATTTTCTTTCTCGATTAGTTGAGATTTATACACATTTCAATTGCAGGAAAATACTTTCAAATGGTGAAATGGTCTCGTATATGTGTTACAATTATATTGTAATAACATTTCTTCATTTCTCTTCTGAAAGTTTAATGATTATTTTTTTTTCACAAAGATGATGATGTAAGCAATAATTAGTCTACGTATAAATCTGCCTCTACCTTCTCTTATTCTTCCTCCCTTTTATATTATTTCACAAGCACATATACAAGCACTCCCACACAACCCCACCCATCATTTCAATATTAAGAAAACTAGAAACGATAGGTTTATGAACAAATAGATAATAATGAATCAGGAGAAGTGTCTGTTTTATACTTACGGTTAGATATTTCTGTTTTCCACACAGTCACATGCATTTAGGTAAATGTGATTAAACTTTATGTAATAATGATCGATTTTCATTTTTGTTACAGACGGACCAACTGAGACATATCAAACCCAAACCAAAATCCAAAGCCAAACCCTGCAGGCATTGCTTTCCTCCTCGTTGGCTACAACATCTGTCTCCACACAACACTTCAAACATGATCAGAAATTCTACCTGATTGTCACAGGTGTTTCTGCCATAGCTGTTGCAGTATCAGCAGTCCTTCTCGTGGCAGCGGTCAGATGCTACATGTCGATAACCAAGGCCCCCCAATACCAAACGACTTACAGAGACAGTTGGAACAAACACTTCCCTATTGCCAGATCCGCATCAACAGTGAGTTTACTTCCGTTGTTTGCTAGTTTCTTTCTCTTTTCATTGATGTGTAAGACTTAGTCTCAATATCTTCCTGCTCTCAGGGTGTTGTTCTTATCCATGTGTTGTACTCGTAATTGTTGGTATTTGTATGAAAATTACTCTGTTTTCTAGAGGAGGTAAATCTATGCAAGCCAGGGCCCCGTTGGATAAAACTTACCATTAATGGTAACTCTGCTATCTATGGTAACTACCATGGCAACATTACTCAACAGCCAATCAAAATCAAGGTTTCCATGGGAGTTACCATCGATGGCAAAGTTACCGTTAAGTTTTATGCAACGGAGCCCAGTGCCGGCCGCACAGAAACGCTGTTGGTAGCGGCTTTGTTAGCGCTAACAAGTCACAAACAAATCAGCCACTAACAACACGGGTAAGATGACCGCACAGAAAGCGCTGTTAGGGCGCTGTTAGACACTCGCGCTGTTACAGCGCTGTTAATGGATTTGAGCCATAGAGTTAGGCAAAATCTATGATGTGTGCGTAGTGATCTATGTATAGATTGATGAATCTTGTTGATGCAGCATAGCACAGTGCGCGTGCGTTGTGTATTCACGTTTTAAAATGTATATTTGCTGACAAATGACCAAAATAAACATGACATTCCTGCCGGGTGACGGGTCTTTTTCTAATCAATAATACTACACGTTCCCACTATATGCTTATCTATGTTGGTGGTCTACTGTGTGCTTGGTTTTCAGCGTATGTTTCATTCTTTAACAAAGGTTATTCAAGTTTCTGATTGCATAAACGTAGCTACGACAATATATGAACAGTTAACTTTGATTCCAAAGACTTTCGCGTGAAATTATTGCTTGCTGCAACTACTAGCATTTAGCTTTTAGATTAAGATACTGTACCACAAAAAAAAAAATGCAAGCCCACTTCTCATTTATTTATTTATTTTGTTTAGTGTTTAGCTTTTCACTCATGGGAGTAGGCTTATTTGCCAATGATGATTTTCATCATGATGCTTCTCATCATCAGTAGCTGATGCGTATGTAGCCTATTACACTATTAAGTTACATTGACTGTAATTAATTTATGGTTCATGGTTACTGACCGCAATGTTCTTCTTTCCAAACCAGGGCCTACAATGTTAAAAAGGTCTTCAAACACTGCTTTGTAAAACCTATACTTGAATGAATGAATGAATGAATTTTTTCATATTACTGCAGAAATCTGCCATGAACATTATTGGTGAGCATACATCGTTCAAAATTTCGAATATAGATATCACAATAACAATTCCAAAAACCAGTATCATGGGAGAAGCTAAGGAAAAGCACAGCTTGTTAAAACGAGGTTCCCCAATAACAGAGAGAATTAAGAAATACATGTATGTAATTATGTATACATATACATATATAGCAATAAAGAGACGAGATAAGACGTGTGTAAAAGGAAAAGAACAACAATACACACACAACATCACTAAAACATCAAAATAAAATAAGCATACTATGAACTAGTATTATACTAGCAGTTAATGTCAGCCTATTGGGTTTATATATTAGTAGAAAAACCAGATACACATAATACATGTATGTGTATTAAGTATGAATAAAAAGATGTCTTAGGAAAGGTTTTGTTTATGTTCTGTTTAGACACAGGCAGAAAACCAAATACTGTACAGTTGTTATGCAGTGGCGTATCCAGGGGGTGGCGTAACAGGCGCCCCCCCTATTGGCCGTCGTAAAATAAAAAAAACTAGGAAAAAAAAAATAGGCTTCAAAATTGGTCACATATAGGATTACTTTGCATCTCAGCCCTTCTTCAGAAGCAAAAATTTTCCAAAGGGGAGGGGGCACCCCATCCCCTTAGACCCCTCCCCCAGGAAATCCTGGATACGCCCCTGTTATGGACTTACACTGTAAGAGCTAATTTGATAATGTTTAAGATTTCTTCTAAAAGATTTAAGAGAGGAAGCTTGCTTTAGATTTGAATCAAGATGATTTCAATAGAAGGGCCCAGTTTAGATTAATGTTTTCTGGGCAAACTGAGTACGAAGAAGTGGTAAATGAAAGAAAGATGATTGTCGTGTAGAATGCCTATGTATTCCATCATTCGTTTTAAGCATTGATTGTAAAACCTGAGGCAATTCATGAATTCGTACTTGATACATCAAACTGCCTAACTGGTAATAAAACAAATCGTTTAGTCTCAACGATTTATTTCCAAAGAATAATATTTTAGACGGAGCTAGTCTAGGCTTTTTCAAAATTATTCTCATCACCCGTTTTTGTATAACTGAGAGTCTATCCAACTGAGACTTAGTACAGTTGCCCCAAGCAAGAATGCCATAACTTATGTAGGGTAGAACCAAGGTGGAATACAAGAGTAATACATGAGAGGGAAACAAATATTTCAATTTGTTTATAATACCAACATTTCTAGAGAGTAATTTGTTTAGATACAGAGTCTGTGGTTTCCAAGATAACTTATTATCAGTAAGTTTTCTCCAAATTGAAAAGTCATGTTCATTTCCTTCCTGAAATTATCAATAAGTAAACCAAGAAACTTTAACTCCTCGACCATTTTAAATGTGGTATTTTTAAGTAATACATTACCATCCAGATATGAGATTGAATTACTAAATAACATACAACGAGTTTTCTCCAAATTGAAAAAGTCATGTTCATTTTCTTCCTGAAAAGGATCATATCTTGGTCTCCTCGTGTCGTTATCAGCAAAATCTATGTCACCCGCTACCCGACACATTCTTAATTAGTCTAGGTCTATGTTTAAGTACTTGGTATTAAAAAAAAAGGAGAGACAAGTTATAGCGCACGCAAGAAATTATTCACTAACATTGTCACTATTGGTGCCCCTGGCACCGTTAGTGAGTTGTTAAAACATGACCACTACTGTTAGCTTCTGTGCGGCCTTGAAATGTTAGGCTAACAGCGCTGTTAGTGAATTTGACTAACATTACTCTTCTGTGCGGCCAAATCATCGCTATCGGTACTGTTAGTGCGCTGTTAGCGCTAACAACGTTTCTGTGCGGCCGGCACAGGTCACTACTGATCATTACTAGGCAGGGATTGTTCTGCGGAACGTCTGGAGTGTTTAATCATTGACCCCGTTTACACAGAGACTGAACTCGACTTAAGTCGAATTTGAACTCGAGTTCATTTGTGTGTAAACAGGGTAGTCGCAATTAGAACTCGACTTCAAAACTCGAATTCGAATGACGACCCAGAGCAACTTTTATCGAATTCAAACTCGACTATTATCGAATTTAAATTCGCTATTTGCAGTGTGAACGAACACGTAATTGAAAGTCGACTAGCAAATATCCAGCCAGTGACCCCGTCATACGTCACTTCCGGTATTGCTAAGCAACGCTAAGCGTCGCGTCAGTAAAACAAGCGTCATTCAACAAGTGAACCACAACGAACGACGACACATTCACCGAACTGGCTTGATTCAATCCACCACGCGCTCATCATATCTGCAAATATTAGTTCATAATTTTTTTGTAATTCCGACATAAAATCATACAAAACCAGATCAAAATGGCTGCGCTTACAATACTCGCTACCGCCATTTTGAACTCACTCGCGGGGTTTTCGCAAATTTAACCCGGAAGTTGATTATCACGATATTCCCACCAAGCGAGGGCGTAATCAAGTCGAATTCACTTTCCTTCTGAATTCGAGTTCGTCCAACGCTTGGTGTAAACAGCCCACCGAAAAATAATTTATGCTAATCCAAGGTCGCAATTGAATTCGCTGTCGAATTTGAACTCGAGTTCACTCTGTGTAAACGCGGTCATTGACATACTTTTCACCATAAAGGAATGTTTCACTGAATACTTTTCTTTAAATATTGCTCTGAGTATTTACTTAGTTTTTTCACTTTTTGAAAAATCAAGGCCGCAAAATCTCTCTGTGTCAGTAATTAATTCAGAGCACAACAACTGCCACTGTGTGTTGCAGCTGAAATTCCAGAACACCTTTATAATCCAGAGTCATGAATCATTAATGACAGTGGACAGCAAAAGGGTGGCAGAAATGACAGCTGCAACACACAATAGCAATTGTTGTGTTCTGAATTAATTATTCATACACGCAGATATTTGGGCCTTGATTTGTCAAAAAGTGAAAACATAATTAAATATTTAGAGCAATATTTAAAGAAGAGTATTCACAGAAATGTCATAAGACTTGCTCCCAATAATTTTACATCTTTCAACTTTAAAATGTAAAGGCCTCAGTCTGAGACGAGGTAAAATTTATGATTTATTAACGATCAAAAGTGTCCACTGTTTTTTTTAACACCCAGTACAATCATAAATTTATCAAATTACATCTGCTTTATTGTGCCGAATCCTGATCATTCACAAATTGAATCAAAAAGTCAAAATCTACTTTTCTAGAAACTTGTTTTTTACAACGTTCAATTTAATGTTGTAGAGACTTCAAATTAATAGATCAAGCTATTCGATTGGAAAGTGATTAAAGGAGAATGAAACTCAATATTAGCTGATAATCATGTGGAAAATTTCAGCCTGTTCAAAATATCTTGAAAATACTCTGATTTGATTACTCAGTAAGGAGAACAGTCTCTCTAAAGTTTGCAGATTTCTTGGTATATATTATCCCATGGGGGCTGCCATTTTGAAAAAAACTGTGATGTCACTGTCATTGCGGTACATTCCATTTACCTGTACACAATGGATAAGATGTTGCAAAATGAATAGCTATTGTACAACTAAAGCCACCATGCAAAATGGCAACCATTGTCTCGCACAGGTGATGTCTAAGAGTAGTTGTAGGTCTTTGTCACTTCTTTGAAGAATTGACAAACCTTTGTCAGACCAAGCAACTTACAAGTGCATGCCAAATCCTGCTTAACAAAAGAAACAGCTGAACCAAATATCTTGACACAAATAGGTTATATGACAGGATAAAAGTATCTTCATTTGAATATACATAACTACAAAAATGGTTTATTATGAGAAATCCAGTGTCATGCATTCCACAGCTGATCATGAGTGTCACGGTAGCTAGTGTATAGGCAAAGACTTTAAATAGTATCAAGACAGATTACTCTGACCTACTTCCGTAGTACATTTTGGAGGCGTAAATTGCTGGTTAAACAGACTCTGAAAAATACGTTCGCCATAGGTATAACACGTGAAAAGATGTCTCATTTTTTCTTGCTATTTCATATCTTACTCTGTCTTTTTCAAGTCTGATTTTTGCACGAGAAAAACGATGGATAGTTCAAAAAACATTTCTTGAACCTTAATTAATCCCTTGGATCATGCCTGCTTTTTGAAAGTCATCTGCCATATAGGGTTAACACGTGAAAACATGGATAAAAATGATTATAATTCCTCTAGTATTACTTTGAATTTAGTGTAAATGTGGCTTACATTTAATTTGAGACTCTGAAAAAGCTTAATGAAGGCTCAAAAAGTGCAAGGGATCCCGCATAAATCCCCGGGAATATGCATGCTTTTGCCTTCAATCTCCCATAGGTCAACACGCAAAAACGGGGATTTTTGAATGATTATAATTCCCCCAGAATTAAATCAAAATTTTGAAAAATGTGCCTTGAATAAAATTTAAAGCTCTGAAAATGTATAATTAAGACTCAACTAGTTGAATAGACCCCGCATAAATCCACGGGAATATGCATGCTTTTGACCCCCAAAAGTCTCGCCTGCCATAGGTTTACACGCGAAAACAAGGAATTTTAGGATGATTTTAATTCCCATAATTTTCATTTGAAAATATAAAAAATATAATTTACATGAAATTTAAAACTCTGAAAAGGTATAATTAAGGCTTGATGAGTCCAGTAAACCCCCCATAAATCCCCGGGAATATGCATGCTTTTAGCCTTCCAGGTCCCGTAGGTTAACACATGAAAACAGGGGTTTTGAAATGATTTTTATTCCCCTATATAGTATTTATTTGAAATTATGAAAAATGTGATTTACATGAAATTTAAAGCTCTGAAAGGCTATAATTGAGGCTCGATGAGTCTACTAAACCCCACATAAATCCCCGGGAATATGCATGCTTTTGGCCTTCCAGCTCCAATAGGTTAACACATGAAAACAGGGGTTTGAAATGATTTTAATGCCCCTAGTATTTATTTGAAATTTTGAAAAATGTGATTTACATGAAATTTAAAGCTCTGAAAGGGTATAACTGAGGCTCGATGAGTCCAATAAATCCCCGGGAATATGCATACTTTTGACCAAAAAAAATAATTTGCCATACTACACGTGTATTTGTTATCGATGAACTAATGTGGGCGTGTACCGATCACGTGAGATCGACAACATCCAATGTGATCATGCGCTAGCAGACGACCATGAAGCAGACGTACGTCCGCCCGAAGGCAAGCCCAGCCTAGCCGGTTAAAAGAAACTCTAACTAAATTCCAGTTCACTATTATATTTCTAATGTACCAGAGGCGAAATTCAATGTGTTAAATTCATAACTTCGTATAATCAATGTTCTATCACCGCATTACGCCGAGCCTAATGGCTGATGTTGGATCATGCAAGCAGCATGGAATAGCTGGGCGGAATAGGTACATGGACCATGATAGGTGTCTAGCACTATCTACGCTCGGTCTACCCCTCTGCGATCCCGATCGAGGTGGTGGCGTTGCCGATGGAACTATATGTCAGTTTGCCCAAACTTGGCTCATCAAGGTTTTTTGCTTGCTCTTCGTCGTTTACTTGTCTTTCGCCCCGAGAGCCCCGAGAGACCGACAATGTAGTGGGAGGGGGCTTCTGAACCCTGTTATGGATATGAGTCTGACACTGACATTCTATGACAAGGGCGAATGCAGGATGTAGTAAAAGGATGGGGGGGGGGGCACAAAACTAATGCGGGGTTGTCAACTTTGGGGAACTGCTTGAAGGGAAATTTGTATTTTTTCTTCTCACCAGCCCTCCAAAAGTTGCTCGGCGGGGGGGGGGGGGGGTGAGGAGTGGCAATATTTTTTTCTTCTCGCCAGCCCTCCGAAAGTTGGAGAGGGGGTGCATGGGTATCAGATGTTATGGGTCCAGTTTTCCTCCAAAATTCTCTGACAAGCAAAAAAAAAAAGTTCCAAAAGGGGGTATACAATTTAAAACAATGCCCCCTCAATCCGCCACTGATCCATGCCCGGACTGTCACGTCAGTCTTGCGGGGTGGGCATTTTTACAAGATTTCTTGGAGGGTTAATAAAACGACATTGTTAGCTTCGTGGGCTCCCAAACGAAATTTGGTGCTCGATCCGGGTTTTTCAACATTTTAGGCAAGAGCCCGTATGCCAACTTGGGTTTCAAAATGGGGGCCGCTGCCGATTCGCCCCCCCCCCTTGATCCGCCCCTGCTATTCTGTCATGGATGTGAAGAATAGGATTGCATAATGTTGGTGGTCGATCTCATTAAATTGAAAGATTGGGGGGAGGGGAAGCAATAACAGATCATTATTTTTTCCTCAATTCTATTGGAGTCATTTTTTTACAGATCGGTTGTAAGAGAGTATGAGAAAAAATGAGAGGGGGGGGGAGAGACAAAGAGAGCTGGGGCAAAAATTAGTAATGGGGTATTCCTACAAAGACAGAATAGGACTGGTAATAAATACATTATATCATCAGCTGCTATTGTTGGTTACTAGTTAGGCTAATTCAATTCAAAACACGGAGGACATTTACCCCCCTTTTCGTACAAGGCCCTATTGCGTTGGTGATGGTTTCGGAGCAAGCCCCTATACTGTTTTCTTCGCCTGTCATCTCAAATAATTTCTACAGCAGAATATTACCGTAAGTTAGTTATATTGGTGGCATATGTAGGAATGCATTGGGGGGGGGGGGGCTCACGCCTGACGAACAAAAAAAATCATCAGATGCATTCTATTTTGAATTTTAGGACAAGCAAGGAAAAAGAAATTATCACAGTTTTCAGATTCTTTCTGTGCGGGGAGGGTACACATTTCCTTTCATTCGATGTGTAACTAAGATATGTCAGATTCGGTTTTGGCTGGCACATAGGGGCACGTGCATTCATGGATACGCTACCAATAAAAATAAGATAATCTTGGATACGCCACTCTTAATTTAATCCTTATATTTATAAGGAATTGCTCGCACGCAATCTCATTTTATTAAAGCCTTTTCTGTCTTGACTTTTAAAAGAATAAGGCTAATAAATTTACATTACAGGTCTATAATCCCTATAATTTCCAGAATCATATTAAATGAAATATTCTGACTTAATAGAAAAATAAAGATTGCATTTCATTTTTTTTAAATAACTTTTCTCGACATTCCCGTCAGATATCGCAGTGTATGCTCATATAGAGCTTAATATCAGGGAACATGTTTGGACCCCCCCCCCCCTCATCACATAAATATTAATAGAAATTTCACAGCAAATAACTTTAACAAATATACAAACATCTAGTCCTAGCCCCCCCCCCCCCCCCCCCCCACTCTCTCCCTCTCCTCCCTGGTGCAGTTAGAGTTGATTCCTATCTGTTTTGGGGCATAAGCTTGTATTTGAAGGGACAATATCAAGATTATGCCCTTTAGTTACGGCTTTACCAAAAGCGATGTCCAGAAAAATAAGAAAAAATAAAGAAAATAAAAAATACAAACATCTTGATTAAGACTATAACCTTTCCCTCTGGGCCGATCGACATGTACCACAATATATACGCGTGTGTTTTAATTCGGGACTGAGCACTCTTCGTATTTAAACTCTTTGATATAGGTCAGTGGGTATCTCACAAATAGAACTGCTCTGACATTACTTTGTAAAGAAAATGGCAGCCCCCATGGGATAATGTCAAGCAAGGAAACTGCAACTTTTGGAGACACTGTTCTCCTTCTTTAATAATCAAATAGGAGTAATTTCAAGATATTTGTAATAGGCTGACAATTATCTACGTGATTATAGGCTAATGTTTGTTGCCTTTTATTCCCCTTTAATATTGTACAGATGTTTATTCTGGTGATTTTTTATATTTCAAAGATGATTACAGGGTTTATTTCTTTTCCTTTATTTGATTCATTTCACTCTACAGGGTAGTTCTCTGGGTCGGTTTATTTCTTTTTTCCGTCATCCTGACGAAAGCTTCTCATCAAGCACGTCTTCATCGGGAACCTTTTCTTCTAGTCGCTTCAGTTTCAGTTCGTCACTCTACAGCGATTATACCTCATCATCGAGTTCGTATAGATCTTCAGTATATTCAAGAATTCGTTCTTTCTTCAATTTTCACTCTGATGAAGACGACTACTCCCTTTATCGAAGAGGCCATTCTTCTGGAAATCTATTGACCACATTTCATCCGCAAAGCTCGCAAGACACGAGTATCGATTCCCCAAGCGAAGAGACTTCCGGCCAAAGTGATGACCAATGTGAAGACCAACATCCATATAGGCGTATATCATGGAGAATGATAAGGAACGCATTTGGCTCAGGTAGAAGTACCAGGAATAGTTTCCGATCGGCAAGATCAAGTATTCAAGGGGGAGGGAATCGAACAAGCACAGATAGTTCCCTTCTGGATACCAGCTCTTTGATTCTCAATGAGACTAGTCTATTAACAGATAGTGATTCTGTCTTCACTGTCCCAAGGACACGAATGAAAGTACAACATACATATTTCAGAGGCTTCAAAGTTGGATATGATCCTGTTTCTCAGACAATAAAGAGTGATGCTAGCTTGGTATCTGCTGGTGCAGTTGGCGATGATTCGAGGGATCAACCCGCAGTCAAACCTGAACTACACGATGCAGTAGATTGGCCCAGGAGTAAGCGGAAAATAATACACACTTATTTGAAAGGTCGCGCCCGGTTAAGCTCAAGTTCCAGTGTTCTTGGCAGACCGCTGCCTTCCATTCCTGATCGTCACAGAGGAGATGACACGGAGTCTCTGATACACAACATTACCGACCAAGCCACTTCTTGTAGTCCAGTAACTGACCATGATGTGAGACCGTGGACACATTCAGCTGAATCACGAACAGTTGATTCACGCGAGGGACGTATACATCAACAGGAGAGAGATGATACAACCCTATCAGGGTATGAGACTAGTCAAAGCTGGTGTGATATGCCAAGCGCCGATGCCAACGACCTTGAGCATCTGGCTGAAGCAGTAAGTGTGCATGCATTAGATGACAGTAGACTCTCATTATCCGTTGACCAGCTCAACGTAGCAGAACTGAACATAGACCAACAACAGGAACTATCAAGGAATGTGTTAAATCGCAGCCCGAGGTTTGATGAAAATGAGACACTAGTGGGAGCAACGGCAACTTTGGAAAATAATCCGCTCTACAGTGAAATAAAGAAGAAAAACAAAAAGATTGTTCATATTTATTTCAGAGGAAATACCAAATCCTAGACTATGCATGCTATCCTAGAATGGTAGACCGTGTCCGTTGGTAACATATATTTTGTACATGATAAAAGGGTGTTGATATACATAATAATATACATGTTTATCTAGGAAGGAAAGGGGTAAACTCACAGGGGATCGTCTGCTGGACAGGGTATATTGTTCATCATTATAATGGGAAAATGGTTATATGCACTCTGCTGCCATAAAGGTTTGCTATCACCCAAATTAAAACAGGCCATTGGTATTGGGTTTCATTTGTATATACAGCCAACAATATGATGCTCGTAGTGTTATCGACAAGGAAAATTTTTTTCCCTAGTTCCCAATACAGGTTTATCATCGATTAAAAGCTGGATATCTTAAGGTATGCATGCAGTTTTTTAAATCACGACGAGTGTAGAATTATATTATTAATTGTTATACATAGTTTCATAAATATCTAACTGGTAGTGAATCTAAAAATACGACTTTTCTTGACTGCTATGTGGAATACACTATTGAAGTTACGAAATCTAGTATTAATATATACACTTTTTGAATACTATTCATATCCAACATATCCAGTAACCCTAAAAATTGTGGGAACACACACATACACACCCACACACACACGCCCTCACACACATTGATTTGTGGGGAACATTATTGTTCTCTCCTGTTGTATTTTGTACCCCACAAGCATGACGGAATAAAGGCCATCATTGTGCTCTATTGTTCTCTGTACCCCACAACTGAATCCATGTAAGCCCGTGTGCAAACACACACACACACATACACCTCCCCCCCACACACACACACAAATATATATGTATATATATATCCAGAACTACCCCCCCCCCCCCCCATAAAAAAAAATGAAGAAGGAAACGGAGAAGATAGAAATGAAAAAGAAAAAAAAAAGTATATTCATGTTCTGTACCATTGACGTTAACTGTAAGTATACTCATGATATCGGTACTTGAATCGAAAGGATGCAAAACACTCGATATGTTGCCAAGGGTAACTAGTCATAGGTTTAATGTACAATAATCATTAAGCTTATTATTTGCCTTTGGAAACAACCAAGTGCTCTCCAGGTCTTTCGATTCAAATGCCTATGTTCACAAGGTTAGTATTTCGGTCATATTGAATAACTGCACTAGATTATATCCTCGATCGTTAGTACTTATTAAAATTATCTTGTTATATCAGAGGTTTTTTTAAATTTGCACTGTATCTTTTTCTGTTCTCAATAATATAGATTCTCGGCACTGCCGAGCAAATGATAATGATATATGTAGCCAGGATAAGGATAAGGAAAATGAAATAGTAAATACGTTATCATATTTAGAATAACAATAATAATAATAAGTGTAACTAATATAGCGCCAAATCCACTCTGTGGAGTGCTAAAGACGCATGTAGAATTAATTAAGAATTAAACAAAAAATATTTTTAGACCATTTTTAAAAGAATCAGTTGTACACTTTTTGATGTATTTAGGAAGGCTATTCCATAATTTAGGACACGCGATCGTTGGCAAATAATCCCCCCCCCCCCCCCCAAGATTTTAGGGGTCACAAGAGAACTGGAAGTGGATGAGCGTAAAGATCTTGCGGGGGTGTAATTTTTAATTAAAGCAGAACCGTGAACGCAGTGAAAAGTTAGCAACAAAATATTGAAAATAATGCGATCTTTGACAGGGAGCCAGTGCAGCGACTGCAAAACAGGGGATATGGGTACGCTTGGTGGACATAGTAACAATGCGAGCCGCATATTCTGCGGTAAATTGAACAGAAGGGCATTGCCAAGGTCGAGACAGGAGGAAATTAAGGCATGAACTATGAATTATTTTTTCAGTGGCTGACTGAAGGAGACACGAAATTCAAGCAAAAAAAATAAATAAATGAAAAGCATCATTCTGCCCCCCCCCCAATCCGCCACCATAGATATTGGTGATGATAACATTGATAATGATAATGGCAATGGTAATAATTTGTTAAAAGAAATAGATAACAATAACAAACAGCTTTCATAATAATCATTTTAAATTGAAGCCATGGTATATTTTCAAATGATTCTACTCAGCATAAATTTACTTTCTTTTTAGTTCAATCCTATCAATTATGATATTTAATATGAAATTGTTGATAATCAGCTATCCATCTCACGTTGACCTCTACATTTAACTGAAATATCTATCATTTATCTATGCAATTTGAGGTATAATTAATTGTAATGATTACTTTGCTGTGTTACGACTGCGGGTCAGTGAGATAGTAGGTCATAATTATGAATTCCTAATCATGCATTTGGTCGAGAGGTGAAACTTTGCCAATAAAATGTGAAAATGATCAATTCAATTTTTTTTTTCAATTCAATTTATTTATTCAAGTCCATTTAAAAAGTACATAAAAAACACATCAAACATATGATGATATATAGAGGTTTTTGAACCAACAAACAAAAATGAGAGGGGAGAGAAAAGTAGAATTTAAAAGACAAGAATAAGAACCATACAATTGATATTTACAGCACATAAAGTAATGGACATGAAATGGGAAACTGCAAAAGAACCAAATAAAGGTTCTGTCGAGGCAGTCCCTAATAAAATACCTAAGTTTGTACTGATAAAGATTATAAGAACATGATTACAAAAGTGGTGGAATGAATTAATTATGCAGCGGAGTAAGTGAATAAGAATTCCTTAAGCTTTGATTTAAAAGAATTTAAAAATGAAACATTTTTTATATAATGAGAAAGAGAGTTCCAAATAAAAGGTCCTTTGCATTTAAAAGAAAAGAAGATGCTGTGTTTTTACATTCTTCAATATAATAATTTTTAGGATTTCTAATGTTATAATCATACATTACTGTTTCACATTTAATCATTGAGGCAAGATTATATGGCAACTTGTTGTGTTTATGTTTAAAAAACAATAATGCAATACGGTATTGATTCAACTGATAGATGGTGAGAAATTTAAATTTCTTAAAAAGTGGCTGTGAAGGAGCAGTATAGCCAGACATTGAACATATTCTTACAATCTTTTTTTGCAACTGATTTCAACAATCGATGGAGCCTAGAAGGATATGTGTTTGCCCAGACAACATTGTAATACGTTAAATACGGTAAAATCATTGAATTGTACAGTAAAATCAAAAATGTTTTGGCAGGAAGTGGCGCAGTTTGCTGATGACACCAATATTCCTTGATATTTTGTTTGATATTGCTAGTATATGTTCATTCCATGATAAATGTTGATCTACAATAACTCCTAAAAAACTTGTGGATTGCAAACGTTTTATGAATACATTATTCATTTTTATATTTAGATTGCTTAATAAGTTATCTGTAATTGATCGTTGCTTATAATGAAAGTATATAAAACTAGACTTTGAAGTGTTAAGGGACAACTTATTACAATTAAACCACTGTGAAACATAGCGCAATTCCTCATTCATGATTTGACACAAATCATTAAAATGTACATGACTGTAAAGGATATTGGTGTCATCAGCAAAAAGAATGAATTTCAGTTTATCAGAGCAATTAATCAAATCGTTTATGTACAATAAAAACAGCAAAGGGCCAAGGATTGAACCCTGAGGTACGCCACACTTGACTCTCATTGGATCTGATAAGACATTATTATAAAAAGTCATTTGAGTTCGATTTTAAAATAATTTTCAAACCATAATTATACTGTGCCTCTAATACCATATACCTTTAATTTTTCTAACATAATTACGTGATTAATCGAGTCAAATGCCTTACTCAAATATAAAAACAATCCTACGGTGTGCAATTTATTATTTAATGAAGATATGAAGTAATTATGTAAATCAACAAGGGCCATTTCAGTAGATACATTCTTTGTAAAACCATACTGGCAAAAATTCAATATTGCATGATGTTGCAGGTAAGAATATTTCTAAACGATCATAAACAATTTTTTAAAGAATTTTTGAGAAAAATGGTAACACTGATATTGGCCTATAATTTCCAATAACATGCATATCTTCCTTATTATATAGTGGGGTAACTTTGGCAATTTTCATGTCTGATGGAACTCTTCCAGTAGATAAAGATAAATTAAAAATATGAATAAGAGGTTTTGAAATATAACTGGATATCTTCTTTAAAACACATGGATTAAGATTGTCAATGCCACAGCTACTAGTACTCTTAAGTGATTGCACGATTTTTAAAATTTCTGATTCATTTACAGTAGTTAAAAACAATGAGGCACCAATCAACTGAGGCAAGAATTTGCTAAAATCATTTTCATTACTTCTGGGAATATTATTGCACATGTTAGGACCGATGTTAATAAAAAATCATTGAAGCAGTTTGCAATAATATGGGGATCATAACTACCTTGATCATTAATCTTAAAATATGACGGCGAAGATTTATTTGATTTACCAAACATTTGGTTAATCACTGACCAAGTTTGCTTTATATCCCCTTTTGTCCTCTTGAATCTATGAGCAAAATAAGTTCGGCGCGCTTTCTTTCTTAGCTTATTTACCTTATTGTGCGCTTCATGAAATTTAGCCTTATTTATATTTGACCTCACTTTGCAATATCTTCTATATAGCTTATTTTTATCTTCAATCATTTTTAATAATTCGAAATTTAGCCAAGGCTTTTTACATTTCTTCTTACTTTTCTTTGTACTTAACGTTAAGTTTTTTTCGTAATAAAAGGTAAATTTGGTTTTAAATTTCTTGTAAGCAATTTCCACATCGTTACAACTAATAACACTTGTCCAATCTTCTTTCATCAAATCTAATTTCAAGCTATTTACGTTGTTATCATTGATCAGCCGCTTTTTTACATTCTGCACAGGCCTATTAAATAGAGTGTAATTTGTTATTCGGTTTTAAATCATTAACATCGATTTTTAGGGTTGGTTCAGACAATGAAAGGGTATCAATGAATTCATCATTATTTAAGTGATAAAAAGGCAATGCAGAGTTCAAGCATGAAGGACATTCTATACAAATATCTAACTCACTACACATCATGGATGGTGTGGTGATCATTTTGTATCCATCCCAATTGAGAGTTGAAGAATATCAGAAGTAAATTGAAAGAAAGTAGATTGAACATATTTATATCATTTAAAAGTTATACACATAAAAAGTAAGTATACAAGTTTAATACAAAAACAAACAAATTTTAAAAAAACAGAAGAAATGAAGTGATAAAAAATGGATATCAAGAATGTCTAAAAGTTGGAGTTATTTCAGAGACTATCATGAATTGAACCAACCAGTATTTACAGTTTTTGCAGATCTTCTACGCAAGTGATCAAGTGTTTCCTGTCCCCTTTGTCGGCGACAAGGATGCGTCCATCTTGCGACCATGCTGCTTTAACTTTCTCTGACGATCTTGCATGTTTTAGTAGCTCTTGATTAGCTTGGATTAAATCTTCCTTTAAGTTTCCTGCGTTCTGAGATGACTTGCTGACGGTTCCTGTAAGACGTGAATTTAGCTATGATTGGCCGAGGTCGATTTTTTTCGCGATGCTTTTCTTTTGAGCCGTTACGATGTGTACGCTGAAGATCATCCTTTGTCAGCGGTACTCCAAGGGTATCATTGGATAGGCGGAAGATGATCTCGTCGATATCCTCCTCTGGGATCCTCTAGGATGATTACGTTCAAAAGGCCCTACACAATTTATCGAACCCTAGCAAATTCAGTTCTATTATTCTACTAGAAGTAATTAGAGTGTTTGGACGGAAGCAGATAACACTTTTAATACGTTTGCAAGACATCAGATGATACACAATTTTACTCTGAACGGGAGCCTAATCATTTAAATGCTATGCTTTTTATTTAGGCTCCCAACATGTTAAATTCTTTGCTTTTTTTGCCAGTTGTTCCTACATCTCTCGAAGCTTTCTATCTATTTACCATACAGTGTATTTGATTTGAGTTCTTTACTCGTATGTTTTGAATTTGACCCTTAGGCTTGTAAATACTGAATTGTTTTGATGTAAAAGTGGAAGAAATAAAACTTCAAACAATCTTGTCTACACAATATAGGCCTATTAAAATAGCAATAAATTTCTAGATAAGAGGACATGAAATATTTTTTACGTATTTACCATACATTGTACTTGATTTGAGTTCTTTACTCGTATGTTTTGAATTTGACCCTTATGCTTGTAAATACTGAATTGTTTTTAATGTAAAAGTGGAACAAATAAAACTTCAAACAATCTTGTCTACACAATATGGGCCTATTAAAATAGCAATAAATTTAAAAAAGTAAGTTTCAAACGTAGATATAGAATAGAGAGGTTGACGATGGAGTGGTAGAAGCAAAAAGTAAAAAGACTTAAAGTGACAGAAATTAAAAAATTGAGAATTAAAATTGAGCTCTAAAATGAGGAGATGGGGGAATAAAGAGACAGAGAATGGGGGAATAAAGAGACAGGTAGAACGACAAAATGAAAGATAAAGATAGCAGAGTTGTATTATATTGGGAGAAGGAGAGAGACAAAGAGAGAAGCTGGAAGGCTAGAGTACTAGAGAAGAAGTAAAGCAATATGTACAGAAAGATATAGCTATAGAGAGTAAGAGTGAAAGGGAAGTATAAGGGGAGACGAGCAAACGAAAGCAAAAGAGTGAGTGTGTGGTGTGTGTGTATGTATGTGTGTTGAGAGAGAGAGAGAGACAGACAGACACAGAGGAAGAGGGGAGAGAGGAGATAGAGAGAGAGAAAAAAAAACAATAGGGAGACAGAGAGGGATGAGCACAAGAGAATGACAGGGAGGAAAAAGGAGAGAGCCAATGGGGAGAGATAGAGAGGTATGAGCACGATAGAGAGAGAGAGAGAGCATTGAAGAGATAGAAATTGGTAGAGAAATAGACAGAGAATAATGGAGAGCGGAGAGAAGGTAGAGAACGGTGAGAGAATGTATGTGACAGAAAAATAGAAAAAAAGAACAAGAGAGAGAGAGAGAGAAAGGGGTTATATGTTTCAGCCAACTGACTGATATTGAGTGGCTTTCTTTTCCTTTGTAAATTCAAAGTGAAATGATCAATATTTACTCGAGGGTAAAGAGAAGTGGGTTGTTCTTGTATTAAGAAATAGGCTAATCATTTTCATATTTACAATATATATCTAAAATATCTAAAAAGAACAGTACAACTTGTTCGTACTAGATCATTACTTTGAAATAAGTATTGTTTCCGCTATAACCTTTTGAATAAAAGTTTATGTTTTAACTAATATGAATCCTATACAATTCATTATGCATCTATAGCTCCCGCTTTCTCTATCGTATTTATTGAGAAAACACTTTGTTTTTTAAAGTGGGTTTTCACGGGGTACGCGAACGATTCGCGAAGGATGCAAAATTAATGCTGAAAAAATGGCAAAGTCCAACATTTGTATTTTAGGCTCCTAAACACGCGCAGGGGTTCTGAAGCGTCATTTGTTCGCGAGAATCGTTTTTAGTTCAGAGGGAATTTCAAAAAAGTTTGAAATTTCTTGCGAACATTTCCAGCATCCCGGTCGTGATTTGTTCGTGATTTGCTCTCGAAAATGTCTTTCCATTTGGTGTAAGTTAGATAAAGGTTTTGTTCTTTAAACTATATTTGATATAACTTTCTTTTGTCTCCTTGGCAAACTGCAAGTGGCTGGTCAGACGTCGCCGATAACGATAACAACCATTTTCAATTAAAAGTACGCCCTTCGAGCATACTCACATGTACACACACATCATAAACATGATAAAAGGTTGTACCTTTAATTGAAAATCTCGTTATCGTTAGTGGAGGTCTGACCAGTCCAGCTTTCCTAGACTTTCACTTTCCATCGTATCGTAAGTGGCTATACAAAATTAATGGAGGAAGTTGCTATGTGCTGCATTGGTAGTGTACACTTCTTCTTGGGTACAAGAGGATTTTTTTCCTAATTTCCATTTTCTTAACATGACATATTGATGATAGAATACAAAGTAATAGGTGAGAAGTGATAGAAATTCACAGATTCTTTATATCAATACATAATAGTTACAATGTCCATTGGTTAGGATGTATTCATAGCGTAGCACTCAATGCTACAATTTTAGATCTATTAGTGGAAACCAGTAACAACATTGGTTGTTTTACATTCACTTATGAAATTTGACTAATCTCTGATATATTTACAGCATCCATGGAAAGCAGATTGGTACAGGCGGAGAAAGGTCATCACAGCTGCTGCCACAAAACGTGGGACGACCCACATGAATGTGATACGTATCACATAGAATTAATAAGACAAATGTTTTTGGGATCCTGGATCATCGAATTGCTAACATAGAAAAGGATATTCGTGACAGAGGACGAGAGTAATTTATTGTTGTTCATGATACTTACTCGGATTTAAGAGATTTTCGATACAACATCGCTATTTATAGACAGCGGAGATGACCTAACTGTAAGACGTCAAATTCAGTGCACAGACTGGATGAGAATAGTCTGATTATTAGCTAGCACAGCAATCAAAATTACTTAGCATCAGAGAATCATCTTTCTAATTGTTTTTCTTTTGATATTTAAACTACGACACAGTTATGCAGAAACGTCCAACCATGAACTCTTCAATTTTGTATGACAATGACTAATTAGATAAGATTTGTTTCACTTGCTTCGTCTCGAGTTAATCCTTTAATGTGTAACAAATATTCGAATACCAGACCACGAGAAATTCAATCAATATGACGCTATATAGAGCTACAACTATTTTATTTAATCTCCTGATTTACAGTGAGTTGATTGAATGAACCCATCATGCTCATAAAAATGACCATGATGACTGCTTCGGTAAATATTGATTACTTTTGTCATATACAGCACCAGCAACAAAGTTAACTGAATAAATCACTACCTTGATATGCTATAGTGATAACAAAGTCAAAGAAAGTGTATCCAACACGATAAAAACTACTTTCGAAAAATAAACTCAAGACAATTTCAATAGCCCTGTCTGTCACCTTTAAAAATGTGCGAAGATTACAATCGCGTATTACATAATCCAAACCTGATTTCTATGGGCACTACAATAGGCCTTTGAAATTGCTCTTGAGATTATTTTTCGAAAGTAGTTTTTATCGTGTTCTCCACACAATGAATGCATTGCAGCCAGTAAGGTTGATACTTTATATTCTCAAATTTTCGACGCTCCATGGCGTCTTCTTCATGAGAACGGTAAATGATATATATATATATATATATATGTGTGTGTGGGTGTGTGTGTGTGTGTGGGTGTGTGAGGGTGTGGGTGTGTGCGTTTGTTTAGCATTATGTCCGAGGACATTTTCGGACAGAGAACAAAAAAAAAATCATGACAACAATGGTCCTCGGAAGCCGGACAATAGTCCTCGAACGTCGAACAATGAATTTATGCCTTATTCCGTCGACTGTCCGAGGACGAGTAACAATAGAGGAACAATAGTTGTCCTCGGAAGTAAAGCCATGTAAACGTGGGTGTGTGAGTATGTGTGTGTGTGGGTGTGTGTGAGGGGGGGGGGGTCTCTTCTACCCTGATAAATTTAATGCGAAATTCCCCCAAGGCCTTTTATGATGCGCAAGAGAAGATTTGTAACTGTTTATCTTAGAATGTGGACGGGGTGAACAAAGCGACCAGCGTTAGGGGAAAAAAAATCTGTAGTTAATTAATTACCATTTGTATTTTCAAGCACTTTACCGTTCGATGGGTGCAATGAGATTGAAAAAAATAAAAATAAACCCAATGGATCATACCAAATAAGAGTTAAAAACAGTCTTCAAATGCCCAATATTCGAAGTATTAAGAGAAACAGATGGAAAGTTATGACCAAACTTTCAAGCCACATGTGCGAGTAGTCCTATTATACCTATTTGTGTGTGCAATGAATGTGACCTGTCAGCAAGACTGAGTCATTTTCTTCTCATTCTAGTGATTCCAAAACCACAGGGGGTGTTTCATCAAGCGTTTTGTCAGTGATTTTTACCGACAACTGTTATAACGTACTGAAATCTTTGCATCTGATTTGCTGAGAGCAAATATGTCAGTAAAAATCACTGACAAAACGCTTGATGAAACGTTCCCCTGTTATTATCTACTACATAATCAGCCTTTCCAAATCACTTCAGTGCTTACAGTGAAATGCCCAGAATTCAGTGCTGAACCGGGGACGCATGCAAAGTTTAACAAAACATACGAAAATACACCGGAAAGGAGTAGATATTGAAGAGGAGCTGGGAACCTTTGCCATGGAGATCCTATTATAAGAACAAGATCTCTATGACCTTTGGCCTCCTTTTCCTAAAATAGTATAGAGATGTATACTTTTTATAAACCTTAAAAGTTTATTGCTAGATTTCAGATAGTCATCATCCATCACCTTCAAAAAGATCCGATAAATACAATAAGACACTATCCTTTTATTGAATTATAGTGATTACTTAAAGTATGGAATATCTTTCGAGAGAGTCCGATTTTACTCACATTTATGTTGTGAAATGGCCATTCGTTTGTGCAATATTGTGCCAGAGAGCAGAAACGGTCCTAGAACAGGATCCCTTGGTAATTATGGTAATTAGTAGCCCAATGATATTTACATTGTATACATTCAAAATACAAAAATAGTAGATGTCCTTTACGCTGATATTGCAGTGCAAAAGAAAAGAAAGCTCCCCGATATTACATTTAATTAAAAGTAAATTAATGTTCATGAAAAAGACATGGATTATAAAATGTCTACATGTACAATTAAAATAAATGCAATTTGGCATCAAGACAAAAATAGAGATACAGTTTTAGGCTTAAACTAAGTATGATAATTTCATGTTATGAATAATTTTAGATACTCCTGAGTATAGACAAAGCAGTCACACCGACCACCAATTAAGATCCTGTAGACACTTACTTTACAATTTTTGAATGCAATCAAAAGGACAGCTCGAAAAACATAATCGTTAGAGGCTTACCGTTTGTTTCCACGTGACTGAATTACTAGTATGGTCTATTCGGGTATATGGAGGTTGTTTGATTTCACAATACGTGCACGACCGTGCTACTACATAATCATAGAATACTAAAGATGTATCTTTCATTAGTTTAAAAATTCTCAATAATTATCAACTTTAAAGAGGTCACATCAATTTATCTTTCAGAAAACAAAGTGAAAGCGGGAGCTATAGATGCATAATGAATTATATCGGATTCATGTACGTTAAAACATAAACATTTATTCAAAAAGTTATAGTGGAAACAATGTTTATTTCACAGTAATGATCTAGTACGAAAAAATTGTGCGGTTCTTTTTAGATATTTGTCAGGTGAAAAGGTTCACATTGTAAATATGAAAATTAATAGCTTATATGTTGATATTTAAGAAACAAGAACAATCCGTTTTTCTTTGCCCTGGTGTAAACCCTTCTATACTTATGTAAATTGATCACTTCAGTTTAAATTTATATCTCTTGTTTTCCCCCTATTTTTCTGCCACACACATTCTCGCACCCTTTTCTCCCTTATCCCCCTCTCCATTATTCTCTCCCTCTGTCTATTCCGCTACCAATCTCTCTCTCTCTTCAGTGCTCTCTCTCTCTCTCTCGTGCTCATACCTCTCTTTCTCTCCCCATTGACTCTCTCCTTTTTTCTCCCTGTCATTCTCTTGTGCTCACCCCTCTCTGTCTCTCCCTATTGGTTTTCTCTCTCTCTCTCTTTCCCCTCCCTGTCTCTGTATGTCTGTCTCTCTCCCTCTCCCAACACACCCACACACACCCACACACACTCCCTCATACACATTGATTTGTGGGAAACTGTCTTGTTTTCTGCTATTGTATTTTGTACCCCACAAGCACCTATCCTGTTGTATTTTGTACCCCACAAGCATGGCGGAATAAAGGCCATCATTGTGCTCTTTTGTTCTCTGTACCCCACAAATTAATCTATGTAAGCCCAACACACGTACACACAACACACACGTACACGCACCCCCTCTTTTGTGTTCGTTTGCTCGTCTCCCTCCATACATCCCTTTCACTCTTACATTCTAGCTGTGTTTCTGTACCTCTTCTCTATAGCCCTCCAGCTCCCCTCTCTCTGTCTCCTTCTCTCTCCCCCCCCCCCCCCAATATAATACAACTTTGCTATCTTTATCTTTCATTTTGTCGCTCTACCTCTCTCTTTCATCTCGGTTTGATTTTTTTTTTGCTCATTTTTTCCCTCTGTCTCTCTATTCCCCCATCTCCTCATTTTAGAGCTCAATTTTAATTCTGAATTTTTAAATTTCTGTTACTTAAAGTCTTAAAGTCTTGATACATGTACACGCATCTTGTATTTCCTCTTATCTAGAAATTTATTGCTATTTTAATAGGACTATATTGTGTAGACAAGATTGTTTGAAGTTTTATTTATTCCACTTTTACATCAAAACAATTCAGTATTTACAGGCGTAAGGGTCAAATTCAAAACATACGAGTAAAGAACTCAAATCAAGTACAATGTATGGTAAATAGGTAGAAAGTTTCGAGAGATGTAGGAACGACTGGCAAAAAAGCAAAGAATGTAATATGTTGGGAGCTTCTTTGCTTTTTTGCCAGTCGTTCCTACGGGGTAACTTCGCTAGTCATAAGGACCGCTATCCATAACGCGTGACTAAATGAACAGCGGTTTGTATGAATAGCGGTCCTTCTAAACAGCGAGGAAATCATAGACGAATTACCTCGCTATTAATCATAAGGACCTCCATTCAAAAGGACCACTATTCATAAGGACCGTTATTAATAACGCGTGTTAAATGAATAGCGGTTTTCTAAGTATGAATAGCGGTCCTTATGAATAGCGAGCGGACCCGAAATAAAAAGCATAGCTTTTAACCCTTTCAGGACAGGACTTATTCAAGGGCTAAACTGGTCACATTTTGTTCTTCAAATTGGCAACAATAATATTTCTCTTTTATTGCTACATGGTTCTAATAAAGTGTAATGTCTATGAAAACAATAAACGTGGTTAGGAACTTTAGAAAATTTTTGCTTTTTCTACTCCTGCTTCTGGCGTATTTTATAGAGCTCTGAATCAAAAGTTATTGAGCCAAATCACAAAATGTGGTCAATTGTCTCGAAAGGGTTAAATGATTAGGCTCCCATTTAGAGTAACATTGTGTATAACCTGATGTCTTGCAAACGTATTAAAAATGTTATCTGCCTCCGTCCAAACACTTTAATTACTTTTAGTAGAATAATAGAACTGAATTTGCTAGGGTTCGATAAATTGTGTAGGACCTTTTGAACGTACATGTATTCATCATTTTCACATTTTATTGGCAAAGTTTCACCTCTCTACCAAACGCATGATTAGGAATTCATAATTATGACCTACTATCTCACTGGCCCGCATTCGTAAATGATAGATATTTCAGTTAAATGTAGAGGTCGAACTGAGAGGGACAGTTGATTATCAACAATGTAATATATTTGTATAGACAACAATGTTATCCTGTGTAGAATCATTTGAAAATATACCATAGCTTCAATTATTTTCATCATTATTATTGTTATCATTAAAATGATTATTATGAAAGCTGTTTGTTATTATTATCATTATTTCTTCAAAAAATTATTACCATTGCTATTATCATTATTATTGTTATCATCACTAATATCTATGGTGGCGGATTCGGGGGCAAAATTATGATTTTTTCTTCTGCTTGACAGATATTTAAATATGATAACGTATTTATTATTTATTTTTGCTTACACCGATTCTTAGACATGTTCCCTTCCAATTCGATCAAAGAATCCTGGTTACATATATCATTATCATTTGTTCGGCAATGCAGAGAATTTAAAGTATTGAGAACAGAAATGGGTACATTGGAAACTAGGTATAAAATGGTCTGATATAACCGGATTCCTGATATAACAAGGTAATTTTCAAGGCCTTCGTTATAGTGAGTTACTACTGTAGTACAAACGAGATTAGTATATAGTGCATTTTTTCAATATGACAGAAATGATAACCTAGTGAACATAATCATGACAACAGGCATTTGAATCGAAAGACCTGGACAGCACTTGGTATGTTGTCAAGGGCAACAAATTAGAAGCCTTATAATTATTGTACACTAAGCCTATGACTAGTTTCACTTCGTAGCATATCGAGTGTTCTGCATCATTTCTGTTCAAGTGCCGATCTCATGTGAATAGTAACAGTTACCGTCAATGGTACAGAATATGAATATGCATTTTTTTTCATTTTTTAAAATTATTTTTTTTTTTTTTTTTAATTTATTTTGTATTATTATTATTATTATTATGATTTTTTTTTTTTTTTTTTTTTTTTTTTTTTGGGGGGGGGGGGTAATTGTGGATGTACACACACACACACACACACACACACACATATATATATATATATATATATATATATATATATAACTCTAAAGGCTACATTAGGTGGAAAGTTTTTGTCTTATGTCTATGCTCAACTGTCCATATTATTATTATTTTTTTTTTTTTTCACTTTTCACATTTCAATTTTTCTGGGACTGTACGGACGTCTGAGTAAATTCGATCTTCCTCAAATCTAAGCTGGAAATAAGGAAACAAGGGTTACTGTACCCATTCATTTATTTAACCGTTGTGTGTGTGTTCGTGTGGGTGTACGGGAGTTTGTAACACTATCAGAATATTAATACATCCTAATGTGCAATTATACAAGACTAAATATTTTGACAAAGGTTTAAACAAATTAATATTTCATCTAATTTGTTTGTTAAACATACGGTAAGATTCTTTTGTAATTTTGTACATACATGTATTCTATTAAAAAAGACATATTTCACATATGAGTGTATAAACATTTTTATCGGCCTTGGTAAAATATAGGCTAGAAATATCGATACGAGAAGGTCGATTACTGTACTTATTTATTTATCATTTTAAATGTTTATTTGTGGTGTGTGAGTGTGCGCGTGAGTGTGTGTTGTTAGTAAATGTGCGATTTTACGAATTTAAAATAAAACCTGCAAATCTTCAAAGAGAGAAAGGAAAGAAAAATATTGTTCCTATCAAAATAGATTCACCATGAATCCGCAAATATCTGTAGCTTTTGATAGAATGTCTATATCATGTTTTAGTATACTTTATGTATTTTCATATTAGATACATGCTT
The DNA here is from genome assembly GCA_025617745.1 of Heliocidaris erythrogramma. Lineage (NCBI taxonomy): Eukaryota > Metazoa > Echinodermata > Echinoidea > Camarodonta > Echinometridae > Heliocidaris > Heliocidaris erythrogramma. The sequence goes on from CM046856.1 coordinate 5,894,523, forward strand.
GAAACAAGCTATATAGGCCTACCAAGACGTTGTGTGTCCGGACAGGTTGGTTATCCGGACAGGTCATTTTTAAACATTAAATTGAACAACTTTTTATGCAAATTGTCACAAATCTTTCACAGCTATGTTAAAAATCATGTGAATTCTAAATATTTACTGATTTTAGTGTTACCCGAGGCATATTTTCTGTAAAATCTGACAGCAAAATTGACAGGCTAATTTTTGTTAAGTGTCCGGACACCCAACCCCCATCCTACGTGGAAGTGTAAGCAATTCGTCCATATTGCCCAAAGCAGTAACATGAAAAACGGCCAATACTTGCACGGCCTTTTTTGTAAAATATATTTACACTATTATTACTTTGCTCCATCTAGACATATCATAAGACCAAAATATTACATATTACCTCCTCTGGTTCGAGACTCGTGTCTACCTCATAAGATATAATAAGAAATAGATCATATACGAATCGTAATTTTGTACTTTAATTTTGAAATAAGTACACATTTGGATATGTGTCTAAAAGAGTTCCTTCTCGATTGAAATTGTCAATATTATTAAAAAACAACAACCCTATTACAAAGAAAAGGATGCCCATTCCTGTTACATGATCAACTGTCGTCACCCCCATTCCCCTTGTATCATGTCGTGGCTTGACATGGCAATCGGGTTCCTGGCTACACACAGGTGACAAATATAGATGACATTTTAAGCGAAATCTTCCATCGTGTGTTTCTGGTTTATTCTACCATGTACAGCATCTGCCATGAGGTGGCACTATACTTCTTACATCTTCCCTTTTTTACAAAGTTGAAGGGATTGACTTTGAAACATAAATTCAACCATTTTCAACTTAAATCATTTTCAACTGTTCTGTTTCTAACAAACCTGCTATGTTACCTGATAATCTGTTTGAGTATTTACACCCCCCCCCCAAACAAAAAACAAAAAAATCTCCCTGTACATCCTTGAAACGACGCTTCTGAGTCAAGCAATCTTATCAAAGATATAAGATAGCACAAACCTACTCCGGTGGGATCATGTTGTTCCATCTCATATTATCTCTCTGAAGAGTCAGAATTAGTTCATGCCAAAAGTACTCTTGGCCTCTCTCATCTTCTATCCACCAAAGGTAGGTCCTACGCTCACTCAAGTACAACCTCACCAGGAAAGGAAGCTCTGCATCGGGGATGTCTTCAAGGAAGACCACTACAACATTCTCCATCCGAGCATCATTGACTTGTTCAAAGGCTATTCGGAATTTGATCATAAACCAGTTGTCTTTGAATGAAGCTCGGCTGAGAAGCAGGACAGTCTTGAAGCTTTTCTCGATGACGTAATAGACCGCGTCTAGGTAGTGCATACCAAGGATCAGGTCATCATCACCGATCGCGTTTCTATTGAAGTTTGGAAGTCTTTCTTCTAGAACTGGTCTGAGGTTTTCCCGTACCCACCATGCATCGTCCTCGATGAACATGACGTTAAGATCATATTCAAAGTCGCCATGTTCGCGGGCATCTAAAACTACCTCATATCCTACAACAGCAAGTTTCAAGAGGTATAGTTTATACCTCACAAACCAGCGATAGTGATATACCAAATATAGGGTGGCGAAAAATGTTACAACCGCGAGAAGAATTAAGCTAATAAGGGCAATGTTTGGACCACAAAGGTTATGAGGAATAAAGGTTAACAATGGTTTGCCTTGTAGAGGTCCAAGGGTTGCAGATGATGTGGAACAGATTGTGTCATTATCGTTGAGGAGGTTTACTTGCCCGTCTAGCCATTTCACCAGCCATGATATCTTACAGTTACATATTAATGAGTTCTGAGAAATGTCAATGGATATCAATGTTAGCATTATGGGTTCAAATGTACTTTGATTGAAATCAGAAAATTTATTACCAGTGAGAAGTAACGTTTTCAAGGAAGTGATATTAGCAAATGTTCGACTGTCAAGATAGTTAAGGTTATTCGCCGTTAAATTATATGTTATTAATGCCTTTAAATCTGTTAGAAGATTATCAGGAAGTCCTTGGATTTTGTTTTCTGCAAGTAATAGGGTGTGAAGAGAGCTCAGCCCGCGAAAGACATCAGATTGTATCATTGTGATCTGGCAATTTCTGAAATCAAGAAACTCTAAAGCAGTTAATTTTCGAAGGAGTCCTGATACCAATGTCTTAAGAGGATTATGCCTTAACAAGAGGTGCTTGAGATTACTCAAGTCATCAAAAAGAGATTGATTTCTTTCGGCCACCCAAAAATTTTCTAATTTGAGGTTTGAATCAGAGAAGTCTAATGACTTTAGGGATGGAGTATGACTGAATGATTTACCTACCACGATATAATTTTTTTTCAAAGAAGCTGAAGATATCGATACTAAAACAGGTGCATCTAAATCTACAATTACGAGTCGTGTGTTTGACACGTTGAGATACTGAAGATTATGGAGTCCTGATAAAGCATCTATAGTAAGGTAGTTAAGGTTTTCATTATTCGCTAAATCTAAAACAGTTACATCAGTCAAACCTTGAAAAGTATTTGGTGATATTCCAATTAAATCGTTATTAGATAAATGAATTTCGCGTAAATTAAGTGTAGTCCAGTTAGAATCGTAAGGGTTAATTTTCTTAATACTATCCAATTCCAAGTGAAGAACCTGAAGATTAATCATTCCTGAAAACCATTTTGGTTCCAACTCGCCGATAAGTTCGAGTCGAATGGTAAGTTCGCGCAGGAGATTAAGGTTGGAAAAATAAGTGCCGTTATGATCATTTAAATGAATGTAATATAACTCCAAAGAGAAGAGGGGATAGTTATACAAAGGACTAAAAAAATCTGGTGTAAATACATATATGTCCAAAATGCTGCTTCCAATGTACAGTGCTTTGATGTTTGATCTAGCGATCCCGGTCAAGATGTCGTTCCAAACGTTTGATGTAAATTTGTACCCTCCGACAGACAGAGTATGCACACGGAGAGCTGCTATGGTTTCTGGTGCGATGCGAGTTAATAGATGGAGTCCATACAGGTCCAGCACATCTACATCACAATCAAGATGAAAGGTTTCTGGTGTAAGCTGATAAAAATCGTTGAAAGAAAGATCGATTTTAACGTTCGTTGAGTTGTCAGGAGTACATGTGATGTTAATTTGAGAGATACGGTTATAAGCAAGGTCCAGATAATTCATTCGCATGAACCGTTGGTGTGACTTGCTTCCAGGAAAGGACGTTAATCCACACTGTCCCATCAAAAGAACTGAAAGAATCTTGCTCCAGTTGAAAATAATTGGGTTAAATTGGCCAAGATCAGAGTTTCTTGCCATATCTAGGTACTCTATAAGTCTGAGAGGGAGAAATGTCGCTGATTCAATGACTTGAATTTTATTATTTGCTAAATACAAGTGTGTCAATTGTGGATATTTCGAAAAGGATGAATTAAAAAGAGTATGGATCAAATTGAAACGTAACGAAAGGATTTTAATATCTGGTGAAAGATTATCTGGGACTTTTGTGAGCCTCAAATCATTGCATGTGACAGATTTTCTTTTGATGTCTTCACTACACTTGAGCACTAACTCATTCAAGGATCCTTGATGTGTCGTCTGTGTCACGCTGAGGCCAGTGTCTAGTAGTTGGCACACCATGTGCAAAGGCAGCAGAGTCGTTATCAACAATAGGATGAAATCCATTGATGCCATCTTTAGCAAAATTGTGAAGAGCTGTAAAAAAAACATCAGCTTTAGATTTATATGAAAAGGAAACTTTCCGTTCACACGTTATTGGTAGTATTCTTACTGTGTTCTTCCTCACGAAGTAAACATTTAGTTTAATTGAAGTTACATACTTGATAATCATGATTCATGGTGTGACCAACTATAACTTCATTCTCAAAAGATATTTGAAAGTAATGTACAGTTCTACTAAGCTCTCAAAAAAAATCATCAGACTTCTTAACTTTTTAGTCTTTTTTAGTCTTTTCTTAAATAGCAAGATACTAGTATAACTAATGCTCTGGTCCCATCCCAGAAAATCAACCTGCTCGGCGGCCGGGTGGTGAGTTTTTAGCAAATTTCGATCGTTTTAGCGCGGAGTTAAAATTTCGGCGGCGCCTGGCCACATTTCACTCGCAGCCCAAAATACGCTCGACCTAACTATATAAAAGGCGCTGCTAAGCGCGCTCCACAAGAGAAAACAGCTAAATTTCTGAACGAAGTTATCAAGTAGGCCCTGTTTTTAGTCTATGAGGTTTCATTTAATGAAAGTCACATATATACCCAGGTCGCTCGAGAGAAATTCCCGGCGGAGACCGGCGGGCCGCCGCCGGTACGCCTACAGGACACCTGCAGATGCCCAGCCAACACCGGCCGGCCGTCGGGCCATTTCTTAAAAATCGGCCGGTGGTCGGTGGAAGATCGTCCGGGAATCGGTGGGTCATCACTCGGTCACTGTTCGGACGCCACGCGGAGAAGATCCCTCGATTTCGCCGAGTTTTGATCTAAATTTGTAAAATCAGCACTGATTTTCTTATTTACTAGATAAATCTATTTACCTACCTATTATGCTAGTCTCTTGACTACGCTACCCGATCGAGAACTTTAACACAAATGAGTCACAATATTGGGCGCACCCCCCGTAATCCCATTGTTATCCCCTTCGCCACTCACCCGCAGTAATACGCAACGGCCATCTTCCTCTATTGCGAGCAACCCCAAGAGTAAAACATGTTGCTTGCAAGGCGAGGGGAAGGAGGGAGGGTCATAGGTAGGTATATAGATTTATCTAGTAAATAAGAAAATCAGTGCTGATTTTACAAATTTACTGCAATAAATCTTATATACATATATTTTATGCTAGACTAGCACCCATTCAAAACCGGGTGGCATGTTTTAAGTGAAGAAGGGAACAGGATTACAGAGAAGACACTGCCGCCTTCAAGGTGGCTGACGCAAATAATTCCTCTCCTGCAGGGACATCCCTAAGGTAACAAGAAATGAAGGAATTGGGCGAACGCCAATAGGCGGCCCTCAAAATATCATTAAGCGTCACACCTTGAAAAAGGGCCCAGGAAGTGCTAACACTACGAGTGTCATGAGCATGGGGCTTACTATCTGATAAGAGAGCCTCTGGGCCAGCGGCCCGAATAGCTTCGACAAACCATCTAGAAATCTAGAGAAGCAGGAGAAAAAGGGCTCTCGAGTGATCAGAAACAACTGATCATCTTAGCGACATGTCTTAGTCTTATCAATATACCATTTAAGAGCTCTAACAGGACACCAAACCTTGTCCTCGCGTAATGACGAGAAGTCAGATAGCCTAGTGGACAAAGAAAAACTTCAACAGGGCCAGAAGAAGCGGTCTGGTTCTTGGCAGTGAAAGAAGCTTTAGGAATCAATCTAACACCTTTTCTCTCCCAACGAACATGACCGGGAGTAAGACAGAGGGCATGAAGTGTACTGCGCCTCTGACCAGAGGCAATGGCTACCATGTACAAAAAGAGCGTCTTCACCGTAAGATTGTGAAGCGAAGCTTCACCTAACGGTTCGAAAGGAGGTTTAGCCAGGGCTTCTAGAACCCGAGGCAAACTCCAAGACGGGACTAATTGAGAACGAGGGGGACGTTTCAGAAACAAAGACTGAATTAATCCACTCAACAGCGGGGAATTAGAAATCCTCGAACCATCTGGAAACCCCTTATGAATGGCACCGATTGCAGACCGGTAGCCTCGGATAGTAGAGATAGACCTTCCTTTGTCAAAAAGCGAGATTAGAAAATCCGCAATTGAACCAATAGGAGCCTTAAGGCCCGGTCACACCGCCAGAACTCTGTTGGAGCGTTCCTTGAACGGTAGGGAGAGGGGGCCGAATTTCGACAACGCTCGTCACCGCGCACAAAATGGGGAAAAAAATCGAAAACACGGGCGTTGCCTTAGCGGTGCACCGCTGAAGCCGGCGTTGCTTTAGCGTTGGTTTAACGGTAGCGAGCGGTAGCGAGCGTTGGTCCCGCTCCGACACCTCCATACCAACGCCAAACCAAAGTTCATCACCGCAATGGATCGCTGCTTCAACGCCCGACACCGTTCCAGCAATCCCGTGTCCGCTCGTAAAACGCTTACAACCGCTCCACCAAAGTTTGTGCGACGTTTAATCACCGCCCGGGCAAAGCTGGCGAAGCAGTGGTGGTCCAGCGTTCAAGATTTCTGCGCGGAAAATTGCCCGCTCCTCACCGCTCGCAATATTTTGTGCAGCTCAAAACTTTCGGAGCGGTAGGAGGGACCATCAGCGGTGGCCGAGCGTATACGGCGTTGCCTTAACGGGGGCCAACTTCTGTTAAACGGTGGTGAACGGTTACGAGCGGTGATTAATTTTTTTCACCGCTCCAGGAACGCTCCAGCAAAGTTCTGGCGGTGTGACCGGGCCTTTAGACGGAGTTTAATCCCGTGTCCTACACCATTGAAAAAAGGCTGAAAGACGGTGTTTCATTGACGAAGTTAGTGATACCTTAATATTTATTTTTGTAATTTTTCTTTTAAGAGATACCATAGGTTTTTTTGGAGATTCTGAAACGTGTTATTTGGAGGACATGTTGACCCAGAAGTCAAATTCAAATTCAAATTCTTATTTATTTCATTTCCAACAGAAAGAAAAGACAATGGCATTACAGATATTGTTACAGAAAATATGAAAAATATATGTACAAATTCAGTTTACCTTGATAAGTGTAGAAGTACAGTGTACATATATAAATACATTATTATAATGAATTATTAAAATTCTTAATTTCTGAGGAAATGTGGGGGACCCACTAAAAAGCAGTGCTTGTAATTTGTGGATCCCCCAGGGAAAATAACATCGTTTCAAATTGTGCCTACGAAGACTTGGAAAACACAAAACAGTGTTACAGAACAACAAACGACAAGGAAAAGGAAAACAGATAAAAGAAAAAGGAACAGGAAAGATGGACAATGGGAAAGCAGGACAAATCATGACCGGAAAAGGAGGTAGTTATGTTGGTGATTCTGGCAAGTTAAAATCATAAGACCAAATAGAAATTCAGTAAATTGAGCAGATGATGAAGACCCAAATGGAAAAATAAGAAGATACCAGCTGTTATTAGGTTATTATTGTATATTATTATAAGATTTGAGCAAAAATATTTTTAGTTTTTTCTTAAAAGAATTTAGGGAAGGACTACTTTTGATATCTTCACTTAAAAAGTTCCAAAATCTGGGACCATCGGACATAAATGTCTACTTCGCTAATAAAGTTCTAAAAAGTGGTAGATGAAACTCGTTTGACCGTCTAGTTGGGTAATCGTGAAATGACCGATTTTGGGGGAACATGGCATCAAATATATGTGGAAGGGTCTTTCTACTGTAGTTATACATAAATTGTCCCAAATGAAATAGATACAGATCATTTATTTTTAATAGTCTGCTATCAACAAATAACGGGTCTGTGTGTGAGAGTATAGCAGAATTGCAGATAATACGGAGAGACTTCTTTTGTAATAAAAGTAGTCTATCTATTAGAGTTTGTTGGGTATTGCCCCAAGCAAGTATCCCATAATTCAGATAAGGTAAAATTAAAGATGAATAAAGCATCAATAGGGATGATGTCGGAAAATGAAATTTAAGTTTGTTTATTATGCCAATATTCCGTGAAATAATCTTACACGTATTCCACGAAAGTTTATTGTCAACAGTTATGCCTAGAAATTTAATAAATGAGACAACTTCTAAAGGGGTATCGTCAAACACTATATCCATGGGCAGTGTGTCTATAGAATTACTGAATAACATATATTTGGTTTTTTGGAGGTTGAGGGATAGTTTATTGGCTCTTATCCATTGGGTGACTTTTTCAAGCTCAGAGTTTACAACATTGACTAAAGTATTTGGATTCTTGTGGGAATAAAATAGATTAGAATCGCCTGCAAAAAGAATAAACGAAAGGACATCGGATGATTTACAAAAGTCATTTATATAAATAATAAACAGTAAAGGGCCCAACAAACTGCCCTGGGGGACTCCACAATTTATGTTTTGCATATTGGATGTATGATCATTCAAAAATACGTACTGTCGTCTATTGGATAAGTAGCTCCTGAACCACTCCAAGGCCTTCCCACGCACCCCATAATGAGAAAGTTTGAATAATAAGATGTCATGATTGATGGTGTCGAAGGCCTTGGAGAAGTCCAGGAAAATACCAACCAGATGAGAACATTTGTCTAAAGCATGCGCTACTTTGTCAACAAAATTCAAAAAGGCATGTTCTGTGTTATGTTTTTCTCTAAATCCAAATTGAAAGTTGGAAAAAATATTTTGAGTTTTTAAAAAGTTAACAGTTCTACGATAAACAGATTTTTCTAGAATTTTCGACAAGGAGGATAATAGAGAAATAGGTCGATAATTACTAACATTCAATTTGTCACCTTTTTTGTACAGGGGTATGACCTTTGCAATTTTCATGTTATCTGGGACTTGTCCATTAAGTAACGATAGATTAAGAACATGTACTAAGGGATTAACAATTGAAGATATTACACCTTTTAAAATGAAATTATGAATATCATCATAGCCGGGACCCTTTTTGTTGTTCAGACTAGATACAATATCAATGATATCTTCTTTGACTATAGGAGTGAAAAAATAGAATTGGGATTAGGTGTGCCTAGGTATTGAGAAAAATGTTTGGCTGAAGGAGGAATACCTTCAGCTAAATTTACTCCAGGACCTATAGAAGAAAAATAAAAGCATTGGCGACATTTTCAGGATCTTCAACAATGTCATCATTATACCTAATTTTAGTTATTTCTGATTTGTTATTGGATAAGTTCATTGCTTGTTTTAAAATTTTCCAAGTGTTTTGAATATCGTTCTTATATAAAGCTAACTGGTTCGTAACGTATCTTTACTTTGCTAATCGTATTGTTTTAGTTAAAATATTTTTATATCTGGTATATCTAGCCTTTGCTTGTTCAGTGCCTTTCATTTTAAATTTATAGTATAAGTTGTTTTTTCTGTTAATAGAACGTAAAAGTGATTTAGAAATCCATGGAAGTCTCGGTGATTTTTTTGTAGGTGGTTCGTTTGTCTTTAACTTTAGGAATGTGAATATCTAGTTGATTATGAAATATGTTAAGGAAATTATTAAAAGATAAATTTACGTCATTAGTATTATAAACACACGACCAGTCAGAAGAGTCTAAAGAAGCTCTAAGACTGGTAATGTTTACATTGGTAGGTTTCCGTCTTGATGGTCTGTGAGGGGTGTTTAATGAGTGCTTAAGGGTAAAATGTGACATAATTGGATAATGGTCCGTTATATCGGATAGAATTACAGAAGAGTCCGGGGTTGGAAGAGTATTGCAAAAAATATTATCAATAAGGGTGGCAGAATGATTTGCCATGCGAGTAGGTTTCGATATCAAAGGCAAGAACGAGGCAGTCAAAAATATTTCAAGAAATTCATGGGATATATTATTATTATGATGTTTCAATATATCAATATTGAAATCGTCTTTGTTTACGAAGTGTGGATTTTTTAGTAAATCTGTAAGGTACACTAGGAAATCATTTGAGTTGGAACATGGAGGTCTATACATAATGCCTATAATTATATTTTTAGTATCCGGAACATTAATTTCGATAAAAAGTGACTCTACTATTTCGTTCATTGTATTAATTTCATTAATAATTGTGTAGTCGTACTTGTGTGACACGAAAAATGTAACACCTCCGCCAGGTCTGTTTTTTCTATTATTGACAAGAAGATCATAACCATCTAATGCAAATGGTAGGTTGGATTCAAAGGATAACCAAGTTTCTGTAGTCCTATTATGGAAAACGACTGTTTAGATGGATTATCTAATAACAATTGAAATTCTTCGAAGTGTTTATTTAAGCTTCTAATGTCCTGTTAGTTCTGGGAGCAGTTTTTTAGCGGTCTTAGACCAGAATGAATATTTAACAAGTGTATTCGGCCAAAGAAGTAAGTTGGAATCTAAATATATAATTTTAAGAACATTTGCTCTATTATTAAGTTGAAATATTCTGTTTAAAATTTGAGTTGTCAATGGCACATTCACCAATGTATTATAAAGGCGTACGAGTGTGTACACATAATTTGTGTGTACAAGTAAACTGTACACACACACTCGGTCTTTAGTTTACTGAGGTTTAGATTAATTGGAAAAATATTAATCCTGTTGAAAAATGAATAATAATAATATGTTCCATTTATATAGCGCAGCTACTATATGAATATATTCTACTGCGCTTAATACAAAGTATCACATTATTACCCCGGCTTTAGCCGAGCTGCCATGATAGGCGCTAAAGCATTCAAGGAATTTCTTCCTACCGGGTACCTATTTACTTCACCTGGGTGGAGAGTGGCAAATGTAGATGAATGTCTTGCCAAAGGACATTAGCGCCGTGGCGGGATTCGAACCGCGAACCATGTGAGCCACAGTCCGGTGACGTATCCACTACACCACGACACCTCTACATGCATTTTGTAGTTTGTTTTGTAGTTTGTTTTGTAGTTTGTTTAATTAAAGATGTAAAATAGGTGTAGTAAAAGAAGCAAAGGGTTTAGGTTATCATTTAGAGAGGAAATGAAATGAGAATAAGGTCGTTTGAAAGAAGCTCATGTTATAAAGCTTCAAGTTAAGTTTATTCAGTTTGATAAACAGAAGTTATTTAGGCCACATTATTAAGATTTAAGGCAAATTGGTTTATTCTTCCTTTAATCGAAGGATGCTATTTGTCAATTCACATTTTATCTCAAAAAGGTATGACAGAGAAATTGGGATGAAGTTATGTGTTGTATATTGGGATTGAACAACACTAGTTTTTCAGTATGCCAATATTTGGGTTAAATTTGTGAAGATTTTGATTACATGGTCATTCCATGCAGTTTAGTTTTTCAATTGCATACATCACTGTGTATTGAATTAACATTTAGTTTAATATAAAGAGCATAGTTGGTTTTTACATTCGCTCTTTTTACAGAAAGTACGATTTGTTTAAATATTCAGAAACCAAGAATATTATGATGAAAACTTTGAAGTCAAAGTCAATTTCTGGTAATCGTTTATTCAATACTTGGTCAAAGATATGAATCATGAAAGATAAAACACTTTTGAGGAATAATTGCATTAATATATTTTAAGATGCAGAATGTTAGCTTTGGAAAAATTGTAATGGTCTTATTGCATTCTCATAATTTTATAGCTTGAGAATTATTTCAAAGCTGTACTTAGCTTATTCTATGAACTGAGAAAGTGTAGTGACAAATAATACACAGGGATAAATGTATATTTTTGTGTCAACACTTTAGAATTTATTAAGCATATGAAATAGAGAGTAAACGTAAAGGTGCGTTTATTTTCTTAAATATACTTACCTGTACTTATCAATGCTACATTAATAGCTTTGACAGGGATTCATTATTTTATGTCAAATGTAAACTATGCTAGGATATACATGTTTTCAAAACCACTTTGCATTGTTTTGAATAAGGTAACTAAGGATACTTTTCCGTTATTATTTCTTATACAGATTGAATTGCCGGTTTACAATCCACATTAATTTTGTGCATGTTATGCATTATGACTTTACATCTGATGAAAATCGGTTAATACAATACTAAACCGAATACACCTGTTTGAAGACCCTTTTCTTTGAGCGTTCCAGACGGGAATTGTAAATTTCCCTAGTAGAGACTCTACGACTGGACATTACAAAGTCTGCGGCCCTTTCAGAAAGACCTTACTGTCTTGCAGATTCACAGATAGGGGCCAAGCAGTCAATGAAGGGACGCTGGTCTGCGGTGAAGAATCCCCGAAAGGGGTTGCGACACCAGATCCGTTCTCAACGGAAGAAGAAACGGTTGAGCCACCAGAAAGCTCACTAACTCCGGGAACCAATTCCTCCTGGGCCAAAAGGGAGCTACCACAAGCACCCGAGCCCGATCTTCCCTGATCTTCTGCAAGATTCGCGGAATCAGCGAGACTGACATCGACGGAAGGGGGGGGGGGGGTACGGAAGGACTTGCCTCACGCGAGAAACGCCGCATTCGTCCAGCGGGAGAGAAGGGATTTGATTTCTACTGGGACTGGAATCCAGACCAAGAGAGAATCCCTGCACGGTTTGTAAAACCTGAGGAGATGCCTTTGAAAAGGCCTCATAAGGAGCCGACAATCCTCTAGAACATCGACCAGACTGGCTAGATAACCCAAGAACTGAAGCCACTGCCTGGCCCTGACCCTTCTGGCCAAAATCAGCCTGCGAGCCGCTGAGACAATAGTGAGTATTCTGTCTCGACTGGGCCGTGCTAATTGGTTCTAAATATCTAACACTGCCCCCATAAAAAACTGGTCGGCGAGTAGGAACCAATTCTGACTTTTCCCAATTTATTAGGAAACCTAAGTCTTGGGTGACTTTGACGAGCATGCGTGCCCCGTCTGAAAGACGATCTTGCGACTCCGCTAAGAGGAGCCAATCGTCCAGATAGCAAAACAGCCGAAGGCCGCGGCGCCTCAGCGAGGCTGCCGCGTGAATACGCAGCCCGAAGGGAAGAGCGCGAAAGCGGAAAGTGTCTGAAAGGAAGGAAGGTCGCGTGAAGCGGGATGAATAGGGATATGGAAATACGCATCTTTGAGATCTATCGAGATCGCGTAATCCTTCCTCTTGATCAGCGGGAGAATTGAGGCGAGAATTTCCATGAATTTGTTTATCTAAAATCAATCGGTGTTTTCCCGAGCGCTTGGAAATAACGAAAATCGGTGAAAGAGAAAGACGCGGCTGGTCTTTCAACTTTCGTATAGCTCTTTTGTTCAACAGAGATCTGATCTCCGTTAAAGCGTGACAGCGAGCCTGGGCAGACATGAGATCTTATAGCCTTGTGCGAACCAGTCGCTTGCCCCGCAGGGAGCCACGACTCCCTCTCGAAGAGGCCCTGCCACGTCCGCCTCTCCCGCGAGGGGGGTATGACGGAGTAACAGCAGGTAAAGACACAGTGACCCGACGGTGTTGTCCCGAAGTGGGCTAGTAATGTAGCAAATTCTCGGCCAAAAAGCGAGGGGCCCCGAGAAGGGACGTCTCGGAGAAGTGACAATATGTCAGTCTCCTTAACCCCGAGGACGGAGAGGGCCAACACCATACGGCTGTTCGTAACAGAAGCAGCCGCACTAGAGAGTTGTGACCACTGCAGACCCGATAGAGTAAGCAGCAGGTCATCAATAACAAATTTATCACCTTCGGTGATATTCAACTCGTCCGCCCTGGATCTGAGGTCGGAAAGAAAGCCTTGAAATGGGGCCAAGCGCGTACAGGCTCTGATTTGACCGCCGACATCGACCCAATGTCTATCCTCAGCCTAAAAAGGGGAGGAAGTAAGCGGGTTGGGCGTACGCAAACGTCGACCCACCGCCAAAATCTTCTAGAGAGAGAGACTTAGCTTTGAAAAAGCTATCCTGATCTTGGGATGTAAAGGCAAAAGCCTTACCCTTAATCAGACCAGAGCACCTAAAGAGAAGCCCGGTCTCGATGCGGTCATACTCCGCCATGAAACCCTCCGTGAGGGAAAAACCCTCAGAGGGAACCTATTGTCTGAACAATCGAGAAGTCGAACCCTGCGCGCGGGTTGACTGAAAATCAGGGAGATATTTGGCCAACAAGGCAGCAGCCTCCGCCCCGCAAAGGGAAAGCGATTGAGGCTCTGCCTGCTCCACCAATGTCGATTCAGAAACCGAAAATTGAGAAGCAGACTCAAATTCTGGTACCGCTTGATTAGTTTGGGACAAAGGCCCGCAAACAATGAACGAATCAGGCGGATACTCCCATGGGTCACTATAGGTCTCCTCACCCGGCGGAGCCCCAAGGGCTGCGGGTGGAGGAGACGCGAGAGACCCCAGCTCAGACAATGGGGTATCGAGCACACACGGCCGAGGTAAGTCGGGCCGAATAGTCTCAGTGTCAGACCCCCGAAGAGGAATAGAAGCAGGGGCTGCGGTATCTGTAAGATAGACCAGCCTTGCCGCTGAGCGAAAACCCGCATCATGCTGAGTAGCTCAGATTGAGAATGATCAAACGGGGCAGCAGCGGGCAACGCCTTGCTTCTCTTAGTCCCCTTAGATGTGTCCTTCTTAGGCTTCTTTTTAGCTGGCTCAACAGGAGCCGAAGCCATGTCCCGCTTCTTGGGACGTCTGACAGATTTCGGGCGGTTCTCCGAAACAACTTCGGAATCACGAACCAAACCCTCTACCGCACTGGCTGAGCAACTAAAGGCTACAGCCACGGGTCGGGCGCTCGAGGCGCCAAGTGCAAGGGCAGACTGGGACAAAGTCCGAGAATTCGCAAATGAACTACTCATGGTATGTGGAATCACTATTGTACTGACTATGGGCGGCAATAGGAGACCACTAGTAGTCGCGCACTCAGGTGACAGCACCTGATGCTCCGTAGAGCGCCCATAATTGTTGGCTCGAGTCTTCCCATCAGCTGGCAAATGCAACAGCCCGGGTAGCACTCGTTCCCCCATATGGCATCGGCCGGGGGCTAGGGTATGAAAACTCAGACCAACATGGGCGGTGGCCCTGAGCTGCCCCGCAGTAGTGGCACGAATCTCCCCTAGCGACCGGGGATTGGATTTATGATATCCAAACCACTAGAACTTGACGCCACGCGCCCCGAAGCCATGGGCTTCGGGGTTGGCGTCCCAAGCTCAACTGAAGCCACCCGCCCCGAAGCTGCGTGCTCCGAGGCTGGCAAACTCTGCGGGGTAACACCACTGGGCAACTTACCTGCAGCCCTCCTCCCTCCCCCATGTACGAAAGTACTCGGGAGAGTTCTGGAGGGCCGAGTCGTCTTGCTAGACGACTCTTCGGAAGAAGCAGGTCTCCGTGACCTAATTGCTTCTTCTTCCGAACTCATATTGCTGCAATAAAACAGACAATAAAAGTATACATAAATATGAAACACTTTTAAGAAAGCAGGCAGTATTAAACCTAAAAAAATGTTGGGATACGCACAAAATTCTACAAACAAACACCGCATTACAAACACCGAAACTGTAACAGGATCGGGGCAAACGGAAGCACCAGCAAAACACGCAGAAATAACTACGTTGGTCGTTAAATAACTGCCTGAAAAGGAACATAAAATTTCCCTAGCAAAATGCAAAAAGTGACATAAAAACACAAGAGTACTATAATCTAAAACGAAAATAAGTACAGAAAAGTGTTTTAAAGGGCGTAAAAGCGCTCAGAAAAGATACAAAATGACCTGAATTCAGGAGCGCCGTGACTCGACAACCTAACTCGGCGGGAGCGAGCAAGAAAGAGGAAGATGGCCGTTGTGTATTACTGCAGGTGAGTGGCGAAGGGGATAACAATGGGATTACGTGGGGTGCGCACAATATTGTGACTCATTTGTGTTAAAGTTAGCGATCGGGTAGCGTAGTCAAGAGACTAGCATAATAGGGTTTATGCACGCTTGGGCTAAAACCACTTGGTCTAATTTCCAGATGGGCTACCTTCATTCGGGCTAAACCCTTTTGGTCCACTCTTCATTTGGTCTAATTTGCACTTGGTCTAATAACCAGAAGGTCTAATGACCACTTGGGCTAATTATCACTTGGTCTAATTACCATTTGGTCTAATTGCCATTTGGTCTACTTTATTTTGTTGTCACTTGGTCTACTACCAGTTCGTCTAGTGTCAGTTTGTCTAATTCCCAGTCAGTCTAAAACTAGTTGGTCTACAGGCATTTCGTCTAAAGTCCACTTGGTCTAGTATCCATTTGGTCTACATGGCATTTATATATGGTCTAATGTGCAGTTGGTCTAACTGTCATTTAGTCCATTTTCCATTTAGTCTAATTGTCAGTTGGTCTAAATGCCAATTTGTCTAAACATCACTTTGTCTAATTATCACTAAGGCTAATTGCCTGTTGGGCTATTCCCTTTTCGTCTATACGCACCTACCAATAACACTGTGTGTCATTTTGTTGGCCGTCCCAATGAGAAAAAAAAACCCAGCTAAATGTTATAGTCAGTTACCAAGGTTTAAAAAGTTTTGACAGCTATCAAAACATATGATATTATGATATGGAAAAGTATATATCAAAGATAAATCTTAAAGAAGATAAGTTTGAGGAAAATGGTTTCATTTCACCAAATGTTTCTGAGAGTCTACGTTCTCTTTGACTGTTTTTGTATGTAATGTATTGTAGTATTGTACACAACGTACTGTATATTTTGTCAAACTATCCAATACACCGCTGTGCGACAGCATATTTTGTTATATTATGGTATACTCTATTGTTCAAGTATTTACATGACAAATCATGGGGAAAAAATTATGTACGATCTTTTGTAAAAATTGTTATATTGATGATGAATAAAGGAACTCTGTGGAAGGGTAAAAATATAATTGAAGAAAACAAAATTGCTTCCCGGTCGCTTCGCTTCCTCGCATAACATAATTTGACTCGGTGAGGGGGGGGGGGGGGGGGCGCAGATTCACTGTTTGCCCAGGGCGTCATAATACCTATATACACCACTGCCTTAAAAAAAAAAAAGAAGGCAGTGAACAAGTATAAAAGCAGCATTTTTGTGGGTAGCAGGAGACACTTTTTGGGTGCTTGGAAGGGGGGGGGCATTGTGCCCCCTGCCAACGAGTGAGTTAATTTACGTTTTAGATGAACAAATAATAATAATAATAATAATAATAATAATAATAATAATAGTTGCATACTCTTCTTTCTTCTTCTTCTCCTTCTTTGTTTCGTTTTTCTTCTCTCTCTCTTTTAGGTCACTTGAAAACTCATAGGGGGCAACCGCCCCTGTCCCCTCCCCCCTGTAGCGCCGCCCCTGCAAATAGCAGTTTGCATAGCTCAAAAGAATCAGAGAAGCTTAATGGCAGAATATTTAGTTCTTGATATGACAACAGTGTGACACCTTTGAGCAGGAACTTAGCGAGAGCTGGGGACACAGTGCCCATAAAAGTTTAATAATATTGCAGTAATTAAGATATCCCCGAAGCTTGCTCGCTATGCTCGCTCGCACTCACTTATTGTAACTCATGGCAGTAACATAAAGTCCTATCTATCTCTTTTATTGAGAGATTTTGCTTGAAATTAAACGCTTTTGGGGCATGTTCGTCATGAAATCAATATAATGCACCATGCATGACCTTCAACAAGAACATGTTATTTTTGGTCGCTCGCTTGCAAGTTAGGAGTATAGCAGAAAATATATTCTTAACATTTAATGCGTGTTAAGTACAATGTAGGGGTACAGCAACGTATCAAAATGCCATTTTCCATTCTTGTCTTCACCCTTTATAATTAAGTTCAGCCTTTTCCAAAAACGGTAGGCCTATACCCAATTCGTTGAAACCCCTATTGTGTGGGTCGTCTTGCCCCTCCTATGAAAATACCCTGGCACCGCGTGACCGCCCCTAGCTTTCATTGACTACTTGCGCAAACATTTGTACATGGGATATCAAATAGGAACCATGAATAACAGATTATCAACCCAACAAACACAATTTGAGGTGCAATACAAAATCAGGTTCTTCTACTTAAGTCATGAAAGGAAGAGAAGACCTATGAATGTTTTAATTACTAAAAAATAATACTAAATAATTGATTTTAATAAATTAGATAATTAATATATAAAATGTAGGAATATTGATTGACTTGATATAAGCAGCAGCAAGGTGAATAACTCTTTTAATGCACATTTACGTATAGATGACTTCTTTGAACTTTCACTTTTTAAAGTTTCATTTCCCTTTCCTTTCTCAACTTGCTACTTGCCAGAAGAATAAATAGTAATTAGAACCAAATGGCCATTAGACTATATGAAAATTAGACCAAATGATAAGTAGCCTAACTGGTTATTAGACGAATTGGATATTAGACCAAATGGTCATTAGACCATATGACAGTTAGACTAAATGATAAGTAGCCCAACTGGTTATTAGACTAAATGGAATTGGACCAAATGATAGGTAGACCATATGGTATTAGCCAAAGTAGGTGTAGCCCGAATGGATATGAGACTATGTGGCTTGTAGACAAAATGACTGTTAGACTATTTGGCAATAGACGAAGTAAAAATTAGCCGAAGTGGAAATTAGCACAAATGGGTTTTAGACTAAATGGGGTTAGCCAAACTGTATTAGACGAATTGGTTATTAGGCCAAATGGAAATTAGACGAAATGGTACGTAGACAAACTGGTTGTAGACAGAATGAAGTTAGACCACGTGGAGTTCGACGAACTGATGCTTAGACTAAGTGGTGGTAGACCAAGCGACAGTGTACCGCATAATAGGTAGGTATATATGATTTATTGCAGTAAATTCGACGGGCGACCGACGGGAAATCGACAGGGCATCGCCGGGGCTTTACAGCCCGCTCGACTTCTCCAAAAATCGTTGGGCGATGCCTAAATTCCAGCGGCGTCCGAGCAGGTTTCAAATCGGTCGGTTGCTGCCCTGCTTTGTGACCATAGCTTAAGCTGCTGAGAAGTATTTTCCTCAAGTTCATTATAAAAAAGGGACTGATAAAAAAAACAATTTAGTTACTGTTACTAGGACAAGGATCTAAATTCCGAGAAGGGTAAGATGTATTACAACGTGTCAGGGGCGTCGCTAGAGGGGGGGGGGGGGGGGGGGGGGGGGGGGGTCATCCCCCCACAAAAAAGAGGGGATAAAGAGAGAGAGAAGAGAAAGGGGACAAGGAGAAAAGAGAAAGGAGAAGAAGGAGAAGAAAAAAGAAAAGAAAAGAAAAAAGAAAGGAAAGGAAAACAGAAAGAAAAGAAGCGATGGAAAAGGTAAGGAAAGAAAAAACCAAGTTAACCAGTTGACTTCTTTAACTCTTACAGACTTAATACAGGAGCCACACGATTCCCGTAGTCTATATACTGGCAGAAGGCGTCCCCATTAGGTAATAGGCTGCAGCCCACACCCCCCCCCCCCCCCCCCTCTCACCGGGGATTTTAAAAGTTCTGATATTCGGGCAACCACAAATTCATATTCGAACAGTGAAGTGAGGTGCCAGAATATCCACATATTTGGGAGGCGAGGTTCCCAGATAATTATGTAACATCTGTATGTAAATTCTGTACATTTTCTCTACGAAAATTTCAAAATAATTTGTCCGCTCGCTTCGCTCGGTGGTACAAAGTTTATAATCGGGCAAAAGGCGTCCCCCTGCAGCAATGGGCTGTAGACTCCCTCCCCCGAGGATTTTCAAATTTCCGATATTCGGGTAACCGCCACTTCATATTCGGTCAGCGAGGAGAAAGAATATCCACATATTTGGCCAGCGAAGTTCCTAGATAATTATGTAAATTCTGTACGTACCCTCTGTACATTTTCCATACGAAAAGTTCAAAATATTTTGCTCGCTCGCTTCGCTCGCTCGTAAAAATTTAGAAATTGAAAAGTTGATAATCAGGCAAAAGGTGTCCCCCTTGGGCAATTGGCTGTAGCCTCCATCCTCCGAGGATTTTTCAAAGTTCCAATATTCGGGCAACCCCCACTTCAGATTCGGCTAGCGAGGAGAAAGAATATCCACATATTTGGGCAGCGAGGTTCCAAAATAATTATGTAACTTCTTTACATTTTCTTTACGAAAAGTTCAAAATATTTTGCTCGCTCGCTTCGCTCGCTCGTAAAAATTAAGAAATTGAAAAGTTGATAATCGGGCAAAAGGCGTCCCCCTGCGGCAATGGGCTGCAGCCTCCCTCCCTCGAGGATTTTTAAAATTCCGATATTCTGGCAACCGTCACTTCATATTCGGCCAGCGAGATACCCAAATAATTGTTTAACTTCTGTACATTTTCTCTACGAAAAATTTAAAAATAAATTGCTCGCTCGTTTCACTTGCTCGTAACAATTTAGAAATTGAAAAGTTGATATTCGGGCAAAGGGCGTCCCCCTTTGGCAATGGGCTGCAGCCCCCCTTCCCCAAGTATTTTCAGTTCTGATAGTCGGGCAACCAACACTTTATATTTCGGGCAGCGAGATACCCAGATAATTATGTAACTTCTGTACATTTTCTCTACGAAAAAAAAATAACATAAAAAATTGCTCGATCGTCAAAATTTAGATATTGAAATGTTGATATTCGGGCAAAAGGCGTCCCCCTTTGGCAATGGGCAGCAGCCCCCCCCCCCCCCCCACAAAATTCATTTCAAAATTCATTTTCAGTTTAATAATAAAAAAATATACAATGCATTAGTCCAGGGACTACTAGTTCGATGTTTACATAAAATGGGAATCAGAAACTGGACTAACTATACACAATTCAAATATTAAACTATTAAAATTATCATAAAAGTAAATACACTGTATATCAAACTATATTATTGTAATAAAATGATAATGATGAAAAACAATTAGCGTCAGGCTGCAAAAGTATTGAATAAAAAGTGATTTTTTTTTTTAAATCTAATTTTAAGTATATAATTATATACACTTCAATTATCAAAGATTTAAAATTTAAAATTATTATAAACGTACATATATAAAACTAAAATATTGTAATAACATGATAATGATTAAAATAATTAGCGTCAGGCTTCAAAATTATAATTAAAAGGTGATTTTTCAAATCTACTTTTAAAACAAAATATCTAAATAAAATCTGGCATTTTATATGTTAAAATTGCCTGATATGTAGAATAATGAAAAATTAAGTTGAAAGAAGCAAAATCAATCTGTGTGAAATATTCAATTACATCAAAGTGAGATAAGAAACTATGCATTCATATAATATAAATATGACACTACAAATGTCACAATGCGATGCATAAACTGAAGAAAATGTACGTTTATACGCCGGTTATGGTATTGTTTTGCACAAATTCTAAATATTAATCAATTTCATATATAATGGAAATTATTACATTATAAATATCGTATTAATGAAACCACTTACATCAAAGATGAGGGTAATAACTGCCGAACAATGTTCACGTTGATTTTAAAAGATTGAGCAAAAAGACAGGCGAGGAAACCAACGGAGCTGTAAGTGGTAAAATAACAAACATTGAAATAAAGTATACCTATATACCATTTGATCCGCCCAGGAAAAAAAGTCTAAAAAAGAGAAAATCTTTACGGTCTGAAATGAAAAGTCGAAATGAGAGTTGTTACACATCCATTTATCACAATTAACCACTTTCCCTTTCTGATCAGTGCAGCAAAGTGAAACTACAAAATTTATCATTAATTAATTACAACTTGTGAATATCATTTTGATAAAGAAATGAACCACCCACTTTTACTTGGGAGGGTATTGCTAGAAAGGGTCACTGAAGGAAGAAGGGGGAAGCTGGAATGAATGGATTAAATGATTTCAAACCCAATACACGATCTCTGTGTGATTCGTTTTTCGAAACAAATTGATAACCAATCTTTCATTTTGAACAGTGTTTTAATGTCGTTAGCAAACAAACAAAGAAGATGAAGATATTGTTGTTCCTGAATGTTGATGTGAATGTGTTCTTTTTAACATTTTGATTTTGATGCATAGAATATCAAACTAGTTTACATAGTAATTTGAACATTTTTCTGTCGGGAGATGGCTCTGCAAGGATAATACAACATTGTTGTTCTGCATGTCGAATTGCGACAGAGAATATGTTTTTGAAGAAAGTGCCTATACGTTGCACGTCTTCATAACTATAAAAAAATGTTACCGACTTAAAACGCCATTATATGTGAAAACATCGTTAATATTTGTTGTCTTGGTCCGACAGTTGTAAAGGATGGGCAAATTGCCAGCTTGTTCCCTTTAAATATACGCTCGTGGTCAGCATAACTGATTGCATTGATATATTCTACCCTGTCATAACACAAAATAAAAGTTTGGTAGATAGGATTGATCATATTCACATCCTGTACCTTTGACGGTAATTGTTAATATATTTAGCATATCGGCACTTAAATCGAATGACTGTAAAACACTCGATATGTTGCTAAGGGAAACTAGTCATAGGCTTAGTGTACAATAATCATAAGGCTTATAATTAGTTGCCCTTGGCAACATGCATACCAAGTGCTCTCCAGGTCCCTGTCTTATAAAGAGTTGCGATTAATTAATTAAATTCTGTACTTAAGAGATAAGAGAGTGTGAAGGTACGATTGATTGGAGGATTGGCGATTGATTCGGATCAATCGCAACTCTTTTGAAGACAGGGCCCTGGTCTTTCGATTCAAATGCCTATTTTCATGACTGATTATGTTCACTATGTTATTATTTCGGTCATATTGACAGATTGCACTAGATACTAATCTCTTTTGTAATACGTATTCATAATACTGTAAATTCTCGGCACCGAGGAACAAATGATAATGACATATGTAGCCATGATTGTTAGAGCCATTTGGAGGGGGCGTGTCTACGAATCGGTGATAAGCAAACAGAAATAAACGCGTTATCAAATTTTAGGAGGAGACACAAAAGTCATAAGAAATATCTGTCAATCAGCACTGTAAAAAATCCCGACTGTAAATATTGGTGATGATAGCAACAATTATGATAACCACAATGATATAATGATGATAATAACAGACAGTTTTCGTAATAAACATTTTAAAAATACCAGTAATAATGATAAAAATTGAAGCCATTTCCAGAAGATTCTGTACAGGATAATAATTGTTGCCTATACAAATTATATAAAACTATGATCCTTTCATTTCGACCTCTGCATTTAAATTATCACATTGATTTCCGGTTCACTTTATTCACTTACTAGTATTATCTAGTTTGAGTTATAGTAACTTGTATGATGTTTCAGAAAACAGTTTGCATTTCGATGTTAAAAAACTGACATTATCACAAACCCACTTTTCATGAATGAAATATATACATGTATACAATACAATACAATACAGGTACTTATATAGCGCTCTATGTCATGTAATGGTTTCAGAGCGCTTTACAAAGTAATAAAAGAATACATAATATATAAATTAATGCTCTTGGTCAAACAGGAGAGTTTTTATGGCTCTCTTAAAAGCATCTAGTGATGGAAGAAGGCGGACAGATTGGGGGATATTGTTCCAAAGACAAGGTGCAAATGTCTGAAATGCATTATCACCGGCTTTACTGTTTGTTCTGGGGATGTGGAGTAAAGTACAGTCAGTACTTGAGCGAAGACCGGGTCGAGCAGAATGATATTGGGCGATGATTGAGTCAAGATAGGTGGGAGCTTTACCATGAAGACACTTGTATACGAGGGTCAGGATCTTAAAGGTGATTCGTTGTTGTACCGGGAGCCAATGTAATTCCTTCAGCAGAGGAGTCACGTGATCATACTTCCGGACCATGAATACGAGTTTAGCCGCACGGTTCTGAACTCGCTGAATACTATCTATGTATCTATGCAATGTATCTATGCAATGTATCTATGCAATATATGCGGTATGATTGATTGCAATATTTTTTACCACTGCGGTTCAGTGAGATAGTAGGTCAGGATTATGAATTCCAAATTCTGCGCTCGGTAGAGAATTGAAAATTTGTGAAGACAATGTGTAAAGGATGAGTAGGTGCAAATGACCAGACATAATTATAATAGAACCCGTGCAAATTTAGCTAATAATAATATAATAATAATAATACCACTGTTCTTGTATAGCGCATATCACATTATAATATAACGTCCCTATGCGCTTCCAAAGGGTTTTGGTTATTATTACCCTGGCTTTAGCTCCGGGAGCCGTAATCAGCGCACATTGCATTTCAAGGAATATATCTTGCCAGGTACCCATTTACTACACCTGGGTGGAGAGTGGCAAATGTGGATTAATGTCTTGCCAAAAGACGCTAGTGCCAGGCTGAGATTCGAACCTTCAACCCTTGGATTGAGAGTCAAGTGAATGAACCAATATACTATTAAAAGTAATTATAATTTATATGACATTTGGACGGAGGCAGAATGCGCACTTTTAATACGATTGAAGATTGTGATACACAATAGTCCTATTGAAAAAGCAATAAATTGAGATAGGCCTAAGTAGGAGAAAATAAAAGAGGCATGTAATGTATTGCACGTAGATATACAAAAGAGATATTGACGACAGCGTGGTAGAACCAAAGATTTAGAGAGATTTAAAGTGACAGAAAATTAAAATATTGAGAATTAAAATTGAGCTCTAAAATATGAGGTAGAGCGACAAAATTAAAGATAAAGATAAATATATGAGAGTTGTATATATATATATACATATACAACTCTCATATATTTAAGAGTGAAAATAAACAATATGATGCAAAAAGTTTTTAAAAAATTATATATATATATATATATATATATATATATATATATATATATAATTTTTTTCTTAACTTTTTGCATCATATTGTTTATTTTCAGTCATAATTTGATAAAGGTCTTTGGCTCCTGCGGTGTTTTTATTTGACTCCTGAGTATTTACTCTTTCTTCAATATCTATTGTTTACACACCGACGCAGAACTTCCATATTTTGTTTACTGTATATATATATATATATATATATATAATGTGAAAGAAAATGAGAGAATGATGGTTGCGTAACTAAAATCAAAGTTCCCCAGAGCTGTCCTCCCTTTTTAATTTTTTTTTTCTGAAAAAATGAATCGAACCCGGGTCGTTGGCTTAGAACGCCAATGCCTTAACCACTAGACCACGGAGACGGGTCAGTGGTTTCGGCGACACCAGATTCAATTGACCGACAGATTGACAAATCTTCAACCTTATTAATTAATTCCTTTGTCGGGGGCAGGTGAGTTTTGAACATATATATACAAATTTATAGTAAAAGTTGAAACTTCAACGCTTCCTTACATATGCGTTTTAATAGTGGCTCATATAATTTTTATGTCTTTTATGGACTTGAAATCTTATAATAATAATAATAATAATAATATTGGGTATTTTTATAGCGCTCATATCCACCTCGTAATAAGGTGCTCAATGCGCTCCAACATTACCCCTGCTCTAGCTAGGCTACCGAATTTGGTGCTCACAGCATTCAAGGAATTCCCTCCTACCGGTACCACACTTGGGTTGAGAGTGGTAAATGTAGATTAATGTTTTGCCAGAGAACACTAGTGCCGTGCCTGGGTTCGAACCCACAACCTTCGCATCTCCATTCAAGTGTTTAAACCACTCGACTACGTGTTTTGTTTCACTATTTTATCACTTATTTTCAACTACTTATTCTTTGAATTATGGGAATTATAACTTAAACAGGGTATGTCTGTGTTGATAAACTATCCATTTATCTTTCCAGAAAGTTTTATGATCATAGCATTACTATTTTTGGAGTTAATGAACTTTGAATATGAACATGCAAAACAGCCCACTGGTTGCAAGGAGAGTGAGCCATTTCAGGCACTGGAAATAAAATCACCCCTTTTTGCGTATTTGCATACGACCTGCGGTCTGACTGAAAAGGGGACATAAAAGTAGACCAACATGCCACATGACCGATGGCCCACGAGACAGACAGCTCAAGGAGACTAAGAGTCCACCACTGTTGGTCTCAAGAACCCTCAACTTTTCAGAAAAACCACTGACCAACACTATCATTCTCTATATACATGTAATTATAAAAGCACACAAAATAAACAAATATTCTCTTAAAGGATTAGTCCACCTAGATATTCAGTTGATTTTGAGCAGAAAATGAGAGAAACAGAATTATAGTGAAAGTTTGAGCAAAATCTTACAATAAATAAAAGAAAATATGACTTTTATTTTTGAAGTTATATTTGGAAGCATATATTGGCAACAATATGACTTATCTGTCGAAGGTCCTCTCCAATTTGCTCTGTACTGGAAATTTCATTCAGGCCTATTTCCATTTGCTTAGTTGTTGAAGGAATGGATTTGTTTTATACAGGGGCTGAATAACAACATACATGTGCAATAATTAAGGAGCATGTATGATTGAATATTTTCTTTAAACAATCAAATTTACGATTTTTTTCTTCAGTATATGGCAAATGGGACAGGACCTCTCGAGATATTTTATTTTTCACTTCTTCAGAGGTCATTTATTCGATACAATCAATAATACATTATTAAAATACATATAAATATACACTTGCTTCACGACAAAATTCTCGAAAGGAAAAAAATGGCAATCGGGTAAAAATCACGGAGTAAAATGCTGCAGAGCATTTCATATAACATTAAAAATTTTATCCAAACGCAATTCATTTTTAAAAACATGCCTTATTATAAAGCTTTGTTTTATTTGTTCATTTGTTTGTAACTCTTTCAGTAACATAACTATTCTTCTAAAATGCCCTGTGTAAATTATACAAGCATAAACATAGAGAACATACATTGAATGAATTGATTAAATCTACTGTACTTTCCCCCTGAAAGTACTTCAACATAATACATTGTATATATTGCGTATTGTGCGTATGTAATGATTGTATTCATATATTTAGCATTTAAACATTTAGAATATATACCAACAATCAAGTGTTTTTCACTCAATATTAGTGCTTGTTTGAAGTCATAACGAATAAAAATTAAAAATTGAAATTAAGATTAAATTCTTATATATTTTTCCATTTAAAATCGATAGGAAGGTTGGAATTTTCTTCCCAATTCCATAATACATTTGAATCACTTTTCTTGAAATCACACAGTAAACTATAGAAATATTTTGTTTCCTTGTTGACAATCTAATGGCATTACCTGTTTTGATTTGATGTAAGTCATTATCATAGTTTTGTATCGTTATCATGCCTATTGACTTCATGAATTCGTTTAATTCAGACTTAGGGATCGCCTTCTCGACCTTCGCATACATGCAGTCAAGTTCGAACCAAGCACATTACAAATATAATCTCGTGATTTAAAATGTCCATTTTCTACAATATCATTAATCTTTAAGAATCCCATTGAAAAACCATTCTTTAAAAAATGACCACTCAAGATACTTCAGGGGTTGCCAATCTATGTTTGATTTATTACAAAAATTTAAAAAGTAATAATTTTCTCATTATCAGATTTTGCTCAAAGTTTCACTTATCTGTTTATCTTATTTTCTGCTTTTGTTAAAGCCAACTTGAATCAGAATGGACCTCCCCTTTAAATTTAGCATGAGTATGCGCGTACCGGGGGGGGGGGGTGTTTTTGGGGTGTTAGAACACCCCCCCCCCCTTTGGCAAAAGGGGGGGTAGGTGTTCTAGGTGTTCAAACATCCCCCTTTTAGTGTTAAAACACCCCCTTATGAAATGAAGCAAAAGCTTGTTTTTTACGCAAAAATGCTGATAACCATTGTTTTGGAGTAAAAAGACACCACATTAAACAATCCTGGGTACGCCAGTGAGCATGAGAGAGTCCTTCTAAACATTGCAATCTATTTGATCTGAAAATTCTTTTGGATCAATGTGTGGATGGGAGAAAAACGAGAGAGAGATAGGAAGAAAGAGGGGATGGGGAAGAAAGAAGGTGGATAATGAGTTGTTTGTACTGGTATTGTAATAAATTATGCAACTGTAGAATCATGTAAATTCCAAAGTAAGATACAAAAGCAGTTAACTTAAGCATTAAATTAACTTCACACTGCAAACAAATGCAAATAGAATTTATAACACATTAATGTCAACAGGGGTGTTTTAAACCATGTTTTTGTATTAAATAAACACGGGCGATTTAAAACGTATTTTTAAACGCACTTAAAAACACAGTGTCTTAAACGCGCCAACCCTTTCCCCTGGTATTAGTAATCAGCAAAAGTAATAGTGCAATGGAATATTGGCAAAAGCGACTGATATTGTTTTTGTATTTCAAATGTCCATATAAGTGGGCTACTAAATTGCATATTTACGAAGCAAGGGTTACTCCTGCTCTCTGGCATAATATTGCACAAGATAAAGGCCATTTTACGACATAAATGTGGGTAAAAATCGGAGTCTCTTAAAGATGTGCCATACTTTAGAAAGAGCATCTCTATAATTCAATAAAATGAGAGTGTGTAATAGACTTCATCTGACCTTTTTACAGGTTATGGATGATGACTATCAGAAATCGAGCCATATATTTCATACATGTATTAATAAGTTTTCTATGATTATGCAAAATCACGCTCGTGCTGCAATGAAAAGTGTTAATACCCGAATAGGCATCATCAAAATGGCTATTCATTTATATATGAAGAATTCTACTGTACATCATAAATGTCATGACGTATCTAGAAGGCACTGGCACTTGACAGAGTGCAAAAAAAAACCCACTTAAAACACAGAAAAAAAGAAAGAAAAGGAAAAAGCAAAGGATCATGGCGAAAAGGAGGTCGAAGGGTCCAGCCCCCGGGATAGAACTCATCAACAACAAATCACATGACACAATCTTACAAAGAGAATCATATACTGGATCAACAAACTCACGACACTCCACCCGCATGGCATTAATGTCGACCAATCCAATAAATGAATGCCGATCGATATAGGTCATAGAAGAAGGCACCCATATTACTATATATACCCCTCCCAATAATTATTACTCGCTATTAACAACATTGATTGAGTCTCATAGCAATGTGTATGTTGCATACATTGCTTTATATAAAATGTATTGCCATAGTTCCTCGTGTGTATCATTTCCCTCGGTGAATCATTTTTATTTTAAATATTCGTCATTACGTGACGAGCCCTTACTGTGTACTAAACCTATGATTATGTACCAAACTTATAGGTCTACATTTATGTCTTTACCATTATCATTTCATTCGAGTACCTAAAACTACAACTATTTCTTTGCACTGACTCTACTCGTGCACATGGGTTGTCATGAATGAAGGTGGCGCCACAATGGCACGCATCAGTTAACTTGCTTTTGCGGTGGATCTGGTCCATAGCACAAGCAAGCAGAACCACAAATAACCCAACATATTATTTGTCTTGGATATTAGCTATTGCCAGAAGTATTGCTCATTACTTTTCTTTTATGCAATGAAGAAGGCGTAAGCCGAAAGCTTGACACCAATAAATCCGTGGTATTCAGCTACGTCCTGAGTCTTGGCTCATTTCATTTATTTAATTATCCTACAAAGACGGCCGGTCATGTTTTGTCTTCGCCATATCTTTACCATTATATATATATATATATTATTCCACTAGATCGGGTATCAGGGAGACACGACAATGCGGTTTATTCTGTCATAATAGGGACTGGTGTGTGTGTGTAATTGGGTTTTTACAGACGTGTATCAATCAGGTATGATTATTTACGTCTGGGATATTAGCTATTGCCAGAAGTATTGCTCATTACTTTTCTTTTATGCAATACATGTATTATTATTTTGTTCCATTTTCGTTTCGTTTTTCGTTGTATAGCTCCTGAAGAAGGCGCAAGCCGAAAGCTTGACACCAATAAATCCGTGGTATTCAGCTACGTCCTGAGTCTTGGCTCATTTCATTTATTTAATTATCCTACAAAGACGGCCGGTCATGTTTTGTCTTAGCCATATCTTTACAATTATATATATATATATATTATTCCACTAGATCGGGTATCAGGGAGACACGACAATGCGGTTTATTCTGTCATAATAGGGACTGGTGTGTGTGTGTGTGTAATTGGGTTTTTACAGACGTCTGGGACCGACCTTTAACGTCACCATCCGAAAGACGTGACTCAGTCTCGAACCTGGGTCCGCTGAATCAGTTTATAACTTCCACTGGTAGCTGGATTACAGGCGCACGCCACAACTCCCAGTTGGTGTATTAGGGAGACACCATGGACAAAGAGGGAGACAAACAATTTTCTCCCAAACGAAGATCTAAGAGTAAATACTCAGGAGTTACATAAAAATACCGCAGGGGCCAAATAAATAAATAAATATATATATAGTGTGGGGTGAGTGTGTGTAAACACGTTTATTGTTTTTCTCTTTACATGTCCAAGATACAACTTTAGCACCATGTTTTGTAGTATGATTTGAATAATGAGCGAGCGAGCAAACAATCAAAATTTATGAGGTCGCGATTACAATGTAATATATAAACGGGGAAACAGAATTTTGATGGGGTTTCAGTTGCAAAATTTGACAATTTGGATGAGGGGCACATGTTATTGAAAAGGGAAACGTGGTACTTATCATGGGGAAAAGGACACTTTATAAAGGACACATTAGAAAAATTAATCAATGTGTAAAAAAGGTAGACAAGGCAGTTATCAGGTGAAAAGGGGCACTAATCACACCTGAAAAGGAGCATTAATTATAAGAACGGGAAAATGTTCTTATGAAGTAAAAAAAATGAAATCAGTGCCTATATATAACAACAAAAAAATGATTTGTTACATTAAAAGGGGCAAAAGAGAATAAAATGGGATAAATGCTCTTGTTGAAATAGGAGCATTTATCAAATGTACTGTCAGGGATGAGGTGTAATTATCAAAATGGGCACAATATTTTCATTTCAATTGTGAAAATTGTTAGTACATGAGTGTGGCAAAATTGCATTATAACCCTTTAAATCGATAATAATTACATGTACTTTTAATCTGAATAATTTTTCTGCATTATGGCTTTGAAAATAATCACCTCAAAATATATTGGGGGATGTAACACAGCCACCCCCCGCCCCCCCCCCCCCCCACACACACACACACTTCAATTAAACAAAAACTTATACCTCCATATCCCTCCTAGATAAACACCCATCAGAAGCTACGACAAAATTGTAGATAAATATTGATAAATTTGTACTTATCCACAATATTATACATAAATAATATCTACAATGAAATAAATATATGAATTTGAGTAATATTTATACAATATATCAAATTATATTTATCTACAACATAATATATAATAGAAATGTATAGTTACCATTTTTTTTGTGGGGCGGGGGGGGGGGGGGACCGGGGAGAGATGCTTGTACACACCCTCTCCCCCCCCCCCCTCCCCACCTGAAAAGTTGGGGGATGTAAGTTGGCCTAGCGGTAATGTCCACGGTCAGCTCTCTGTCTTCGCCGACAAACTGATTCTGATCGGACCTAGGTTCGAAACCGAGTCACGTCTTTCCGACGGTGATGTTAAAGAGCGTTTCCCAGACCTAAATAATTATATCTGATTGATTCACCTCTGTAAAAAAAAACCAATTACACACACATATGGAGGCGTTCATACATTACTAAAAGCAGTGGCGTAAAGTGGGTCCGGTCTGTGAGGGGGCACTGGCTCCATGGGCGGCACCAGTCTTTGTAGGTGGGTGAAATGCAAGTTACAGGCCCACTAAATAAGGGGTATCGTATAGAGTCCTATTTTCTTCTTTCAAGTTCCCCCTTTCCTTTTCTTTCCTGTTCTCTTTTCCCTCCCTTTTTATCGCCAAACTCGGTTTGGGGAACGTGCTACTCTCGCTGCCCCCTGTATCTACTCCACTGACCAAGAGGGTACTATACCTACTTCATTGGCTCATCAATGTCGATGACATACAAACGTTGGATAGTCGAGAAGTATCAACGTTTCTTGTAGCCCTTAGTTAGGTGTGCATTCTTACTTCTTTTATTTCCTTCGTTGAGGTCAGATATACTGAAATAAACTTAATACTAGAATTTATAGGTTGCATATGGTGTGAAGTGAAGGGCTCTTTACACTGAGCGTGTGATTTTCTTTGATATAAATATGATGTATATTTATCAAGTTGAATTGTAGCAGAAAAGGTCTGATTTGTATCAGAAACACACTCGTAGGTCGGAAAGGAGCCACAGCTGGTGAATACACATTCTACACCGCTACACAATAATGTGTGGCAATAAGTCATAAACTATACGAGATCAAAAGACTGAAAATTAGAATATCACGGACCAATAAGCGGACTGGGAAAGTCCCTCTTGTTTGGTAATTAGCTGGAGCACTGATTCAGGAAATGTGGAATTTTTAGCATCACATTTTGTCTTCATATAGTTTTCTGCTAAGACCAAATGAGCCTTCTGTACTGCTGCCCTCTGTGTGTGGATATATGAAATCTGCTTTTTGTTTATTGTTGTTGGCAGTCAGTAGTAGAGCAGTTGCAGGCAGCAATAATTTGTTTTCACCATGACCATATTGGTTTGGGAGTACAAGGTTATATTACACTTCACTTCCCCTTTATGGTGGCCATTGCATTACCTCCAAGACTTATTACAGCTGTTGCATTTGCACATAAAAACTGTCATAACTTCCCAAGTTTGTTAGAATTATTATGTTAAAGTTTGGTAGATCATAAGTATTAACGGCATGCGTTAACTCAAGTTATGATTCACATTAGTTTGTTTTTGTTGTTTCTTTTTACAAGTGCCTTTACTGCGGTCTTACGTAATCATGTTATTCATAAGTTATGATACAATGTACTATAATATAATTTATCTTACTCCGAAAGGGGTCGATAGAAATAAAGTTCAAGTTCAAATTCATACGGCTTTGAAGGACGATATTGTGAATGTCAGTTTTGGTTTATATCCTTTGTCACATGGTTAAACTCAAAACAAAGAATCCCAAATACATGCCATTTGCGATATTCGCAATTAATTATTATGATCAAGTTTATTATAAATGAAACTGGAGTGCTTACTCCTTGACGAACAAAAGAGTTATATCCCACACACTCAATTCCTGTATAAGGAACTGTTCACAATTCTCCCTTACCATGACACTTCGCAATATTTGTAAACAAGATATATGCATGTATATGTATATATCAACATTTATAAGTAGAGCTGGGGTGTTTCATAAAGATGTTCGTAAAGTTACGCATGACTTTACGAACGACTGGAACATGTTCTTGGGTGCTATACTAATCAGATTCTCAATCATTTAGCACAAGAACTTACTGATCACCAGTCGTGCGTAAAGTCGTGCGTAACTTACGAACAGCTTTATGAAACACCCCCTGAACTGTCTAAATATGTCTATTTATAACAAATCTGTAAATTATATCAACCTTCCAGTCTTTATTTCTAACAAGTATTTCCATGTACATACAGTGACATAAACAGACCTGCACCGTCCGCTTATTAGTACCAAATGTTATGTTCCAATCGACCACCGTATATCCTCATCACAAAAATCAACCACCCATGTCTTATGAGAAAAGCAGACCTGGGCCCCGTTGCATAAAACTTATCATTAATGGTAAATCTGCTATCAATGGTAACTACCATGGTAACACCACTCAACAGCCTATCAAAATCAAGGATTCCATGGGAGTTACCATTGATGGCAAAGTTACCGTTAATGGTAAGTTTTATGCAACGGGGCCCAGAACTGTCCACTTCACCTGGAATAGCATTTCAATCAAACTATGTTCATAGACCCATTTTAGTCTCTTCTCACAACATATTTCTTACATCAACAATACAAGCGGATCTGGAATATCCACGTTGAATTTTGAAGCAGCCAATATGACTTTCCTTGTTACACATTTGTTATCCTCTTAAAATTTAAGCTAAAAAAGAAATCTTTTAAATTTATCCAACTAAGTCATCCCTTGTACCAAAGTACAAAGTTCAGTAACGAGCTTTATATTACGTCCTGAAAATTTGATATTGTTATCGAACAATATCACGCTTCCATAGTTCTCAAATATAAAAGTTTTAGAGCCGATATTTACATAGTTCATTCAAAAATGACGATGTCCTTTCTTTGACCATGTTGGAACAATAAATGTCAATCGTTCAGAGTTTCAGTTCGCAGATTGATACAAGCTCACCATAATGTTCATCTATCATTTACTCTGGAGATGTCATGCTTTCGGTGAACTGTTCATAGCCAGGATTGGCTTCGTGAATGTAAAAAAAAAAGAATTGGCTATACGCCTTCTACATCACGAAGCCAGGCGTTCTTACCCAGCAATCTAACTGCGCACGGGTTAGCAGGACTGGAAAATGCCCTGAAATATCACTTTTCTGATAACTCCCGCGACCGATAGCTCCTTCACCACAGCGTATCCTCCTAGGAAAACGTTTAGAATTAGAATGTCTTTTTGATCGTACGTATTTTTACCAACAAATCCAAAAAAGATCGTAGGAAATTTCCGAAAACTCACCAGTGTTTGTGTGTATCCATTGTCATGCCTTATCTGCACACCAAGACAACTTCGTAGGGTGTGGCCTATAACAACTGTTATCCCAGTATACCAGCTCTATACACTTTGATACAAAATAGAGTCACTGCTTATGTATGTCTTATAACAGGTGTAATGTCATTCCACTTCCTCTTCATCAAACCTTCCAAACAATACATACAGCCCTCAGTGTGACACCATATAAATTCCCATAATAATTACTCAGCCACTGATGGCACATTCACTCTTTTCTCTCTCTCTCTCTCTCTCGATCTCCTTGCACACATCTCTCTAAAACTTATACACATCTATATTTCACTTCATTCTTTTTCCTTATTTCGTGAATATTAAATAATATATTTGATAAAACTGTTTTCTTTGCATTTTAACGTGACATCCTTCATCCAAGAACTACATACACACACCACACACACACACGCACACACACACCCACACGCGCACACAATATATACATAATTGCCCGTATTCTCGAAAGT
This sequence comes from Heliocidaris erythrogramma, assembly GCA_025617745.1. Classification (NCBI taxonomy): domain Eukaryota; kingdom Metazoa; phylum Echinodermata; class Echinoidea; order Camarodonta; family Echinometridae; genus Heliocidaris; species Heliocidaris erythrogramma. Next base: position 5,929,115 of record CM046856.1, read on the forward strand.
GGCCTAAGTTAAAGGGAAATCCAACCTGAATGGCAAGTTGTTTTGAAAGAAAGAGGAAAAATCAGTGAAGCAGATTGGTGAAAGTTTGAACGAAATCGGACAAGCTATAAGAAATTCATGAATTTTTAAAGTTGTAATCACTATACATATTGGAATATCAAATTTGTCGAATCGTTAATGTAGAATCGTTTTCTTTTATGAGGACCTTTAACAATATGCTCTCTACAATATATTTTGAGTACTGCCCTGGAGAAAACCACAGATTAATGTTATTTTGCGTGCGAGAAACGAGAGAGTTGACGGCCAGTATGTCACAATGGAATCATCAAATTGCTAATTTGAATTTCGCATATTATATTGATGTCATATTTCAAACATCCATAACTTTCTTCAAGCGCGTAGTCGGGGGGGGGGGACGGTGGGGGCAGGCGCCCCCGAAAAAACGTCAACTTCTAAAAAAATAAGGGCGAGAGCGAAAAGAGGGGAGCCGATATAATTTTTTCTCTCAAAATTTACTAAAACACCCTGCGCCCACCCCTGTTAATGTACACGGCAGTATTGCGTCCATCCATTTAATTGAAAAGCAGTGAGGGCGTCGAACTTTTCGCCTAAAAAAACAGGTGCTATATATGAGCCATAATCTTTCTCTCAAAATTTGCTAAAACGTGAAAGTTTTCGCGCTTCGCGTGGGAAGGGAGAAATTTCCCCTCCCTGCGCCCACCCATGTTACATGTACACGGCAATATTGCTTCTAAATAATTTAACAGCAGTCAGGGCGTCGAACTAACTTTTCACCTTCAGAAAGGTGCTAAACGAGCCGTTATCTTTCTCTCAAATTTGCTCAAACGTCAGAGCTTTCACGCTTCGCGCGGGAGGGGGGAAATTTCCCCCTGCATGCACCCACCCCATGGGGAGCATGCTTTGCATGCTCAAAACCGCCCCGCCCCATGAAATTAAATCCTAGCTTCGCGGCTGACTTTCTTATTCAGTTCCGATTTCTTTCAATCTTTCAACGTCCCGTTTTTCTCATTTTCCTTATTTTACAAAAATCATCTTATTACCAAGGTTTGATTGACCTCTAAGCCAGGCTAAAATTAGACCATTGATTAATGGAAGGCCATTTGTCAATCCTAAGTCCCGTAAAAATAACTAAATTTATGTACCAAATTTAAAAAAAAAATTTTTGGCGTGAAATGAGAAAGCATTTCCATCGAGATGAGTTTATATGTTTGCATGCATGAGTTACACAATAATGGTTATTTTGAGGATTAAAAAGGGTGACATTTCGCACTCCATAATTTGGTTGACTAAATCTACGCGCTTAGGCGGGGATTACGCCTGGCCTAAAGTTAGGCTGCTATCGTGTGTGTGTGTGTGTGTGTGTGTGTGTAATTGGGTTTTTACAGACGTGTATCAATAAGATATGATTTTTTACGTCTGGGACCGACCTTTAACGTCACCATTCGAAAGACGTGACTTAAGCAAGGCTGACACTTGCACGACTTTTGGCCACGATTTTGTCGTGGCGAGTCGTGCCATTTTGGGGCACGAACTGGAAGGCTCCCGCACTGTTCACGACTAGCTCACGCATAGTTCACGATGAGTTCACGAATAGTTCACGAATGCGTGCCCATCAGTGTCCACATTGACACGAACTGGCACGACGAGTTCACGCATAGTTTGCGCATAGTTTGGAATAGTTTACGCACTTCCCGCATTGGCACGACGAGTTTGCGCAAATCCTGCTGTGTCTCCGGGATAACATCGACACTTGATATGGATGACTGGGGGGAATGATCTCTCTCAGCGGTCTCTGCCTCTGGCCTGTCGGCTTCTGGCCTTCTCTGCTTTGCTCTTCCTCGTGTCTGCTTTGTTTTAGGCATGTTGTCTCTGTGATATAAGTTGTCTCTTCGCTGGCGATCTCTGGAATGGCGAGCAGTGTCCAGGAAGCCCTATATATACCCCCGCACCGACGCGAGCGCCACTGTCGCGCAGTAGTTGTGAACTGTTCGTGAACTGCTCGTGAACTCGTCGTGAACTGCTCGTGCCATGCGCAAACTGTTCGTGAAGTGCGTAAACTAGTCGTGAACTGCTCGTGCCATCAATGCGTGAAGTACACGTGACCGTGACAGTGGGAAGGCACGGCCACGCTGCGACGCGCACCAATTCGTGAACATGTCGTGAACTACTCGTGAACTCGACGTGAGCTGTTCGTGAACTATTCGTGGCAGTTCGTGACAGTCGTGGCATGGCGCGCACTGCCACGCACTGGCACGCATCCTCCCGCATCGTCCCGACGAGTTCACGACGAGTTCACGAACAGTTTGCGCATAGTTCACGACCCGGTCGCGAAATTTTGTCGTGACCAAAATTTTGAACATTTCAAAATTCTCGTCCCGACATGGCACGCAGTCACGACGGGTTTACGCACACTTCACGCCAGTTTACGACTAGTTTGCGCACTGGCACGACTCGAGTCGTGCCAATGCGTGCCACAGAATCGTGCAAGTGTCAGCCTTGCTTTAGTCTCGTACCTGGGTCCGCTGAATCAGTTTATAACTTCCACTGGTAGCTGGATTACAGGCGCACGCCACATGCACAACGCCCAGTTAGGCTGCTATCGAGAATACGGACCAGTATTTATAGGAAATGGCAAACCCTCAATTATTGATATGCATTAAATGCACTCCAGCACAGTTTAGCTATCAGCCCCACATAAGAAAATATGAGAAACAAACGATACATGACTTGTATAGAAACATTGTTATTCACACTTCAGTTATTAACAGAACAATGCAGTATATGAAAGAGAAATACGTCGAAAGGCTAGAAAAATCAAACCGTATTATTACCGAAGCAGTTTATTGCTCTGGTAGACAAAAGAACTATTATGTAAAAATAAGCAGAACAGGTGAATATGCATGTGACACATGTTTTACATATTTTTACATAATAGCAATGAAGGGATGTTCTTTTGTCCACCAGAGCGATAGACCGCTTCGGTAATGTATGCAAATTTTATGCATATTTTATGCATACCTTTCAAACAAAGGTTGTTCTTGACAACATGAAAGCTTGCCAGACATAGCAACAAATAATTTATGCAAACTGGATTCCAAGCATTGAGGCTCATTTATAAAAAGCAGGTCCATGGGATAACTCGTCACTAGGTGCTCAGAAAATATAAGTGCATAAATCTGTATACATTACAGAAGCGGTCTATTGTAGAAGGTACAATGGGGAGTTGTATATTTTGTCCCCTTCTTTGTTCGCCATGTACAACATATATATTTCCTGGGAATGTATACGGACGTTTAAGGAAATTAGATATTCGTCAAATATAAGCTAGAAATAAGGAACAAGGAGGTTGATTACTGTACTCATTACTACTACTAGTTACCCCCTGCTTACGGGCAATTATCTCTTAGTGGGCTCTTTTTTCATGAATTCTGTAATCTGATTGGTCAATTTGTCTGAGAGATTCCGTATTCTTGACCAATAAATTATGTGTGTACACTTTAAGGGATAAAACCGTTGCCTCCGGCCTCATGGAATATGACACCAGACCGTAGATATTTTCCGTATTTCGTGAGAAAAAGCTGGGGATAACGATTTTATCTTTTTAAGTGGAGATCTTCATGATTCTGTAGTGAGCTTCGCTGCCAGAAACTTTCAAAATGGACGTCGTCATAGTCCTCACTTTCTTCTAAGTATGCCCAGAGGGCCCGGGCTACCTTTGCATTGGCTTTTATTGTATTGTAGGGCGTTGTGGTAGCTATCTTCTCGTTGATTTCTTCCCGCGACTGATGTTGAAATCGCCGGCTGTCAGCCATGTTTGTTGTCTGCATGCAAAAATATCAAGCGCATGCATGCGCGCAGCTAGCTGTGGTGATAACGCGTGATAACGTCATCACGGAATACGGGAAATATTCAGTGATGGATTTAGCGCATACGCACAAATATCAACAACAATGCAAAACCTAAAAACAACAACAGCGACATATGACCTCATTCACGGAATACGGGAAATATTCAGTGGATGGTCTGTATTTATGACCGAGTGCAGGGGTAATATGGGATTTTATCAAAGACATGACTGACCAATGAGATTACAGAATTCATGATCACTAAAAGATAAATTAATATACCATTTTAGCCTTTTTGTGTGTGTGTTCGCGTGGGTGTGCGGGAGTTTGTAACACGGTATCAGAACATTAATACATTCTAATGTGCAATTATGCAAGCCTAAATATTTTTACAAATGGTTTTAAAATAATTTTAATATCTAAGTTGCTTGTTAAACATTAATACGGGAAGATTGTTTTGTAATTTTGTACATACATGTATTCTGTTCAAAAGACACTATTTAGCCAATGTGCGATTTTGGGAATTAAAAATAAAATCTATAAATCTTCAAATAGAGAAAGGATAGAGATAATATTGTTCCTAAAACCACTTCCCAAAGAAGCCGAATATAGCTGTAGCTTTTGATAGAATGTCTGATTCATGTTTTAATGTATTATATGAATTATCACATCAGAACTCGTCCATATTGCCCACAGCAGTAGCATGAAAAACGGCCAATACTTGCACGGTCTTTTTTGTAAAATATTTACACTATTACTACTTTGCTCCATCTAGACATATCATAAGACCAAAATATTACATGTAAATATATTTTCCTCCTTTAGTTCGAGACACGTATCTACCTCATAAGCTATAATAAGAGATAGATCTTGTATAAATCGTAATTTTGAAATAAGTATAGATTTGGAAATATGTCTATAAGTGTTCGTTCTCGATTTTCAACACTATTTTCAACACTATATTTTCAACACTATATAATTATTGTAAAACCTTATTACCCAAAGAGAAGGCTGCCCAACCCTGTAGCTTTCTCACCTGTCGTCAACCCCCCCCCCCCTCCCGCCACCAACCCCCCCCCCCAAAAAAAAAAAAAAAAAAAAAAACATCCCCTGTGTATCCTTGAAACGACGCTTCTGAGTCAAGCAATCTTATCAAAGATATAGGATAGCACAAATCTACTCCGGTGGGATCATGTTGTTCCATCTCATATTATCTCTCTGAAGAGTCAGAATTAGTTCGTTCCAAAAGTACTCTTGGCCTCTCTCATCTTCTATCCACCAAAGGTAGGTCCTACGCTCACTCAAGTACAACCTCACCAGGAAAGGAAGCTCTGCATCGGGGATGTCTTCAAGGAAGACCACTACAACATTCTCCATCCGAGCATCGTTGACTTGTTCGAAGGCTATTCGGAATCTGATCATGAACCAGTTGTCCCGGAAAGCAGCTCGGCTGAGAAGCAGGACAGTCTTGAAGCTCTTCTCGATGACGTAATAGACAGCGTCTAGGTAGTGCATACCAAGGATAAGACCGTTATCGCCGATTGCGTTTCTGTTGAAGTTTGGAAGTCTTTCTTCTAAAACTGGTCTGAGGTGTTCCTGTACCCATTGTATATCGTCCTCGATGAACATGACGTTAAGATCATAATCGAAGTCGCCATGCTCGCGTGCATCTAAAACTTCCTCATATCCTATAACAGCAAGCTTCAGGAGGTATAGTTTATACCTCACAAACCAGCGATAGTGATATACCAAATATAGGGTGGCGAAAGACGTTACAACCGCGAGAAGAATTAAGCTAATAAGGGCAATGTTCGGACCACAAAGGTCATTCGGAATAAACGTCAACAATGGTTTGCCTCGTAGAGGTCCAAGAGTTGAGGATGTCGTGGAACAGACTGTATTGTTATTATTAAGAACTTTTACTTGGCCGTCCAGCCATTTAACTAACCATGATATCTCACAGTTACATATCAGTGGGTTCTGAGATATATCAATTGTTGTCAAGGTAATCATAATGGGTTCAAATATACTATAATTGAAATAAGTAAATTTATTAGAAGCGAGATGTAACGTTTGCAGAGACGTGGCATTAGCAAAAGTTCGACTGTCAATGCAATCAAGGTTATTGACAGTTAGATTGTATATTTGTAACGCCTTTAAATCTGTCAACAGATTGAAAGCAAGTCTTTGAATTATGTTTTCTGCAAGTGACAACGTCTGGAGAGAACTCAACCCGCGAAAGACATTCGGTTGTATGAGTGAGATCTCACAATTGCTGAGATCAAGAAACTCTAAAGCAAATAACCCTTGAAACATTCCTGACATCAGCTCAGAAATATGGTTGTCCTTCAATAAAAGATGTGTAAGATCATTCAAACCATCAAACAGAGATGTGTCTGTAGAAGCATCATATATATGATGCGAATCGACGTTTGAATTAGAGAGATCCAACCATTTTAGTGAAGGGGTACGCCTGAATGTTGTTCCGGGTCTCAAATAGTCTCCATTTGACCCGACAGCGGTTAGGGATATCAAAAAGGGGGCATCTAAGCAGAAGTAATCAAGCTTAGTATAAGACAAGTTTAGATATTGAAGGTTACCGAGTTCCTTGTGAGAACTTATTTCAAATTCTCGTAAGTTTGTATTTTTGGCTAAGTCTAAAACAGATAAATTATGTAGACCTTGAAGATCAGTTTGTGAGAACACTTTTAATTCGTTGGAACTCAAATAAACCTCGCGCACATGTGTCGTACTCCAAGTAGAGTAGGAAGGATTGATTCGCTCTATTTCATTTTGTTCCAAGTGAAGTATTCGAAGTCTATCCATTCCAAAAAAAAATTCTGGTTTTAAATTAGGGATTTTATTTAATCTCATTCTAAGTTCAATAAGTAGATTTAGATCCGAAAAGGGAGTGGTGTTTTGAATATCTCTATAATTGAAATAATATAAGTCCAGTGTTGAGAAGGGATAGTTATACAGGGGACTGAAGAAATCCGGAGGAATTACACCTGGGTCCATCAAACCCTTCATGATGTATAGACTTTTGATTTGAGATCTGGCAATCCCGATCATCAAGTCCTTCCATACCTCTGATGTCACAGATTTCGAACCAAACTTCAATGTCTGCACACGGAGTGATGCGATTGTGTCTGGGTCAATGCGAGTGACAGGGCAATGCAGCAAACTCAGTGTGTTGATATCACAATTAAGCTTAAATGTCACAGATGTGAGTTCTCTGAAACTGTTATTGGAAAGAGATATTTTTTCGATTTTCTCTTGACTCTCTGGTAAACAAGCGATGTTGATATGTGAGAGTCTGGTATTATCTAACCAAAGTTTTTGAAGAAGTTTGAGTGGAAGAAATGTTCCTGATTCAATGATATGAATATCATTATCTGATAATACTAAGTTCGTGAGCTGTTGATATTTCAAGAAAGAGGAATTAAAAAGAGACTGAATCAAATTAGACAGCAGAGATAGAGATTGGATGTCTGGTGAAAGATAGTCAGGGACTTCTGTAAGGTTCAATCCCACGCATTCAACATGTCTTTTCTTCTTGTCTTCATAACACTTGTGTACCGACTCGCCTAGGTACCCCTTATGCGATTTACTTATAGCACTGAATTCTGTATTCACTCGTCGATACACAGCTGAACTCGAAGAAGACAAGTGGAACGATAATACCATCAACATTAGAAAAGTCACCGATGCCATGTCAGCATGAGCCATCTTTAACGGAGTTGTAAAGAGCACTGTGGTGGACGTAATAAAGGAAACTTTCAATTAGGCAAGATTTATGTTTCAAAGAGGATTTTCAGAATGGTTTATTATGATAAGTACACTTTCATCAAAGCTATACAAGAGGAACTGTTTCATTGTTTACGTTTATATAGCTCAATATTCTGCCTGAATAAATGAACATTTTATTTTTCATAATTTCAGCTTATAATCTACAAATGCACTAAATAACTTATTTAAGATAAGAAATGCTGCTGCAAATTTCAACCTCTTCATAAATCTTCCGTCACTCTAAAACCTAATTTTAAAATGAAATCACAGAAGTATTGTTTTCATTTTTAATTTAATAGACCACGGTTTAAAATGACATAAGTAGAACAGACTGCGGTTTCTAAATATATACCTGAAGTTGCATAAAAATACAATAAGAGGATGATTGTATAATTTAAGATTATCTTATGTTAACAAAATATGTCTGAATTTGGGAAATAGTCAATGTCTGTTGCATGGGAAAACACTGAAATCATGGCATTTTCAATGGTTGAAAATTGAATGGTGAACTTCCGCAAAATACCTTAAAGCATTTTTTGTTTTACAATGAGAATTTGATCAGAAAAGAGATACTAATGATAAGAAGATAAAATAAAAATATATGCAACGTTTCGGCATCTCCCAACTAACTCACACAATGATCAAAGCAGAACATTCGAATCTTAGAACAGAATACACTAGGTAACCATTCCACTCGCTAACAAACAAATTGATACTTACGAAAGATATCACATGCAAAGTCGAAATGGAAGGTCCTATGAAAATCAAAAGATTTACCTTGACTGGACCCAGCTGCTCTTCGGTGCAACGGAGCGAAACAAGCAATCAATCATAACACGTGATTGTTCTCGAGTGACACTTTAACAGCTTAAGAAAAAATAGCAGGCCTAATCATTTATCACCGTAATCACATAAAAATGAGAGAATAATTCTGCTTAATCACATGATTTGATTGTATCATTTGTAAAAATGTTTATAAAGCAGTTTCGTTTTCTGTCAGTAGACGTCCCCTGGGACTCACTTTCCTTCACATATGATTATTTGAATTTCTTCGGTCAAACACGATTAATGTGACAACTGCTTGACATAAGACGAAACAAAATACTGGATCGATCAAATTTATTAAAGATAATGGACATCAATGGTAGCGAAAAGAAAAGTGAAATAAAACGTTTATATAATAGTCTCATATTTTTTCTACTTGCATAAAACGATACATGCGAACAATTTAGATGTTTCGTCAGTGATTTCCGATGTTCCGATGAATGTTGTGTAATTATCTGTAAGGAATGTCAGATCGCGGCTAGGCCTATGCACTGAGGGCCTTATACTCTACATACTCTAGATCCGTCACCGACGGTCTCCCCGCATAGTAATCTGAGAGATTCATTGCAATTGTGGACACGTGGTCGTAGGCAACCATTGGTTTGGGCCTACACGTGTATTTGGGCTACATCCAAAGAGACTGGCACCCTTGAGACCGACAATTTCGATCTCACGGTCTCACTTGTTAGAGGGTTCACTAGATCGACAACCCACTAGACCAGGTGTCCTGGATCGACAGGAACAAATGTAAGCACCGAGTAAGGTTTGAACCCAGGACATCCCGTATGAAAGTCAAGAATATTTACCATTATACCACGGTGCTCAACGTACGAGCGCGCAGCTGAATTTATTTACCTTGTTAGTCACAATTTCATAAATAATTTATTACCTATCCTTTGTTTACTTTTTATTTTATTTGCAGTTTAATTTATACAGGGTAACATTGTGAATTTTAGAACTGCTATCCTCAACTGTCAGCCTTTACTATGTACATAACCGGAGAAGAAATCGACGCAGTCTTGCTGAAAGGCCACATGCACTGCACACAGAAATATACTTCGCATTTAATTTACTTCTTTGTTTTGTTTGTTTTTTTGTAAAGTGCTTTGATCAAATTTTGGAAAAGCGCTATACAAATACCTGTTATGTATGTATGTATACATGTGCCATGAAAATTTGGTCCACACTATTCAGCTCTTTCTAGTATTATTAATTTTATTTGCAGTTTTATTTATACAGGGTAACGTTGTGGATTTCAGAACTGCTTTCAACAACCGCCCTGTCAGCGTTTACTATATACATGACAATATTTTTTAAAGATTTCCATACAGAAAACAAGAATATAATGCCTTGTACAAACTAGAAACAAAGAAATACATTTGTTTACGTATATCAGCAAAATACATGCAGATTTGAAGACAAACTAAAAATAATTAGAATTAGCAGAAAAATGTCAATTATTGATGTTTTTGAAAAACACACAACAAAACCAGGATTAAAAAAATATATAGAAGAAACAGTTAACTTAAACTTCAGCAGTCAAAGAAATATTTAAAGTTTACATTTAAACTTTTTAATATTTAAAAGATAACACATAATATTTAAAGTTTAACATTCCATTTCAGTAGTCAGGGAAATATTTAAAAAGCTAGAGCTTTTGTGCATAAGATGTGTATAAGATTCTAAAGACAAATTTAATATACACACTGTATAGTCGATCATAATCTACATATACTTCCTGTAGTTAGATAAATAATGCTCCCATTGTAGCCCAATACAACAGCTAGAAACAAAGGTGTAATGTAGACCACAAAATGCTTTAGGACTAAGTTGTTATAGTGAAGTGTAAATCAAAATATTTTTGTGACAAATATAGGCATGTGCATAGTAATGATTATTCACAATGCGCTTGTCCAAATTTCCTAGATTCGTGCAAGTGCTAATTTAAGATGGAAAAATAAATTAGTACCTCTTAATGCCTTTCAGTAAAGGTACTGCGACAGTCAAGTTAAATATAGTGTGAATCAAAGAAAAATCTCACTTAATGATCGACCTTTCATTCTAAAAATAAATAAATAAATGGAGTGTACGGTATGCCCCTCCTATTTTTTTAATCCTGGTTTTGTTGTGTGTTTTTCAAAAACATCAATAATTGACATTTTTTCTGCAATCTAATTATTTTTAGTTTGTCTTCAAATCTGCATGACAATTGCTAATATGTTCAATGAATACTTTACCAACTTGGGCCCAAATCAAGCAAAGAAAATAAATACAGCAGGAACAATTCTCTATTTTCCTCAGGCCAACTGATTATCTTGAAGTACTTAATGTTGTGTGTTCTTTAAAAAATAGTAAATTCCTTGGTCATGATGGAATTATTTCCTCATTCTTGAAGCAGATCATAGGTTCGATTTTAACACCTCTTGTACACATCTGTAATCTATCTTTATCAAGTGGTGTATTTCCTTCTTCATTCAAACTGGCAAAGGTTATTCCTGTGCATAAAAAAGATAACACCTCAAACATCGCTAACTATAGGCCAATCTCAATATTATCAAGTTTCTCAAAAATACTTCAGAGAATCGTGTGTAATAGACTTTTTAGCTATCTTGAGAAACATAAACTTCTTAACCCTAACCAGTTTGGATTTAGAAGGTCTCACTCAACTGACCTTGCATTGTTGCAATTTTATGACCATGTGTCTAGTGCTCTGGCCGCTCGTGAGCATTTTATTGGTGTGTTCATGGATCTGAGCAAGGCTTTTGACACACTTGACCACTCAATTCTTCTATGTAAACTACAACATTATGGAGTCAGAGGCATTGCTTTGGAGTGGTTCTCTAGCTACCTTTCCAACAGAAGGCAATACACATCCTACAACTCTGTCAACTCTGCTGTGTCATTTCTAAAATGTGGTGTTCCACAAGGTTCAATATTAGGCCCCTTGTTATTCTTGATATGATGATGATGATGATGATGGCTTCTTCTATAGCGCCGGTATCCGCCTCAATTGGGAGCTCATGGCGCTTGCTCAGGATGTCTCACAAATTTCAATGTTTTCAATGTTTGATATATATCAATGATATTTGCAATGTGTCGATCTACCACTCTAAATTACATATTATTTGCAGATGACACAAGTGATTTCTTATCTCATAATAATATCAATATCCTTGAAAATACAATAATGAACTACCAAAATTAACCAATTGGTTTAGGAGCAATATGCTGTCTCTCAATGTGCAAAAAACAAATTATATTCACTTTAGAGGTAGAAAGTCTCGTGGAGTACAAACTCCTAAAGTAAAACTACATGATGTCTTGTTGGAAAGAAAAACTTATACCAAATTTCTCGGTGTTTACATTTAATGAACAACTAAACTGGAGTGATCATTTGAAAAACATAAGAACAACAATTTCCCGAAATATTGGAATATTATATACAGTGTAATATATAGTTCCTGCCAAAGTAATTTTTATATAGTACAATACTCTGATTCTACCATACATCTCATACTGCAATGTTCTTTGGGCAACATCTAATGGGGTGTTGCAAGAAAGTTGCGATTGATTGCAAGTTGCAACTGATCGGTACTGACCAATCAAAATCATTGTTGCAAGCGCATCTTCTTGAATGGGCAGACCCTGAACCATTCAGAATGGATGTTCTAATTTGCTTTACAATTTGCAATCGATTGCAACTTTCTTGCAACACCCCATAAGTGTGTTACAGATAATATTCTCTTGCTGCAAAAGAAAGCTATCCGCATTTGTGCTGGAGCTGGTTACCGTGACCATACACGGCCTCTCTTTATCAAGTTGAAGAGCCTTATACGGTTACGTCAACTTTCTTCAAACCGCCCTCTTTATGTTTCGTTGTAATAACAAACTTTTGCCCACTTCCTTTTCTTCCATGTTCACTTATTCAATCCCCGCACATTATTGGTTCATAAATCTGTTAGGCATAACGGTCCAGATGTTTGGAATGCCTTACCGAGTGACACTCGAAATTTACTTACCATTAATTCCTTTAAAAATGCGATTAAGCGCATGCTTATCTCTAAGATGTGATTGATACATATACATGTATATGTACAATCATTTCTTGTATTACTACACCTGAAAGACTAGAATATTTTCATCTTATTACGTGTATAGTTATCCATCGATGCCTTTACTATATTACTGATTACATATATTATTTGGGATAATAAAGGCTCCCTCCTCTTTCTCCATCTTCTTACCTTCTATACCTTTATTTTCATCTTTATCTGTTGTAAATAGTGTAAAATTTCAAATTAGTTCATTTAATGTTAAGATTAGTTATTGAGTTTTCTCTCTTTGTTTTTTTTTATTTAATTTTGTTTTAGTTTTGAATGATAATATATGTAATTCGTTAGTTTTGAATGTAAAGGTATGGCAACGTTTCAAGCCTTTTAAGCTTATATTGCTATACCTCTGTATGGTGCTCCATTATTCTATGTTTGTGTTGTGACCATAGTTATTTTATGATTCTGTCATTGTAATTTGTTTCTTTAAATATCTTTCTCTTATGGATGTGATCGCTCCAAGGAGTTATTTCAATGTACTATGTAATATGATGAACCATTCAGAAATAAATAAATAAATAAATTCCTGATCAGACGTCACTAGTGAGGCATCATTCAGCACCACATTGTACATGGAGTAAAGAGTAAACATAACACCCCTACATAATTATAACTAAAAAGCGGATGTACAATTTTAGTTTCATTATGGAAAGCTTTAACATCCATAGTACCTGAAGTGATCTATTTCATAATCGTGAGAAGTTTCTCCTTGTTGGCTTTGATGAAGTCTTCAAAGCCCATTGTCTGTGGATCGAGTTCCTTCGTTATCTCAATGCTGTATGATGCATGATCTGTCTGGTAGAATGCAAACATAGCTGCCAAATCATCAGCTCCAGGAAACCCCAGGTTAGAAAACTGCTCAGCTGTTATCTAAAGCATAAAGATGATAAAGATGATGATGATGATTATAGTAACAAAAAATAATGATGATGATAACAATAATAATAAACAAAATTATGTGGATAGAAGCCGTGCTAGGTCTAGCATAGTAATATCAACAATAATAATAATAATAATAATAATAATAATAATAATAATAATAATGATGATAAACAAAGTTATGGGGATAAAAGCCGTGCTAGGTCCAGCATATTTATGTCAATGGTAATTTTAAGTCTACCGAGAGTTCTCAATCAGATACACCCCTTCCCCCTTCCCGAGATTCTTATGGTGGGTTTTCACGGGGCACGCAGACGATTCGCTAAGGATGCGAATGTCGAAAAAAGTCCAACTTTCGTGTTTTAGGCTCCAATAGTTCGCCAAACGCGCGCGGGGGTTCTGAAGCATTGTCAGTTGTTCGCGGGAGTTGCTTTTAGTTCGGAGGGAATTTCAAAAAAGTTGAAATTTCTTGCTAACGTTTCCAGCATACCGGGTCGTGATTTGTTCGTGATTTGCTCTCGAAAATGTCTGGAAAGCTTCGTCATATGCGCACAACGTACTCACCACGTGCGTGATGTTCGCAAACTCTTCTTGAAACCCCAAACAGATTCCGACAGTTTGGAGAATGTCTCGCGCATGTTCGTCCAGTCATTTCTCGAACTATTCACAAACTGTTCGCGTACTTCTTGAGAACAGGTGACTTCGCCAAAGAAGCAAAGTCGAGCCTTTTATTAATTCGCCTACCGTTCGCGACGATTAATTTGCGAATGTCATGAAGTATTCCCGACCTATTCGCGAGCTACACACGAACCAAAACTGACGCTTTCAAGAACGTTTTGCGAAGCTTTCGTCTACGCGACATTCTCATGGAGTTCGTGCAAAGTTCTCACGAGCGTTTGGGGAATATTTGCCGCATGTTTGCCGCAAAGCGCAGAGCGGAGGTGTCTGACTTCATTCTGCCACTAGACAGCGAACTATTCACGAAGATATCTCAGCATTCATTATTACGTGGCGTGTAATCAGATATCGTTGCATTTCGTTGTCAGAGCTTGTATCCTGAGGACTACCCTCCGAATCAGTGGCGTGGCATTGGTTAAGTCAATGGAGGGGGGGGGGTTGTCTGTGGTATCATGGGAGATGGGGGCTCCAATTGGGTGAAGATGGAGAAGGGATACAATAATCTTTTTGTAACGCTGCTACTCTCTCTGCCCCCCCCCCCTCTCCCTCTCTTTCTTTTCTCATCATTCGATGAGGGCACAGGCTCCCCCTGTGGATCCCTGTAGCTGCGCCGCTGCACCTGACAACCACCCCCGCAGATGCAATAGATGAATCGTTCATGAAATAGGCCCATTGGATATCGATGCTACTTATGTATAACATTAAAAAGCAACGTAACGGCAATTTAATTTTATTTACCTGACTGGCTGAGATTTTAGCAGGAGCGACGTACTTATTGACAACGTCACAGTACTCTTGGATTGTCTTATTGTCACCTGATAGACCAATAGATTGACCTGCAATAGGATAAGGGTAGGATCAGTATAGTCTAACGAACCGAACGGAGCAACACCCTGTCCTCAACTCTTACAGAAACATGGGCAACATGAATATATATCATAATCATAAAAATCATTTGATTTTATTTGTTTTACACATCCAAAAATCCGATCAGAACAAAAGAATAAAATTTAGGGGAGAGGGCGGAATGATCAACACTTATGCTAAATTTCCTACATTAAATTTCATTCTGTCGCCCTGCATCTTTCTACTCAAGAAATTATTTAACCTTATCAGGTATCTATTCAAAAAAAATCATGTATCTTTTTTTCCAGATGTATATTTTGGTTCATGTATCTATTTTTACATATTCAGGTAAATGATATACACTTTCAGATTTCATTAAATTCCTAAACATCTACAGGTCCATAACCTTACATGGAGTATTCGCCATTTAAAGTGATTGCAAATGTAAATAGTAAATAATATTTCAACTATTTGGTCGAATACCCCAACTTGCTTGCAAGTTGAGATTTCATATTTTTGCGGCGATAGCATCAGTATTTAAGAACTTCTTGGTTATGTCGTAATGTATTACTTCTAATTTTATCATACCTATGTACTTATCAGGATTCTTAAAGATGGCTGCAACAGCAGGCCCAGCCGCGCTAGCGTTCACCATATGCATTGACTTTCCTTCCATGGGAATATCTATATGACATGAGAAAGGTCATCCTCGTTCAAGATCAGATGTAAATAATATTAAATGTACCACTCAACGTTTTCAAGTGAATAAACGTTTGTAAAAAAAAAATGTTTCAGGTAAAATGAGTATCACTGAAGGTGAGTGACTTTCTTAATAACTTAATAACTTGAGTTATTTAAAACTTAATCTTAAATGGTCTTTAACATTCTTTTCACAATGTATTTTGTAGATATTGCTCGATGCACCATGTTATTGGTTCTAGCTTTCCATATAGTTTTTAATTGATTTCGGGTCATACCCTTTCAAAGATTATTGAAATGTAGCCTACATTCCGGGATGTTATAGGAAATTACATTATTCACGTTGCAAAAAAGCATGATATGCCAAAAGTTTAATATACATATAATGTTGTTGGTGCGTTTTGTCAAACTTTTAGATACATTTTTGTTAGAAATTAACTATAATTTTTATATGGCATAAATATAGTCAAGATTTGGAGAATGCCAAAATGTGAATATTATTTACTTCCTCTCTATATCGATACATTTTATATTATTTGTGTTTAAATTCTAATCATGCTTTTACTCCACAGACCTAAATTGCATATAATACACTGGAAGACATACTATAGTAGAAACTTAGACAGATTTATCTAATGAGATAGAAGAATAGCTATGAAGAGATGGAAGAAATAACAGATGGACTCAGAGTGTGATATAAAGAGAGATGGATGGGGATATAAAGAAAACGTTATAAATATACATCTAAAACATGCCAAACTAACTTAATGTGTATTCTCCTTCTCCTAACTTCTGTGGAGCCAGCTGAGTTAAGATATTTTCCATGTAAGCAGCATAGCGTACTGAAGTAGCAGGCAAACCTGATGCAAACAAATAATCCTCTACTTCTGCTTTGCCATCAAAGTGCGGACAAGCTTTCCCGATGAGTTTCTTGACTGGCTGCAGTCCGCTGAAGATGAAATACTTTACGCCAACTTTCTTGGCCACATCCACGATGTTTTTCCCCTGAATAATTGGTGGGAATATTGTTGTGTGATGACAAGTTAAAGTTTATATATATAAATATATGTATATGATTTATCATAATGTATTCCAAAGTCCACTTATTGGCGCAATGTCAAAGTAGAAAAAGAAGAAACTCGTAATGCATCAATGGCAATTTATATATTATCATTGTCTCTACAGAGAAAACATGTTTAAGGTAAGGTTTCTGCCTTTAAAAATATATTAATGATGCGTCGATCACGTCCCCTAAAGTATTAATTTCCTTTCTCTTTAACAACTGAATATAAATTTTGATAAATCATTTAGAAAAGCTTCATCATGCTTATCATCCCGGGTGTTGTTATGTTCAAGCGGTAGAAATGATAACAAAAAATCAAGGCAAACTCAATATACAGACTTATCCCAAACATATCATCACTTTAAAAGAAATATTTGGTTGATTCGAGCAGTTATCTTACCATTTGAACTTCTCTTGCCTGGTCCATGATTTCCCAGTAATTTGTTACTGCAAAAACACCATAACTTCCAGCAAGTGCCTGTTCCAGGGAAGGAATATCTTCGGATGAAGCTTTCACCATTTCAACTCCTAAAAAAATAAAAGGATAACATAAAATCGTATCTTTAATCAGAGTGAGAAAAAAAATCACTTGACAAAATATTATGTCTCCAAATGAGGCTTTCCTACAATATTCTTTCAGTTTAAGTGGTAATACAAATGAACTTGCAAGTAGCGGCTGATCATAGGAAAGAATATGAATTATTCATGTGGTAGACTTAGACAAACCAATATATGAATGACAATAAACCCCTAAACATTTTGTGCAGTAACGCCACTGACCTAATTATGCAATGATTTTGCAATCATTACAGCATAAAAGTGCGGCAACTGATAGATGTACTTCTATACACTCATGCAAAAGAAGTATAGAGCAATTCCACGGTAACGGAAGGACATTCAGACACATTTTACCAACGTCAAACCATAACTACAATTTTTTTTTGTAATGGTAGAACATTTCAAACATCAGATATGTAAGATTAGATCAACTGCCTTTGATTTTCAAAAAAAAAAATCTGTTATTGCCAAGCAGTAATGAAATTTGCATATTAATGAAGTCAGTAACGGAAGGACATTTTGATTTTTCAAAATGTCCTTCCGTGTTTGGTCTATGATTGTTTGGGGGTAACGCTGCGTCAGATCAACAACTGCAACCTTTGTTTCCCCTTCAAAAAGGCAGTAACTAAAAGCGTCAACTCATAGTTTGATATACCAGTTCATCCTAAAGTAGATCTTTTAAGAATTGTTGGACAGACAAAGAAGCTAATTTCGATAATCGTTGTAGAGGACTAGCTTGATTTGCAGATAAAACAAACAAAAGTCTTCATCCTTTGATGGGAAACTATCATGACGAGGTTATGCAGGATTCAGGAAATTGGTCGAGTTCATGATGGAAGTATTTTTTTAGTTCGTGTAGATCAGTGGCGGGTTTAGGTGGGGACGGGGAGAGTCCCCCCTTCTGAAACCCAAGACATTAAATTAAAACTTGGGTCTTCTTATGCGTAGGCGTATCTTCGTTGTTGAATGAGCTTCTAAATAATTAAATAATCTGTGTTGATCCTGACATCATCAAATCAAACATCAAATAAGCTTATATGGATAAGGATTATATATTTAAAAAAATTACCCTACATTATCCCCCGGAATCCTGCTGGGCACGATTTACAGTTTGATGGGGGAACCTAGAACTACGCACTTTGTTTCCAGTCGCTAAAAAGTCATTTTATTCACGGGTATAATTATGCATTTTTTTCAAAATACCTTGGTTCAACATATTCTGAAATTAAATTCCTGAGAAAATTACGACGGACGAACGTCAGTAACATTCATTTCAAGTCAATGGCGGTGCCACTGTCAAATTTTGCTCAACAAGATGAAAGGATCCTAAAACCACGCACACGTAATAAATGAATGCAAATTTGATTTTGAAGCGAGACCCACCCAAGTTGCCACAGTAACCTTTATACCCCCACCCTTACACGTTTTCCCTGTGAATTAGCTTACGGTGCAACCAGCTAGCTGTGTGATGGGGACCTAAAGCTACGCACTTTGTTTGAAGTGGTTAAAAATAACCTTTTTAATGATTTATGCGCATTTCTTTCATATAATATTGGTTCCACATACTCTTAACCCTAAAAAAGGCAGTGGAGTGATGAAAATGTCTGCAACTAGTATCTTATAAAGAATAACCCTGTAAAGCATCATACCGGGGTTTCATAATACATCTCAAACGGTTTTTAAATATCACAAATTGATTATTTACATATTTGTGAATTGAAAATCTGCATTGTGTACAAACACATGGAGAAATTATCATTTTGGCCGCGCACAGCGAGACGAATTTTGATGCTGCGCTATACCCGTTGGTCAAATTTTTATAAATTTTGTTATCAAAGGATGGTAAGACTGTAGGCAATAAAGTCCTAAAACTAAGCTCGCGGCGCAAAAGAAAATTATCCTCGAACATATCGCGGCAAACGTCCAGGGGTTGGGGGAATTTCACCCCCGGCCCTTTTAGGGTTGAATTAAATCCCTGAGAAAATTACGACGGACAAATATCAATAACATTAATTTTTAAGTCGATATCGATACCCATGTCAAATGTGGTTGACAAAATGAAAGGGTCTTAAAGCTGCACACGTAATAAATGAATGAAAATCTTGATTTTGAAGCTTACTGTGTGAATTTCACCCCGACTTCGCTCCCCCCAAGCCCAAACTCAGATTAATGAGCGTTTTTAATTCAGAAATGAGTTTGATGCACATAACCAGGTGTTGTTAGCCCAAATTTGATGAATTATTGTATAAGCGAGGAAGCAACGCGACCGAGTGGCAGAATTTTTTTTTCTTTTCACTCCTCAAATTGAAATTTCTTATGTATTTCTTACCTTTAGAAAAAAAAATCTAAGGGAATACAGCGACCTAGCAATAGATTTTTGTTGAAATTTTGAACATTCCTATTTTGGGGGCGAAAAATGAATAAAAACCCTGAAGAAATATATTTGAGGAATTTAGCAGTGCAATTGCAAGGCAAACTTATGATTTCTTTCAAATGTTGTATACATGGACTTTGAAAGTGCTTTTTACGCACTTATATCCCATCTGCATGGGGGCACAAAATTTAACAAGCTCGATCCTGCCTTATGTTGGGGGGGGGGGGCAAAGCAACTAGAGTCAATTAATAGTTAACACTTTAAAAACGCCATTGGGTGTGCGAAATCGCTAGATCCTATAGGCCTAATTATGCTAGAGAGCAAAGCGACCGAGCTTTAGAATATTTTCGCATTTCAAACCCGATAAAACACTACTTCCTACGCATTTTGTCCTTGACTGGGGCACAAATAACCGTCAAAGACCATAAATTTTCTTGTATATTCCCCCCTTTTCGTTCTCTCGTTTGCGTTTTTTGCGCCCCCTTCAAGTGCCGTCCGGGGCACGTGCCCCCTCTGCCCCCCGTAGATACGCCACTGCTTTTTGGCAAACGTAAATGATAATCTCTTTGCTCTGTCACATCAAAAGTTTGGAGCATTGAACGTGTCGCATTGCGCATATTTGCGGGATGCGTAGCTTTAGCACAGGTCTGCGCAACTTTAAGGACTCCTGCCTCTGACCATCTCATCCAGGGGCGGATCCAGGATTTTGTAAAAGAGGGGTGGGGGCCGGAAAAGTACACAATTAATGAGACAATTTTTATATTGCGTACTTAAGGTATGCCAGTTGGTTTTCAAAAGGGGCGCAGCTGATTCCCCCCCCCCCCCCGGATCCTCCCCGGTCATCTTTGCCATTTTTTTTGTTCAATATGTAAATCTACTTTGAAAGTTTTGACAGCTCATCGAAAGGGTAGGACCTACAAATTGGGACTGAACCAGAGATCGACACCTACTAGTTGCACCACTTGCACGTATAGTAAATCGATCGCTTCTCTGCTTGTATACAGCAGTCTACTAGCTATAGCGCGCTATATTAGTAAACACGACCCTGTAACCCGGAAGCGATATACGATTTCCGAACGTCTATACTGTCCAGAGTTGGGGCGTCCTAAATTCTTCTTACTCATTTATGCTGGGAGTTGGGGTGCCCCAGGACCCTGAACAAAGTCATTGGACGCCCAAACTCCCAGCATAAATCATGAGGTGAAGGAATAAAGAAGGAATGAAAAACTCCCGATTTGATTTTCCCTCAGGGAGAGATTTCAGAAATCCTGCCCTCCCTCACCATGCTCTCTAAGTTACAGTTGATGGTAATAAGAATGGCTGCGACAGTTACCCCCCCCCCCCCCTATCTGCGCCGGGCCTTTAATATAACGTCAGCGCGTCCATGATAGCCATAGATTGTACGGCTACATGATTATTATAATTTACAGTAATTCCAAATGTGGAACTACTGTTTGTAGCTTCATGTCTAACGGTAACCAGCAATTTTGTAAAAGAGCACTCCTGGCCGGATCATGTTTGTTCAAAGCGATCAATGACAAAGCCACGATGACATTTTAAGTGCATGCATGATACGTGACTATACATGTACATTTACACATCGCATTTCATTTACGGTTCGGTATACCTTGCTGAGCTAATGCTCGTGCTTTCTCGCTCTCCACATTTCTTGTGATGCCTCGAACCTTGAAGCCACTGTCTTGAAGAATAGCTCTTACCACAGAACCTCCTTGTGTGCCAGTAGCTCCGAAAACCGTGATAAGTTTCGCCATCTTGGTTATTTTTCTTTCAACTAGTTGTCTGCAAATTGTAACACCGTGCAAGAGTAATTTGCTTTATTGCAAACGTACTTGTCATGAAGTGCAACGGAGAGTGACTGGGCAAAGGGATGACTCAGCATTCTATTCCTTTTTAATTGACAAACCGTAACAATGGTGGGATCATACCCGGGTCGCTATACACACCCTTCCTTGACTTTTGTATTTTCTTGTATTCTCTCATTCCTGTGTTGTGACCCGATGAGTGCAGGTCGAAAAGCTTCGTCACTATGAATTTGTTAAATGTTATCCTTGCTTATACCACACGAGGTGGGATTTGGGGACAGACTTCTCTCTCTCTCTCAACAGGAATCTCAGCGGCCTTTTCAAACTAGGTCAGGGATCGTGTGGGAGAAGGATGGACAAAAATTCCAACATGACCCCCCCCCCCCCCCCCATTTTCCACTTAATCATTTAAATTCTAAATAAGATTGGGTAGTCGTTCGGCCCCGTGGAACCATATGTAGACTACTTTGGATATGGACAAAGTAACAGACGAACATCATCATATACATATATTATGGGTCTTATACCAGTATAAATAACTTTAGTTCTTCGATTATGATACAGGGAATCATTGAAATTTGATGCCTAGTTGATGCCGAGTTGAAGTTCTACGATTTCAAATATTTACACGTTTTTAATCCCTTTGCTTAAATAAAGAAAATATAATTTGCCTGTGCAACAAGTTGAAAAATCACTTCAAAACACATTTATCAAAATAGGGTGTTGGCATGGGTGTCGATCCCCGGGAGGAGGGGGGGGGGGGTGGGGTTATATATAAAAAAAAAAATTGAGGTGGGGGATGGCCTGTATTATATCATGCCCCAATATTTGTTGATGAAATAAATAAGAATTATGATACATTAACTTAAAAACTAATAATTATCCATTATGTTTGACCTTGATATACCATCACCATCTTTAATGATTAGAAGAAAGTAAATAAAATATGCCATAATTTCAATGCGAAAATATCGAAGATGATATCGATTATGATACATTAACTTAAAAACTAATAATTATCCATTATGTTTGACCTTGATATACCATCACCATCTTTAATGATTAGAAGAAAGTAAATAAAATATGCCATAATTTCAATGCGAAAATATCGAAGAAAATTCATTCGCTCGCATTTTTATTCTCAATTGAAGGGTTCCGTCCATTGGCGTAGATCCTTCCTTCTTTTCATTAAAAAAAACATTTTGGGATGCTCTAAACTGCAAGTTTTATAGACAGATTTTTGAAAAAGCTCGGTCGCTTCGCTCAGTGGCGTATCTAGGGGGCAGGGGGTACGCGCCCCAAGTGGCACTTCGGGAGGGGGCGCAAAAATCGCAAAGGAGAGAATTTTAAAAAAGGGGAATGAAGAAAAATCTTAATCCTTACGGATTATGCACCCCCATATCCGCAGGGTACACTCTTAAAAATGCGGGGTCGCATATTGCGTGGTCGAATTTATTCGACCACGTTTCGGGGTTGTTTTCGATCAATAATGCTCCCGCTGCATTAAAATGACCAGTAAAAAGGACTGGTCAAAAAATGTACCAATGCGATTGGTCAACACCATATGGGTTATTTCCAAAAATATGTTGGTCACAATGTTCCAATTTCACTGGTTAATCACTAACCATTTCAAATATTGCTTATTCATCAGCAAAGTATTGGTCCGACTTATACTTGGTTAAACGTTGGGCCATTGTCATGAATATTCATGATGTATCCTGAATAACCATGAGCAACCGTAAACAACCAGAATTTATATATATAAATGACACTTGATTTTTAAGTTTTTATGCAATGATTGCACTTTGAAATGTGATGAAAAATGTAGGTATACTAATTATTATGTTGTACATATTCAAACATGTAATTAGGTTTAAGATCTAAAAATCTACATTAGAAAATTAAATTAAAATCTTTAACCACTTTTAGCAAGCACTGCAATACAGTCCCTATATAATGAAGTAAAGGTTTTCAGGATATTATATAGGAATAGGATAGGATGTAGGATTATAATAGGAGTGTAGGGTTAAAGTAGGATGATAGGGGTATGATATGCTATACGATAGGAGAGGATAGGATAGGTCATAGTGAGCAAAATATACAAAATATGTTATGTTATGATATTACTTGACATTAGCTTCTTTTTTTAATCTTTGAAACGTGGATGGTACACGCGCATCCGGCAGAAGTATCAACCCCGTCCGACGGGAAATGACCACGTTGCGTGGTCGGAAGAAATGACCCCGTACGTTTTGACGGGGTTATAAGGTAATGATCATTAGTATGCGGGGTCAAATTATGCGGGGTCAAGTTATGCAGAAATGACCACGCAATCGTGGTTAAATTTTGACCACATTCGGGGTCGAAATGTAACCACGCTATGTGGTTACTTTGGGTGACCCCGCACGGGGTTTGTGCATAGTTGATCCCGCATGCGGGGTCATTTGTAACCCCGTTTGGGGTTATTTTTGACCACGCATTTTTAAGAGTGTAAATGCACTAGAAATCTAGTTTTTGAAGGTTTGAAATGCGAAAATTTTCCAAAGCTCGGTCGCTTTGCTCCCTCGCATAATTATTTTTTTTCACGATCTCATAATTTCGCGCCCCCAGTAGGCCTATGTAGTTCTTAAATAGCTTTAAGGGTTCAAAATTTGAAACAATAAAGATGTAATGCTTTGCTCGCTATATCATGTAAGTTTCATATGACTCCTGCTAAATATTGCACCCGCAATATAGAATAAAGTGTATAAAACAGCATTTGCAAAGTTCCACTTTTGAAAGAAATTTAGGTAGCCTTGCTGAATTTCTCGACTCTTTCTCAAGCCTATATAGGGTTTCCGTTAATTTTGCTCCCGATTGTAGACGTGAGTGAATAGAAACCGTATATCAATGTATAAAATTTGAGCTTCTCTACCGCTCAATTGCGGTGGTCAATTGAGAAATTTCCTGGGTAAAGTTGCGTTTTTTAGGGTTAAAAATCGAAAAAATTTGCCACTCAGTCGTTTTGCTCCGTCGCTATTATAAGTTTGGGCACTCGGGGGGGGGGGGGGGGGGCGTAACTTTTTTGCCCCGGGCGCCATAATCCCTATAGATACGCCACTGGCTTCACTCCCTCGACGGTCATCCCCCTAATCGTGAACACGGATCGACACTCCTGAGTGTTGGACAGTTAAAATTACACAGACATTCCATTCACGTGTATATTCTTTTCTCAGTTCACGTTTCAAGGCATCTTCAAATATACTTATCAGTGGCGTATCCAGGATTTCCCAATAGGGGGGGGGGGCGCCAGAAATTTTTTAATCGCCGTCATGGGGGATGGGTCTTTGGAAAATTTTTGCTTCTGAAAAAGGGCTGAGATGCAAAATAGTGCTATATGTCAGGGGCGGATCCAGGATTTAGTAAAAGAGGGGGCACAAAAATGAAAGTTTGTGAAAAGGTAGACCCGAATTTTTTTAGTCTCGCCAGCTTCTCGAAAAGTCGCTCTCAGTGGGGGGGGGGGGGGGGGGGGAGTAGGGACAAAAATTTTCGCCAAACCTTCAAAAATCGCTTAGTAAGGGGTTATGGGGTCCAGTTTCCCTCCATAATTCCCCGACAAGCAAAAAAAAAAAAAAAAAAAGGTCTTCACTCCACAAGGGGGGGGGGGGGGGCACAATCGAGAAGATGGCGGATCGTCTATGGTCAAAATTCATACTTCTCTTCCAAAAGGGGGGGGGCACGGGCCGGCTGTGCGACCCCCCCCCCCCCCCCCCCCCTGGATCCGCCAATGCTATATGTGACCAATTTTGAAGCCTATTTAATGAACAATATTTTCAATTGGTATGAGGATTTTTTGCTAGTTTTTTTTTTTTTACGACGGCCAATAGGGGGGCGCCTGTTGTGCCCCCCTGGATACGCCCCTGCTTATGTGCTTAAAGAGTAGACTATACTTAACTGCAAGTCAAGAAAACACTAAATCGTTCAGTTTATGAGTCTACAAAAACATATTTTTATTTGTTTATTTCGTAAACATAAAATAAATTGGGTGACTGATAAATCAATATTTATAATCAATGTTGATAGCTATCCTTGTACAATATTACGAATAATTTTATCAGGAATATAATTAAGTCAGCTAGTCATCTGAATTCCTTATTCCTTATTTCCTTACAGGAATATCTATGACAACGGTTAAAGTCAGCCACTTGACAAGAGCTTAAAAAATGATCATTTTAGTTTTTTGAGTTTACAGCTCGAGAGTTAAAAATCGCATCAGACTAAGGTTTGCAATTAGTCAAGTTGAAGGATATAATATTTATTTCGAATAAGTTCTATTACATTTCTTTGAATATTTTTCTTAAAATAATGCTTTGGATATTTAATTAGACTTTCATTATTTTTTTTAAAATCAAGTCCACAAAGTTTGTATGTATGAGTGATGATTTCAAAGCACAGCAATACCATTGTGCACCGCACCTGTCATTTCTACCAACATTTTGCTATCCAATGGTATTAATGATTCATAACTTTTGGTTCAATCATGTGCTCTAAAGTTTCAGCTGCTACGCACAATGGGATTGTTGTGTTCTGCATTAATACACATAGATTTTGTGGCCTTGAATTTTATTCAAAAATGAAAATCTAATTAGATAGAGAAAGCATTGTTAAGACAAGCTTTCTAAACTTTTTAAAAATCCATAAACTTACTCCAAATAAATTTGACAGTTTCAACTTTACAAAGTGAAAACCTCAGTCTAATGCAAAATATAACTTTTGAGTTTTTAACTACCAAAATTGGCGAATATTTTTTATACCTATAAAAGCTGATATATTCAAATGCACATGAGCAGGTTTACATAATATATGGCGAAGTGATTATGATTTTTCTCATTTCCCCCTTCACAAATTATGTAAATGGAGATATAACAGCCAAAACTGACGAAACATTTTTATACTTAAATCTCATTTCGTGGAGAGGAATTCATTGTCATTTACTCCAGCTTCTTAAGACCGTTGCTGATTGGCACTTACAATGCCTACTGCATCAAGGAGGGTGCAGGGCTACACCTGCGTCCTACGATGGCTCTTCATCGTGACCTTAATCATGTGGTTATGGATTCGAATCCCGGCTCTGTGCATATGCACTTGGACATGTCATCTTATGGTTTGTCTCTCATGACCTAGAGTAGATGGGTCTCTGATCACGTTGATAGAGGAAAATCTCTTTTACGGTTTAAGTGTTAAAATCAATGCCGTAGGCTTACTGCATTTTTACAATAAAAATGATTCATATTCGGCTGCCCAGATCATAAAAACTCTCATTAATAGTACAAAAGGCAGCCATTGTTATGATTAATACCATTATTATTACGACTACACAGCATTAAATTTTAAATAGAAAAAATAATCAAGCACAAGGATCAGCTGTAAGCTTGGTCGTTTCAAAAATATTTGCTGATTTCCACAAACGAGTAAAATATGAACCAGCGTAGATATTGGAATGGGCACTGTGAAACTATACATCGGGTCATCATGATTTTATGACAATTATGAAATACATATACAAATCGCAGAGATCAAGAAAAATATCAAGATGAAAATCTATTTCATAGCTGCCAAGATTTTGTCCTTGTTTTCTTTCACGAAGGCCTCAAAATCCATGGTCTGGGGGTCCAGCTTCTTAGTCTCCTCTACGCTGTAACATGGATGTTCAGTTTGCAGAAACCCAAACATAGCACCCAAATCATCTGCCCCGGGAAAGCCTAGCTTGGAAAACTCTTCTGCTGTCATCTGTAAAGGGTTTTAAAGAAAAAAGAATAGAAAAGCAGAGCTTGATTAAAATATATTCATTATACCCTGTAATCCATTTGTAACGTTATCTTGTGGTGCTTTCTTAATTATCGAACAATTGTATTTTCAATGTACTCTGATCATGTTTGGTAGTAAATTTCTTTCATTCGTTCATTCATAATAGATCCTACCGCTGCCACCATTCTATAGGATACGAGTCGAACATTGCAAATTCAGTACCAATATCATAATTAGCAATGCTTTATTGGGCAAGACTATTAACATATACCCACGTAATGACAACCTAAGTCCCAAGAGGGCAGTATGCCTTTTACACATTAACATATTGTATATCAATTTCCAACCAAGTTGAAATAGCCCAATGTTTTAATATCAAAGCCAGCTTTGTATGCACCTACCCACCACCAAAAAATGGGGAGAAAATGGTAGGGCAAATGTATTACCGAAATATAGGCCTTTTCTCTTTATGATTCAAAACGCAAAACTATCTTAAAATCAACAAAGAAACATAAATGAAATGATAATTTTTGTTAGAAATCCACCATTTTCTTAACTAGATACTATCATGGGAATATAAACTTTGCTGTAAATTACAATCATGTGCATTAACCCTTAATATGCCCCCCCCCCCCCCCCCCCCCCCCGTCCCCGTACTGTACCCAGTGTCACAGTGCTAAAATATACTCTGGATATTTTCACATTTTCTCCAGACATACGTTGTTTTTCATCCATCACAAGTGATTCCTAAAATCTGAAATTGAAAAATATAACGAGGGGTGAGGGAATAGGGAACTCATATTACCTGACCGGCTGTAACAGTAGCAGGAGCAACATACTTATTGAGAATCTCACAGAATTGAGCAACAGTCTTCCTGTCTCCTGACAATCCAACACTTTTACCTGCAGAAACAACATTTTTATATTATTAAAAAAATACTCGTTTGTACCATGTAGTGAGGATTACATCTGTCTTTGTTACAACCAGGTAATGGCAATGACTTACTAATGATAAAATCATGCTCAGAAATGTAAGAGAAATAAGGAGTATTAAATCTACCGTTCCAAAGAATTTTTTCATTCACATTGGCATTGTATTACTAGCAGCCTTGCAGAAAAACCAAGTTCTATGACATCTTACCAATGTATTCGTCGGGATTCTTAAAGATGGCTGCTACAGCAGCCCCAGCCTTACTGGTATACACCATATCAATTTCTTTGTTTCCCATCGGAATGGCTGTATGAAGATGAAAACAATATAAAGCTTTATGAAACATAATTATTATCTATGAAACACAATGTATTCGTCGGGATTCTTAAAGATGGCTGCTACAGCAGCCCCAGCCTTACTGGTATACACCATATCAATTTCTTTGTTTCCCATCGGAATGGCTGTATGAAGATGAAAACAATATAGAGCTTTATGAAACATAATTATCTAACAAAATACTCTAAGCTCCTAAAATGTGTACCCCGCACAGGAAATGACTGATACTGGCACCATGATATTTCATTATGAAGAATTGGCACAGGGCATTTAAAATATCTGAAAATAATTTCTCCATCCTAAATGCAGACATGAAATCTGCAATATATGCTCATACTCAGCCAAGTATGACATCTATTTCTTTCCAAGGTGCACATTTTACATGTGAATCATGCAAATCCGATCCAGCTTGAAAGCCTAGAATGACATTCAGTAAAACCACAAAACCTGAATCTTTCAATGTATATCTCATACCATCCCAGCATAAAAGAAAATTACTCATTAGTGACGGATGAATGATCGTTTTTCCAGGGGCAAATTAAAGTATGCTCTTTTTCAGAGGTTAAAATTGTCTCGTTTTTTCCTCGCCAGCAGTTCAAGACTCGCCGTGCCCAGTATGGTTGTGAGTATACATGGTATATGATATATAAATGGTCTTCTGAACATCTTTTTTCCCCTCAGAAATGTCAAACTCGATCAACTAGGGGGTGAAATCAACAATGACGAGTCTTTAAAAATCTGAACAGCATATAATAAAAATCCGGGGAAACGTTTTCATGTTTTCCCCCTACCTTTAATCCGTCACTCAAGTACAAGGACTTGAAAACGCCATGGATGTCTCTTTGTCTGGATGTTGTCTCTATGCAATATTTTTCATTTTATAATTTTTGATCAAATTTCCTATCCAAATGGTTTTATTCCTGATATTTAACATTTATTAGATTATCTTTTGACTCTTTTAAACTGTAAAATACTTTCATATAT
This sequence comes from Heliocidaris erythrogramma, assembly GCA_025617745.1. NCBI lineage: Eukaryota > Metazoa > Echinodermata > Echinoidea > Camarodonta > Echinometridae > Heliocidaris > Heliocidaris erythrogramma. Next base: position 5,958,662 of record CM046856.1, read on the forward strand.
AATTTATTAATACAAACTCCACATTATGTGATATATGCAAATTTTGATTCTTTTTGTAAATATGACAGCATTGGTCTTTTGACTTTTGTCATGTGATTTATTGCCCATAAAATCGAAACTGAATTAAATGGATTGAAAGTGACATCTCTGACTTACTCCAAACATACTGGCCATCGCCTACTTTCTGCGGAATCGACTGGGTAAGGATGTTCTCCATGAATGCTGCATACCGAACTGAAGTAGCAGGCAGACCGGAATCCGATGCAAACATGTATTCCTCGACTTCTGCTTTGCCATCAAAATGAGGACATTTCTTTCCAGTGAGCTTCTCGATCGGCTGCAATCCACTGTAGATTAGATGCTTCACACCAACTTTCTTGGATACATTGACGATGCTTTTGCCCTGGATAGTTAAGAGGTTAAACGTTCTGGCATAGTCTAGAAAGTAGTGAAAGTGTTCATTACTTTGTCTTAAAATGTAAGAGAAAACATTCCAGATCCTTGAGAAAAGTGACCAAAGTTTAGTGAGGGAAAATTAAAGTCTATCATAGAATTCATCATAACTGGAGGATTAATTATAAGGGAATTTCATGGGAGTGTCACCAGCTTTACAATCATGCTTCCCACAAAATTTTCGACTATTCCTTAAGGAAGTATTTTGTTCTTCAAAATTTATCTCGAACCTGCAAAAACTAAAGGAAATGTTACATACTTATGGTACAGTGTATGAATCAAACTGAAAAGATAACCATCTTCCTAATTTCTTTACAGTAAGTATTACTTTCCGATTCATGTTTATGATGAAGGTTTAGAATCAAAATATCTTGGTGCATATACAAACAAATCAAGATCAATGATCCCGAGGCTACATTAGGCAGAGCCGCAGATGCCTATCAGTTCTGAACAATTTGTTCAAAATAACTAATAAATATCCCAGATAATGAATCCTTGATCCAGCAATGTGATTAATGCTTCAAAAACTAATCTTTAAAAATAGTTGACTGTATCAAAGTTATTAACATATATCTCACCATCTCAACTTCTTTTGCCTGGTCCATTAATTCCCAGTAATTTGTCATTGCGAAGACACCGTAGCTCCCTTTCAAAGCCGGTTCTAAAGAAGCTACATCTTCAGTTGAAGCTTTCACCATTTCAACTCCTAAATTGGGAAATGTTACAAATTTGTTAAAAAGAATACTCATGCTCATGAGAAATATCTATATACTATAAATGTGTACTTAAAATTATTTTCTGGCAAAAGAATTGGACTGAAGCTTAATTTTTCTATTCCGCAGAATTTAACTTTTGCAAAGAGTTTTTCACAATCCTGACATTCGAAGGAAATTGGGCGCAATCGGTAAATGCATGAAATTGTTAGGAAATGTATAGTAATCTCCACTGATAATAAGCTAAATCAAACAAAATATGGGTTAATCTGCACTACCAGTGGCGTATATGGGAGAGAGGCACAGGCACGGGGCGTAACATAACTCAATGATAAATAACAGGCAGTGGCGGCACCAAGGGGGGGGGGGATGGGGGCATCCCCCCAGTCAGAAGCTCCCCCCCCCCCCAATAATTTTCGGAGTGAAAAAATAAAAGGGTGGAATTTTTTTTTGTCCGCCCTTGTCCCCCAACATTTTCTTTTGCCCCTATTTGCCCCCCCCCCCCCACTTTAAAAACCCTGGTGCCGCCACTGTCCGTAGGCAGTAGGATTCAAATAATCACTGAAAATGAAGAATAAAAAACAACAACATATTACCCAAGCGCTAAGGCCAACAAACACATGAAATTTATCTAGGATTAACTCTTTTTTTTGGTGGTGTAAATAACCTATAGGTCTAGACCTATTATTGTATAGGCGTAGTCGGGGGATACACAAGGGAGCCATGGACCCCTCTGGGTCTGGCTACGCGAGTGATTATACAATTGAAATTAAAGTAATGCATTTACAATCTGACTGCACGTTTGATCATGGTATATAGGCCGACCGCTGGACGCTTGTTTTGTGATTAGTTCATTTTCAAATTTTTCGCAATATCCTGTCACTCAAGATTAGATATGCATGTCCTTGTGTGCATGTTAGTCTCCAAGTGCACATCATTTTCATAATTATGACAGGTCAGACAGGACTATAATTAGTAAATGTCCCAGACTACTTTTATAATATAATTAACCAGCACTCGCTCTGTCAGATGGTTAAACCATCTACCGTAGACATGGTATAGAGAAACAAATGCAGGGCAGCACAATACAACAACAACATCAACATCAAAGTAATATATTTATATTTACATGTACATGATGTATATGTTTACCTTGTTGGGCAAGGGCTTTGGCTTTCTCGCTCTCCACATTTCTAGTGATGCCTCGAACCTTGAAACTGCTATCTTGAAGAAGAGCTCTTACGAGAGACCCTCCCTGTGTTCCTGTAGCTCCAAATACTGTGATGAGTTTCGCCATTTTTATTTTTTTTTAAGTACGAACGGATCACACTGAACATGAGAATATGAATTATTGGGCCAACGCGACTGCAGAGTATATACACGTAAAGGCCATACATAATGGGTGGGAATGATATTACCAGGCATCCATGCACCAATGCATAACCTAGTCTTATTTTGCAGACCAATTCTCTGTATAGTAATTTTCTGTTTTTTCCCGATAAGCCTACATTGAGTGTAACATTACTTACTTGTATAATGGAATTGCTTTATTAGCTGTTTGAAATGTTCAGAGCCTTTACATTACTCATGCGAATCAGTGAAAGAGCGACACGTCGGGGCACGAAACAAATCATTGTAGGGAGACACAGGAATCTGAAAGAGTTTACAGTAGTATAATAAAGTATTCAAATAAACTTGATAGGGCGGTTACATGTCGTTTTTCCGAAGGTTCGTATTTCCGAAGGTTCGTTTTTCCGAAGGTTCATAATTCCGAAGGTTCGTTATTCCGAAGGTTCGTTACTCCGAAGGTTCGTTTTTCCGAAAGTTCGTTTTTCCGAAGGTTCTTTTTTCCGAAAATGAAATAGGGTTCATAATTCCGAAGGTTCGTATTTCCGAAAATAAAAAAGGGTTCGTATTTCCGAAAATGAAAAAGGGTTCGTATTTCCGAAAATGAAAAAGGGTTCGTATTTCCGAAAATGAAAAAGGGTTCGTATTTCCGAAAATGAAATAGGGTTCGTATTTCCGAAAATGAAAAAGGGTTCGTATTTCCGAAAATGAAATAGGGTTCGTATTTCCGAAAATGAAATAGGGTTCGTATTTCCGAAAATGAAAAAGGGTTCGTATTTCCGAAAATGAAATAGGGTTCGTATTTCCGAAAATGAAAAAGGGTTCGTATTTCCGAACATGAAAAGGGTTTAAATTCAGAGAATACGGCGTCAATCCGTATTTTGGATAGGGAGGAGGGGAAAGACGGCCAAGTGTAAAGATATTCATTTCGTACACAATAATCATAACAATGATGATAACAATTATAATAAAATCCAGAGAAATAGCCATTATTATCGTAATTCCTATCAATATTATCATTATTATTATAATTATAATTATTATTATCATCATCATTATTGTTATTATTATTAATATTATTATCATTATTATAATTGTTCCTATTATAATAACCAATATTTGTGAGCGAGCGTGGAGAGCGAGCGCCTCAGGAATACATGTTTCATTTCTCATAAAATGATATTACTTCGGTGACTAAAATACATACTGATGTATTGAAGAAAGTGAATTATCGGATTCCGGATTAAATTTCCTACAACGAAATTGGCTTGAAGTTATTTATATAATGTATATACCGCTTTGGAAAATGAGACACACCAAAGTTCCAAGTAGATCTTTACAAGCAGAAAATGGTCACGTAATGTTTTTGAAAGGGGGAGCTGATGCCTCTTGGCAGAATATCATACTCCCCGTTCGTACAATTTGCAAGCGAGCGAAGCGAGTTAGAAAAACATAAAACCCTTTTTTATTGTAATGGAAATGCAATTTCGCCATCAAAAGACAAATATAGAACATGTAATAATGAGCCATGAATGATATTACTGAACCCTATATACTGCCGAATATGGAATATTTGGGCACTTCACTCGCCCTAATGAAGGGCGTTCCCTGTCCCAAACTATTCCGTTTCTAAATCTTACGCGCTAGTGAGCAAGTAAAAAACAGGAGATATTGTCTATAGAATAATGATTTTAGCCGACCATCTCGCTTCCCAAAATAAAAGGATGTTCGGGCACCACGCTGCTGGATTCCAGCGAGCCAAACATTGACACTTTATTATCTTTAAGATGTAATTACTTCGTGAACATAAATTGTGATTAAAAAAGTATACTATGAAAAGTGTAAACTAAAAATAAGGTGGGGGCGTCCTGCTTCCCTAGCCCTCAGAGCCATCTATTACAGAGTTTGGCCAACTCGGCTCCATGTAGGTAGCAATATGGCGCTTGTTGCTTTGTTAGGCAAGCACTAAACAAAGGAATATACGCCATGTTGTGCCCAAATAAACCGAGTTGGCCGAAGTCTGTAATATGGCTCTGTAGATGACTCTACAAGCCCTCCCCTCCGGTCCCCAAAACAACAACAGCAATAAAAACAACAACCTAATATTACAGAGAGTTCATAAAGGAGTCACTGCTATTGATAAGTGCCCGCTTTGTCTTGTGATAAGTGCCCTATACCTATATACCTATATATATATTTAATATATAGGCCTACCTAGCTCAGAGAGGCTTCCTATATAATAGATTCCGATCCCCTACTGATATCAGCATAATGAGAGGCAGTGGAGCAGGGGGCAGTTATACAAAAATGAGCAGTGCCCTTACATCAAAACAGGAAGAAGGACAATTTCTTTCTAAATTTTTTTAAGCTCGCTGGCTACGCTCGCTCGCATTTACCATTGTCTTTTTATCATATTAGGAAAATCGCTGTTATTCAAAATATCTTCAATATGAATAATCAGATCATTGCACGCAACTGTAAAATAATGTTGTTTTTTTTTTTTTTTTTCATCTAGAACCATGCTAAGACATAAACAATAATGTGTCGAAAATGATATTCGATAGTGTATTAATGGGTGGGGACACCAACAAAAGCAATATACTATTGTCTCAGCTCAAAGTGGCATTTCCCGCAATTTTTCGCCCTTTGTAGGTGCCCTTTGCCCCCAAAGTGCCCCTTTTGTTGGTGCCCCCACCCATTTTGAAAGACGCTCCACTGCCCCTGCTATCACCCACACTGGGAGTTACTAAAGTTCTGGATTCTGATCTTTACCTCCTATTTTGCTCTTTTTAGTTGTGATATGATTTACATTGCATACAAGAATTATCTTTTGATGAACATTGACGAGTGCATATGGACGTCTATTAATGACGTCTATTATTCACAAGTAATATAATGTGATAATGCTGAACTCACTTTCCTTTTCAGATGATGATAGAATCTTAATTACATTCAAATGATCCTAATGATTACTAAAGTTTTGTATCCATGGGCCTATTTCTATCTGTCAACCTCAAAACACATATCCAGTGGATCCAAATATGGACATATCCATAATGAAAATTATAGTGTCCAAAGCATATTATGCTAATGCTGGCTACTAAAATAAGGCAATTTTTTAACACGTAATTTTGTTCATTTAGTATGCATGAATGTGTAAAATTATTTGACTATATAAATTCATTATGCAAAACATAACATCATATTTTACTCCCATTGCAGGCGACATATCCATAATGAAAATTATAGTGTCCAAAGCATATTATGCTAATGCTGGCTACTAAAATAAGGCAATTTTTTAACACGTAATTTTGTTCATTTAGTATGCATGAATGTGTAAAATTATTTGACTATATAAATTCATTATGCAAAACATAACATCATATTTTACTCCCATTGCAGGCTAATTTTGTGGGTTGTGACCATACTATAAAACCATAGCTTTAATGCCAAATGAATTTAAAGTAGAGAAAACCTTAGGTTGGTGAAACATTGTAGATTGACAGATTGACGGGTATTATATGAATACACAGATGAATTAAGAGTGAACATGACTGTCATCAAATAAACTGGGTAATTTTCCTGATCGGTAACTTATACGTAAAAATGAGAGTGTTAAGATATATCATTTCAGGTAAAATATTAAGGTGCACAAATATACTTCTTAGAATAATGTTTGTAAGTGTCTTTTGTTGATAGCATTTAAAGATGATAAAGTGTCCTTTTTTCTCGTTCGTTCGTAAAATTTAAACTTTTCTTGGATGCCTCGTTCAGCAAATATACACATATTCGTGTTGCAAACTGCCCGAAATCCGACATATGATGCACCACGCGTTACCCCGGGTTATAGCGTTGTACCCCGGGGTAACATAGTGTCCCTGTATTAATTAAAGAGTTGCGACAACTGGGGATTTGAACGCCATTTTGTTTCCACTATTACATAACATTTCTATTCAATTCCGATGAGCACCTCAATAGAAAGAATTCGAACGGCATTTTGTTTCCAGAAAAGTGAGACGTCCATGTCGCAACTCTTTAATACAGGGACACTATGGTACCTCGGGTACAACACTACCCGCGGTAACGCGTGGTGCATCATATCAAGTATAGGAGGTGATCATGTACATAAACTTTTCTCGTGTATTTCTTTGACAAAATAAAATTGTAGGTTAATTCTTTCCTCGCTCTCTTCGCTCGCTCATAAAATTTAGAAAATGTAGAAACATAATGGTGGATTTTCGGGAAAGATGTGTCAGCCCCCCCCCCCCCCCTACTTTCAAACACGAGGCCCCCAAATACACGTAGTTATTGTATTAAGTTCCATTATATGAACTTTATAAAGATAACTGCGTACTGCACAATGTGCATGAGATCACATGATCAGGCTTATGACTTATGATAAGATATATAAATATACCCCACCCCTATCATGGGCCTTGCTAAAATGGGTTGGGGCAGGGGTGGGGTGTTGGGATGTCACTCCCCCTTTCATATTCAACATTGCTGTCAGTATATGCGCCACTATGTGGGCAAAAAGGAGGGAGAGGGAAGAGAAAGGAGAAAAGAAAAAGGTGAAAAGATTCATTAGAGGTTAGAAGGGAAAAAAGAGAGAAAAAGAAGAAAAAAGGAAAGAAAACAGAAAACCTAATTCCGATTTTTTTCAACACTGAAAAAAGCGAAAGGAAAACAAAGAAGAAAGCGACAGGATGAAGAAAGAAGAACTTTGAGATGAGATTAACGATGAACATGGCTGCCCAAATACAGTTTTGTATCTCAGACCCGGACGAGACTCATCTTTCTTTCACATTCCTTTAATCCAAATAGGACTGGAGGGCAATTAGCGCCCCCCCCCCCCCCACCGCTGATAGTTTTAAAGGGCTTGCCGCGCGACCTATTCCCGGGTATGGTGTTACGTAACATTTGAAGGTCATATAATAAATGTCAATGAAAAATGGTAGGTTCGTATATGAGTAAAACCATTAATCATTTGTACAGTCCAACCGTCTCCTTTCCTATTCCATTTTCTTTCTTTTTTCTTCTTATTTTTTCGCCATCCGATGAGGGAGGGGTGGGGGCGTTCCCTCCCCCCCCCCCCCCCACACCTCTGCTCCTGATGAATTTGTTGTTTTTTTCCAGGAATTATGAACCCTATTTCATTTTTCGGAAATACGAACCCTATTTCATTTTCGGAAATACGAACCCTTTTTCATTTTCGGAAATACGAACCTTATTTCATTTTCGGAAATACGAACCCTTTTTCATTTTCGGAAATACGAACCCTATTTCATTTTCGGAAATACGAACCCTTTTTCATTTTCAGAAATACGAACCTTATTTCATTTTCGGAAATACGAACCCTTTTTCATTTTCGGAAATACGAACCCTTTTTCATTTTCGGAAATACGAACCTTCGGAATTATGACCCCTTTTTCATTTTCGGAAATACGAACCTTCGGAAATATGAACCCTATTTCATTTTCGGAATTATGAACCTTCGGATAAACGAACCGTCGGATAAACGAACCTTCGGAATAACGAACCTTCGGAATAATGCAACAAATGTTCGGAATTACGAACCCTTTTTCATTTTCGGAATTATGAACCCCCAGGCATGGGAAATTAGTGTTTCGGAAATACGAACCTTCGGAAATACGAACCTTCGGAAAAACGAACCTTCGGAAAAACGAGATGCCCCTGATAGGGCGTCGGTAGAGTAGGACTTATTCAACCCTTTGATTTATCGGCAAGTTTTATCATAGAACTCGTGTTTTTACGTTTACAAATCAATTCTGATGGAGCCCCGTTCCCACACCCAGCCCCTGATTATTATGCGGTGTCTCGTTTGTCAATTTTCTACAAAAATTAAGAACGTATCACTCCTTTTAATATTTTAACTAGGATCAGAGGGACCCCACCCTTCCACAACTCCCATATCCTGGTGTATATGAATGAGTTTTTCCACATTAATTTTATTTGAGCAATGATGATATTTTGTGTATCATAACACGTCTTCTTAGATTATACACTTCGTAATTTTCTCAGAGTATGGGAGGGGAAGCCCTCTCCCTCACGGATCCCTGCTGTAGATCGAATGTCTTATCCGTCGAAAACATGCTGTTGTGCATCATTACATGCCTACGGGCATTTCAGATCTCAACATTTTCAAGGGAGTATGGTTTCAAAACTGATAACCTGTGAAATACGCCATTTATCTCTAGATTCAGGGACCCTCATCTCCCATCATCAATTCTAATTTATATGCTGTATCTTATCTATCAATTTTCTTTCAAAATGAGGAAAAAATGTGCCTTTTAGATTTCAGATTTCGAATATTGCAAACACGTACACACCTACTGGTGAATTTTCTATCCAAAGTGAGAACATTAAAGGGTCTCTGAGGCCAAAAAAAAATAATTTGTATACAGTTAGATTGTATAAAATTAACCCCAAATAACTTTACCCGGCACAGGTTAGCGGTTAAGGAGTTTGGAGAAAACAAAAGACAGCGTAAACGATCGACGCGAGCAGTTTTCTATGCGTGTGCGTCATACATGATACGCGTCAGGGATTTTCGAATATTAACATTTTCTCAGCCTGTGAGGCTTTCTTACCCACTTCGGGTGCATATAAAGTGTACATGTATTATTCGTCAGTTTTCTTTTTAAAAAGGAGAATATTTGTGCATTATACACATGCATAGCACGGTTTTAGGTGTTTCATTAAATCCCAAGTCCCCTGTCAGTATGCCGGCCCACCATTCCCACAAATGTTTTAGAATGGTCGGGATGATGCCAAAGTTTGTCGATAAATTTGGTCTAGACATTCGGTTACAGCCCTATAGCTAGAAGGTCCGATAGTTAGTGGGTCCGATAGACCGACACCCAGTAGATAGAAGTTTCGATAGACCGAATGTACGAGAGGGTCCAATAGACAGACGGTTCTATAGACCGAATCGGCGGAGGGTCCGATAGTCCGAAGGATCTATAGATCGAATGTTCAATGGGGTCCGATAGTCAGAAGGTCCGATAGACAGAAGGTTCTATAGACCGAATCGGCAAAAGGGTCCGATAGTCCGAAGGTTCAGTAGGGGTCCGATAGTTAGAAGGTCCGATAGACCGACAATAACGTAAAAAAGGTAAAATAAGTGGATACAATCAGTTTTTAATAGTTTTATCTCATAAAAGCCGCATAAAAGGAAAAGGGTAATGCCTTATCTTCTTCTATATGTATTGTAATAAACCGATGCACTAGGTGTGTAGGCTCACCCTCCCCTCCAATTTTTTTTTTTTTTAATGGGGAACTTATTTTAAAGTTCTGTTTTATACATTTTCAACATGTTAAAAGTATTTTTATCAGAGCAACATCATCATCACCGTGGGGTGGGGGAGTCCACCCATGCAGCTTAGCCCCCCCCCCCCCCGGTTAATTTTGCCACTAAACCGATGTATTGGCAATGGGGAACGCTGACCCTTTTTTTAAACATGGCAATCTAATTATATGGTCACACTAAAGCCCCGAGGCCCATCATGCCCGAAGAATTTTTTTCTAGTGGAGCAAGCTGAGGACAGGGCGTCCCCTTCTAACCCAAGTGTTATATTTTAAACAAAGAAATCTTATGGGGTGCACACTTTATAGTTGAATTTTCATTCAAAGTAACAAAAGATAAGATTCTGACAACAAAAGATTCTGACCGATAAAAATGAATTTCAATTAGGCCCTACCACCTTCTTGGGAGGGGGCGTTTCCATTTTTTTTTAGGGTTGTCAGGTGGTATTTTCCTACCAGCTTTGATCTCAGCTTTTATATTTTTTAATGTTCACCGACGACACCCATACTACTACCATGTGGCAAATTTTAGTCTGTGGACTCTGTCGGGTAAATTACACCATTTTTTTTGGCGGGGGTTGGGGAATTCGAGAATAGTCGGATACCTCACTACCCGAATATTATGATATTCGGGCTTCTTGTTGCTGCAGGACGTAAGACGTGCTTGCTGCAAGAAACAATCTAGGCCTAGTCTCTTGATTGTATGAGCGAGCAAAGCGAGCGAACGAGAGAGAGAGGAAAAAAAGAAGAATTAGGCTATGTATCCTGAGAATAGGTTCTAGCGTATTGTTATTCCGTTCTCATAATATGTGTAACATGTTATCGGCTTCTTCTGTTCTCATATTGGGAAGAGACTATTGGTCACAGGCCATTATTTCTGAAAATTCATCTCCTTAGCCCCTTTAGGTCAACTTGCCGCTCGATTCCTTTCAGTTATGTTGCTAACATTCTTTGAGTAGCAAAATAGCATAACATTAGCTAGAGATTCAAGAGATTCAAATCAAATAACTTCCATAAGAATATGAATTATTAATATAATTGGCATTGGTTTATATACATAAATATGGCGATTATATTAATAACTAATCAATGATGAAAATATAATGGGCATTAGTAAATAACCCTAATAATGTTAGTGAGCGAATTTTTTTAATTTTGTTTTCTTCTCTTTCCTTTCTGATTTCTTCTTTTCTTTTTCACTTCTTTTCCTTTCTTTTCTTTTCTTCTTTCCTTTTCAGCCTCTTCCTTTTTTGCTTTTTCTTTGGTTGGAACGCCCCCACTTATTTTAACCACTTATTTTTTACCCACTTATCATTTTATGCACTATTTTACCCTTTTTATGTATTTATTGTCGGTCTATCGGACCTTCTAACTATCGGACCCCTACTGAACCTTCGAACTATCGGACCCTTTTGCAGATTCGGTCTATAGAACCTTCTATCTATCGGACCTTCTGACTATCGGACCCGTTGGTCATTCGATCTATAGAACCTTCGGACTATTGGACCCTCCTGCCGATTCGGTCTATAGAACCTTCTGTCTACTGGACCCTCTCGTACATTCGGTCTATCGAACCTTCTATCTATTGGGTGTCGGTCTATCGGACCCGCTAACTATCGGACCTTCTAGCTATTCATGCACTCCCCCATTCAAAACGTTAAGACAACGCCACTGGTAATTGCATCTGTGGAAATATCCAAATATCACCTCAAAAGTGATCACTTGGTTGTCATGATTTGAGGTCATTCAGTGTAAAGTTGGGTATTTTCGATCTCTTTCTCTCTCTCTCTCTCTCGTGCAATGTCGATAAAACATTATGGAAACAAGAACAATTTTGTCATTAATATTTTCGTTGTTTCTTTAGTGTACCAATGAATTAATCACCTGGAAAAAAATTTGTGTATACCTGGAACGTAAGAAGTTGACCGTAAAAAACTTAATTGACCTTCTACATGTATTTTTGTTAACGGTTAAGGAGTATGAAGAAAATAAATGAAAACACATTCGCGCGGAACCAATCTCCGAGTTCGGTTCCTTGCTAGCCTTATTATGTAGTTCAGTTGTTTTTTGTTGTTTTTTTTTGCGAGCACTTACGGGTCCGTCGATTAGTCTACTGGCAAGTAATGTTTATTTAGGGAGGATTTAAACTTGCAATATCTCTTGAGAGAGTTAATATTTAAATCTCATACTTTGAATATCGTATGGCGACAGGGAACCCCTAACATACAGACCAAAATATTTGTTGGTGATTTAAAGAATGCCAATGAATGCTAAATAATTATATAGGTTTGTCTTATCGAGTGTCAAACAGCATAAAGAAAACTTGGATTTGCCAAGGGTCTTGTTTGAAAAGTATGTGACCAGCTCAATGCCGTTTATTTATTTATGATCATTGGAAATCCACTCGAATTATATATTTATTAATTTGTATTTGGTATAGTGTTCTTAATGTCATTGACATGATGTCATCGTCGTCGTCGTTGTTGTTGCTTGCAGGGGCGGATCCAGGATTGAGTAAAAGAGGGGGCACACAAATGGCACACAAATGCAGGTTTGTCAATTTCTGGAAAAGGTAGACCCGTATTTTTTGGTCTCGCCCTCCATTATTCCCTGACAAGCAAAAAAAAAAAAAAAAAAGGGTCTTCATTCTAAAAGGGGGGGGGGGCACAATCGAGAAAATGGCGGATTGTCTATGGTCAAAATGCATACTGTTCTTCCAAAGGGGGGGGGGGCGGGCACGGGCCGGAAGTGCCCCCCCCCCCCCGGGTCCACAAATGGTTGCTTGTTATACCCAATGCAGTGGTCGAATCATGAGCCTGTATTTTGTACACGTATGTATGTATGTATTGCATTGAACTTCATTGAGATATCGAACATAACATCAATAATCAGAACAATTATAACAGCTATAATAATAATAAGAGTAACACAGAACAATATATCATAAGAATAGCATTCAAGACAAAACAAAAATACTCATAATAATATTGATCAACTATAATTATGCTCTTTCATTAAATATAAATTATCAGATTAATTATATACATATACTTGTACACTATAGATATGCTTAATAATAAACAATTTAAAGGTTACCACGTTGATCAATAGTATATCGCAAAAAAAAATGCAAATTCTTTTATGAGAGCGTCTTCTTTGAGTGACATTATAAATATGAATCTCTCCAAATTGTTTGTGATTTCAAAGTTATCATTGAGTGCTTTAAGATTATCAAAAAACAGTTCTCTTCTTATTCTATATTTATCACTTTGCATACTACATTCTTCGCACACACGTATATTCGCTGGTATTTTGTGGGGGCGATGATATCTTCCTACTTCAATCGGTATGTTATGTGAGCATATGCGAAGTTTGCAAATGTTTTGTCTTATGTTTCTATCAGTAATAATTTTTTAGATATTTTTCTTCGATGATGGAAGTTTTGAATAATCGATATGTCCGCAATTTGTTACCCTCTCCATTATTTTTATCATGGAAAAGTTTTATTTGATCATTAAATATATCTTGTAGCTTACCCTAACAGTGGGAGTCGTTTTGCGTCATTTGTACATCATCTGGTTCACACATTTCTATATCATTACAGATGTCTATAGTATCTAAAATGTTTTTTAGATACTATACTTTATGTTTCTTGACCATATTTGACATATTTGCCAAACGATTTGTATGTATTGTGAATTTATTTCTCGCTGGGCTGAAAGGCGCTTTAATACTGTATATTTTGTCAATTCAGACAAACGGGCTAAATATCTTGACAATAAATGATATGAAGTTCGATGATATAGATAGTTTCTTTTAAATATCAGCATTTTACCGTATTGTGCATGTTACTCTCATCACCTAATGCGCAAATCATGATTCTCATGCGAATAAAATGTACTTTAAAACAAAATATGGTGATGTCAAGATTTTTAACGGAGCCATTAATTGAATCAAAGTCTATGGGCCTCCTTCACTCCTGTGGATGAACAACAAATTCCTCCCAACTACTGCATCTTCGTGATCACGAATTCTTAAAGTTTCCATTTCTAACTCCGACAACTGAGATGATCCATTATCTCTTTCCTGCATTCTGAAGGAATAGATGGAGAGGAGATAGCGACCTCAATGCCTTTCTACAATCAATGTTTCCCATATTTTCTTAAAGTACAGTCCGGTGCTTTTCTGTCCATTGCCGACATCAGCCGTCTCCATACGCACGGCAGCCTGCTCATCGGACTTCATTTTTAGAAACTCCAAAACCCTCCTCACCAGGCTCTTATTAGCAGTCTTGCGAAAATTACAAACGTGTGTGAGAAAGTCCAGCAAGAGATTTCCTTCACGCGACGATTCGTTGAAGACTTCAGTGATGTCCAAGGGTAAAGGATGAACGAGACGAGAAAATGGTATGTTCATATCGCGCAGGGCACCCGTTATATCTGAATTAGAGACCCATTTACTGAGGGTGAACATTTGCCGCAGTTCTGGAAAGTCTTCGAACATCTTTTGTCCACTAGATTTATCTGAAATATACGATCACAAGAATCGAATTTAGTTTCATACAGAATATTATTGAAATAACATGTATATTTACAACCTTTCTTTGATCAAATTCATACAGATATGCCTTGGTACAGTGGCGTTGCTACGGACGGTATAAAGGGGGTACGTGCCCTCCCCCCCCCCCCCCATTCGAAATATATTTTAAAGAAGAAGAAGAAGAATTTTAAAAAAGAAGAAGAAAGAAAGGGGGAAGAGAGAAGAAATGGAGAGGGGAAACAACCTGAAAAAAAGATGGTACGACCCTTCTCCAACGCCTTCCCTCTTCATGATGACCTTGTTCTCTCGCATTTCATCTATTCAGACCGGTGCCCCCCCCCCCCCCCCATGCCACTAGTGCCCCCTCCATGATTGGATCCACTCTTTGTCATTGGGTATATCGATACATGTACCAGGAACAAAATTATTTCACATTTCAGTTCTATTAATAGTACCCCTAAACTCTATAGAATGCCTTGCATAATTGTCAAAGAACGTTTAATTTTTCACGATTGTTAACATTGAAAATGTGTATCGCCCCAATATCATTTAACTCAGCAGAGACTTGATCTAAGAATTGTTTAATTCAATTGATCATTTCAGTTATTACTAAAATCTTACCATCACTCATCTCAACCATCAAGATTCCTCCCGGAGCTAGACTCCGGTAAAGGAAGTCTACTGTCTCGCTAGCATTCTTCGCGTAATACAAGCTGTGTATCGCATTGATGAAGTCAAATCTCCCATCTGACGAAGCTCTGCGCATTTCAAAGTAAAATAGAAATACAATTTCAATCATGAATAATACGATTATGACCTTCTTAATAAGGGAACACTAAAGAGGCTCGGTCGTGTTTTGAAAGAGATGGAACACTGTTTGTGCTTCAGTGAAAGTTGTGGAGGCATGGTGTCTGTCTTGTCCCAAGCTTCACCGCATTGCACTTGGGTGGCAGTGAGAAGAAAGCCTATTACGATGGAAAATTTACTGTGGCTCTTTTTTTAGGACTTGATGGAGAAATAGAAGTGAAAAGGGGCCTGTACGAAAGTAAAAATGGACAAAAACGGCGACAATCTTATCGGAAGTGAATAGGGGCACTTTGGGTAATTTGAAAGTGGAGGTACGTGTCCTGTGTCTCTTTTGCCCTCCGGGGAACGCAACCTCTGATACTGCAGAATATCATAGATATACGCTATAATCATAATGGCATCTCTTTTTATTTATACTATATTCTATGACTATAATATGACTGAGTTAATGATTTATGTAAAAATGGTTGATTACTAGCTGACGATCCTTACCCTTCTAGGGTCTTCTGTTTGTATTCCTGAAAGGTCCCTTCATGCCATTCAAAATGAACTGACCCTTTGAAAGACGATGTGGCTGCCTCAGCTTGGTAAGCCTGGAGGTACTCTCTGGATGGTTCGATGACGACGTGGTTAATGCGAGGATAACGGCTGGATAATTGCTTTAGGAGATGCAACTCATACTCTCCTATGGTAGTCAAAGTGATGATCTAGTTAGTAAGAGTTCTGAAGCGCTGACATAATTCAAGTTCTTGATAGACCCGTGCCCATTAAGTGTACAGCCATGGAAAAAATTATTAGACCAAGAATGGTTACTGATAATGTTATTTTTGCGGTAAGAAGGAAATAAAATATCATAAAAACGAGGTATAATTGCTGGAATTTGGCATTCATTCATTGAAATACAAAGACAAACCACTGTTATAATTTTGTATGCATATTAGTACCCTTATTACAGAAGCTTGGTCTAATAATTTTTTCCAGGGCTGTATATTCATGGTGCAAAGAAGTCAGCTTGTCTTGTAATAGAATGAGGATTTGAAGTTTTAAAAAAAATCAAGGAAAATCAAAGCCCCCTAACTAATAAACGTTTGGTTTTTTTTAATTCTGATAATCTACTCCACAGTTATTCGGTGGGAAATTAGGTATTTTTTCACAGTGAAATATGTTGTCGTCCTGTATGGCTTTTCTGAACTAAATATTTCTTTCATCATAATTGTACGAAAAGTCTTACTTTTTAAAAAAATAATTTCGGGTCTTACCAGCATTTACAATGTTGTTCTATGAATAAGTTAAGCCCGTCTCACACGAGGCGTCTTTAGCTGACGGACCGCGTCAGCGACTGGTACGGTCTTGTGCGCGTCATGAAAGAGTGATTGGAAATGAACAGTGAAAACTTTCAGTAAATTGCGTATATATATGGATTAATTGCGATTAACAGGCTCGATTAGCGCAGGTACTGACGCAGGTACTGACGCAATCGAAATGACGCCTCGTGTGAGCCGGGCTTTACAGATAGACAAAACAAATAACCTGGGGAGCGTTTCATCAAGCGTTTTGTCAGAGATTTTACTGACAAATTTAACTCTCAGCCAATCAGATGCAAGGATTTCAGTAGCTTATAACAGTTGTCGGTAAAAATCACTGACAAAACGCTTGATGAAACGTTCCCCAGTCCGCATACCATTCCCGCTCCCTACGCCAAGAGAACGAAACGTGTCATCATCTCCCTGATCAAGTACAAACTTCTGCACGATGGTAGTAGGGAACACATTCTCGGCCCATTCTCTAAACCACTGACTGCGACCCATCCTCTCCAACATGATTCCGTATCCTTCATTATAACGATCCTTGTTAAGTGTCAATGACTCCATTTTCCAGCAAGGTCTTGTGAAAGAAAAATGGAAAGAAGGATGAGAATTGCGATTAGTTGAGTTAAAGGTCTATCAATTAACAGTTGAATCTAATAAAATCATGACCAACTTGCCCTAACTAAATATTCAATATGCTCCGAGAAATTTGTGACTCTCGTATTCCTTGAGGTCAAAATTCCTTTCATCCATTAACGTTACTGTACCGCAGGCAGTGGCGTATCTAGGGGGCACGTGCCCCGGGCGACACTTGGAGGGAGCGCAAAAAAAAGAAGAGAAGAAAAAAAAAGGAAAATTTAAAAAAATCATAATCCTTACGGATTATGTGCCCCCAAATCCGCTATAGATATCTAGTTTTTAAGGGTTTGAAATGTGAAAATTTTCAAAGCTCGGTCGCTTTGCTCCCTTGCATAATTATTTGAGGATCTCGTAATTTCGCGCCCCGGTATATAAATCTTAAATAGCTTAAAGTGTTTCAAAATTTGAAAAATAAAGATGTAATTGTCGTTGCTTTGCTCGCTATCATGTAAGTTTCATCTGACTCCTGCTATTTTCGTTAGTTTTGCTCCCGATTGTAGAAGTGAGCGAATAAAAAACCGTTTATCAATGTATAAAATTCGAGCTTCTTTACCACTCAATAAGCCAGTTCGTAGATGCAATCTGAGCATGAGCAGATAAAGGTTATCTGTGACAAATTCTAAAACCCACTGACACGATTAATTGATATGTGCTCATGAATGTCATGTAATCATTATTCATTTATGCACCAATGGTGCGTTCCATGATATCCAGGTGTAAGTATTCTTTTTAAGGGGAAACAAAGGCTATTCATGAGGCACCTCTATCACTCCCAGAGTGATTTTTCTAAAGTGCACAAAAGGGGACCCCTCCATTTTTAAAAGATCTGTGGATATTTGGGGTCATTCGTGGCATGGGCTAACTATAAACTGGTCTATTGGTCAAAAATAGGGGAAAAGCTCCAGCTACATGTTAAAATGTCTTTGCCCTACCCAAGGAGGTACTAGGCAAGCTCCTTGCCCTACCTAACCTCATGAATTTTCCATGCAGTCTAACTAGAGCGTGCTTACTCTGCTCAATTTGCAATCGGAATCCTGATACGTGCCACCCGCCGTTGATTCTAAAGTTCACCGTTATCGAAACTCACGAATTTATTGTCGACCTGCTTGTGATTTTGAATACCACAATAACTATATATCTACTGTATGTCAACCACTGGTTCATTATTTTGTACTTGTACATGTTAACAACCAACGGCGCTAGCGCATCCACTTACACTCTAAAATGTTAAATCTACATTTAAAAGGTCGGAGGAGTGACAACATTTTCAAAATGGTAAATGAACACTTTTAACATGCTGCATCTAACCTTTAAACTATTAGATCCAGCATTTTAAAAGTGTTAATTTACCATTTTAAAAATGTTGTCACTCCTCCAACCTTTTAAATGTAGAATTTAACATTTGAGTTTTTAGGGTGTAATGGTTTCGAACCTGGGTCCTCTAGTTACAAGACCACTGCTCTACCACTGAGCAAAGTATAAACCAAGCATAGGCCTATTCCAAAGTAGCAGATCACGACCTGTTATATAGTTTATACTATGGAATATGCAGCACGGCAATGCAACGTACCAGAATGGTCAAGTAATAGCAATATACAAGCAAGTCAACCTTCAACCTCTTCCTGAGTTGATCCGTAATATACCGGGTTTGTACTCACATATTACGGATATCACACCAGAGTGCTTTTTCAGCGACAATTGTTATCTCGAAAAGAAGTCGCCTACTATGGCTATTTAGCAATATCTGTTTCTTTTTAACTGAACGAGAAGTATAAAAAAACTACAACTTATACAGCACGGTTGTCCCGGTTGTGTTCCCGCTCCAATAGATCCATACGCAATGGTTATTAAACGATGCGAATATGCCCCTTGGTGATATTCAGCCCCAATAAAATACAGTGTATGGTAGACATGGGGGAAAAAAAGATAGACTCTACGATCTTGTCCTCTCCTTTATAGGGCTCACATGAGTAATTCACAGCTTGTGTCAACTCCAGGCTCTCCCTTTATTTGGAATGTGCAGGAATTTTAGGCGATGAGCAAGCTGGTTTTGGGGAAAATCATAGTACACTATCCGATATAATTGCATGGTTTGATTGATTTGTATTTACATGATGCAAAAAGAATTTATTGTGCTTTCATTGACTACAAAAAAGCCTTTGACCTTGTTGATAGAACTAGTCTCTGGTCAAAGCTGATCTCATGTGGTATTAATTGAAAAATTATTAGTGTTGTTTATAAGTCATGCATAAAGCTTGGTTATAACATTTCTGATTTCTTTACCTGCAGTGGCGGCACCAGGATTTTTAAAGTTGGGGGGGGGGCAAATGGGGGGCAAAAGAAAATGTTGGGGGGGGGGGGCAAGGGCGGACAAAAAAATTTTCCACCCTTTTATTTTTTTTCACTCCGAAAATTATTGGGGGGGGGGGGCAACTGGGGGGCAAAGCTTCTGACTGGGGGGGAAAATGCCCCCCATGCCCCCCCCCCCCTTGGTGCCGCCACTGTTTACCTGTAATATCGCTGTGTGTCAGGGTGAAAATTTATCTCCTTTACTTTTTGCAGTTTTTCTAAATGATTTCGAATATTTCGTTAGTAGGAGTTATAAGGGATTAAATATGTGCTCTTCTCCAATAAGGGACTCACCTGTGTATTGATGATGTGGAAGTTTTCTTACGATTATATATGTTTTATTATAATGCTGACGACATCATAGTCTTGGCAGAGTCAGCTCAAGAACTTCAGTCTGCTCTGTCAGCTGTTCACCAGTGAGCTGTGGAAGCTTTCTGTTAATTCAAGCAAGGCCAAAGTTGTTATTTTACCGTCGGAGAGGGCGGGTGCGTAAATATCCTGTGTTTTTGTTTGGTGGTAACACACTTGAAGTTGTACAGATGAACTTTATATTTTTCTAGGTACCACTTTTAATTACAACGGTTCCTTTAAGAAAAGCAAGTTAACAAGGCTAGGAGAGCGATGTATAATCTTAAAAGTAAGGTCAAGGTATTGAGTTTGCCTCTGGATATTCAATGTGAACTGTTTGATCAGCTGGTGGTACCGATTTTACTGTATGGTAGTGAAATTTGGGGTTTCAGTTATGTAGATTGTATTGAGATGTTTCATAAGAATTTTTTTAAAAGCCTCCTTGGGATTAGTCGAGGAAGCGAATTGCATGGCATATGGTGAACTCGGAAGTGTCAGTCTGCATTATATAATTGAAAAGCGTATGATAAATTTTTGGGCTAGGATTCGTCAGTGTGCATGGAAAATCAAAATTATCTAGTATGATTTATAGGCTTTTACGTCAGCTTCATGATAGGGATCTTAATAAGTCACCATGGATAGTAAAAGTGAAAGACATTTTGGATAAATGTGGGATGTCTAACTGTGAACAAATTAAAATATTGTTCTGGATGTCAAGTGGGTTAAGTCAACTGTAAGCCTCAGATTGGATAATAATGCAAAACAGGAATGGAGTGCTGAAGTTACTAGAAACCGTTTATGCATGAATTACAGGATCTTCTTTGAGAGCTATTTGGAGAAATTATATTTTGCAGATAGGATTGAACTCTGTAAATATCGTTGTGGGAATCATAGATTGCCTGTTGCTAATGGTCGTTACCTCCTCAACCAGGTGCTGCAATGTTGTACCTTCCCTTATAAAAAAATACCATGGTAATACTACATATTTCATGGTATTACCGCCATAATACCTCGAAAACATGGTAAATCCGTGGTACACGTCGTATTGCCACAGTATTACTACGAAAAACATTGTATATTCATAGTATTTGCATCGTGTACCATGAAAAGCATGGTACATTCATAGTAATTTCATCTTGACAATGGGTAACGCGGTAAATTCATGGTACTTTCACAGTAATACCGTCCCAATTTACCGCGGTATTACCATGGTACTTTTTTGTAAGGGTTATGTGACTCACAGGAGCCAGGTGATGAGTTTCATTTTGTGTTTAATTGTCCTGCTCTTGAAAACGAAAGGAAAGCTTTAATTAAAGGGTATTATCTTGTCAGACCAAATTAATGTTCTTAAAATGTTCAAGTTGTTTAATATGAGAAATAGCAAAGACTTGAAAAACCTTTCAAGCAGTGGCGGATCCAGGGGCACTTCCGGTCCGTGCCCCCCCACCTTTTGGAAGAAAAGTATGCATTAACCATAAAGGATCCACCCTTTTCTGTATTGTCCCACCCCCTTTTTAGAATGAAAACCTTTTGCTTGTCAAAAAAATTATGGAGGGAAACTGGAGCCCCATAACCATCCCCCCCCCCCCCCCCCCCCCCCCACTGAGCGAATTTTGGAGGTCTGGCGAGAAAAAAAAATTGAAACTGATTTGGCCCTTATTCTGGACATAAGGCTGACATCGCAACAAATTTAGCTTTCACTCTTCCTCCTATCAAATCAGAAAAACAAGCCAAATGGCTCCAAATTTGTGAACAGAGGGGAGGGGAGGGGCTCAAAATTTGCAGTAATCAAAATGTTATTATTTACAGGTGTACCTCTTACTTACGGTGTAATGTCATTAATTTAAGTCATTAAAATTATAGTCTTTGGTTGAAATAGAAAAAGTATGAGGTGGGGGAAATAACAGATATTTGAAACGGCACGGCTGTCCACAGTTATCAAAGTGAAGATGTTACTTGGGTAATTGTGGCCCCATAAGCATAAACAAATGAAAGTGGATGGTCGATATCTTTCAAACTTTCACCATCCCGTTTTTCTTTCAGATGCTCTCAGAAAAGTCATCTTATTACGAAGTTTGGATTGCCCTTTTACGTGAATCAGCAACACTTGACATTAGTTCATAAAGATAACCACTACAAATTATCCCTAAAAAATTCTTAGTATGAATTATCCATTACCAAAGGAGCCACAATCACCCAGACCGACATCAATCTGACTTGGATGATATTATGTTAATTACCATCTTAATGCATGCAGTTATAAAAAAAAAGAACAAAGTTTTGTATGGAAAGTTGAATAGCACCTCTACATATTGATCACATTCAACCTCATCACTTATGAGTTAGAACAACAACAAGAAGTAAAAAAAAAGGGGGGCACAATGAACCTAGTTTATCCTATATGCCTGAGATATTAGCCATATACACAAATACATGCAAGAAGTACTGAAACATGTCAACACGGACTACCATCACATCGTAGCAAAGATAACACTTTTTATTCCACAAGTTTCAACTTTTCAATCAAGATTTTATTTTTCCAGCAACCACAAAATGTGCTATTAAAGTCATTATTACAAGAAATTTCAATACTTCCCCTCAAGAATCCAATTTACCCACATGTCTAATCAAAACTAATTTGAATAGTCTATTAATCATTACTCCTATATCAGCATCCCTCGTAGCTGTTAATCTATCCAGAACAGTTTCCATTTATATTCCATTCGCTGTACCCTCTTGCATACATCCGATCTTAAATAGTGCAAGCACAACACATAATTAAATAATATAAAACAGTGCAACCAACATTTTTTGTAATAGTCATGATCATGTTTATGTAAAAAAAGAAAAGGTTCAGCGTAACTCTTTGAAGTGATGAATATTGCAAATGTATTATTACACAGAGATTTCAAAGGAATAATACACTTTTCCACGCTGAAAACATTCATGCCAATAAGTTAATGGAATGTTAGCAAATATTCAAAGTCATAGGAAACTAATAATTTACTTTGGCAAAACCTCTTTCTACAAGCTAAACCTCAAAATCAAGCAATCCATTTTCCTTTTCAAATTGTTTAATACCGAATAGTGTTTTAATTTATACCTTATTGGCATATAAATAAGTTGTGACTAAGCCTTTATACTTTAATTCAGATGTAATTCAGAATCTAGCAACATAATACACTAAAGGAAAAAAGAAACTTATAAAAGTTCAAGAGATCACCAAATTAAATTCTCTGCATGGAAATGTACCAAATTTGGATATAATGTTGATTCAATGCATGGCTTTAAATGACAGTCAATAACAAAAAGTTTTCTTCAATGCCACAAAAGAAATGTGCACTGAAGCAAAGGACTCTCTAATCCCCAAGTCACAAAGACAAACTGCAGCCTTGTACACCATATGCATGTCAATGAATGAAACAAAAGAATTTCAAAAGGGATTTGCAAGTTCATATCCAAACAGATTAATAGCCAGTATGTCCACCTCTAGCTTGCTGGCAAGCTGTACACCGTCTTCGCATGCTTCCGATCAGATTCGCGATGGTAGCCTGGGGAACATTGTTCCATTCCTCTTGCAGTGCTGCAATGAGCGTCTCCCTATTGATGGGTTGATTGTCACGCCTTGACACACGTCGACCAAGCTCTTCCCAGAGATGTTCAATTGGGGAAAGGTCTGGTGAACGGGCGCACCATGGCAGAACATCAATATCCTCTTGCTCGAGGGGTGCAAATCCCTTTTGAAATTCTTTTGTTTCATTCATTGACATGCATATGGTGTACAAGGCTGCAGTTTGTCTTTGTGACTTGGGGATTAGAGAGTCCTTTGCTTCAGTGCACATTTCTTTTGTGGCATTGAAGAAAACTTTTTGTTATTGACTGTCATTTAAAGCCATGCATTGAATCAACATTATATCCAAATTTGGTACATTTCCATGCAGAGAATTTAATTTGGTGATCTCTTGAACTTTTATAAGTTTCTTTTTTCCTTTAGTGTATATAGGTAATGTCAAACCAGATGTAAAGAAGTAAAAGTTTTTAAAATGTCCAAGTCAAGGAACGGGTCCATACCTGCATTATGAAGTCAGTGCCCTAAGATATTACTATACGGTACCTTTCCACTTCAATATATTTCTATTCAGTAGCACTTGCGATAGGCATTTAGACCTGGAGCTGAAATCCAGGGATACTAGTGCACCTATCTTCAAGGTAGATATGTCAGGACTTAGAGTCAATTCATCTTACAGTTCATGCAAAATATGAGCTCTCCTGCAAATCCATTCACGTACATGTGAAAGTAAAAATGAAACATGACATAAAAGTGACACCAATTTAAATATTTTAAACACTAGGTCTACATAATCATACATTGAATTACTATTTCACAGCAAACTACTAAGATATGTGCAAAAAAATCAGTAACATAGTTACATGAAGTAATCAACTGCTTATTAATACCATAAACAGTACTGCTTAATACCTACTTGCTGCGATCCTCTTATCGAAAAGTCTTATTCACTCATTTTATATTTTTATGTATGGAAGAAAGAAATTCATAAGAAATAAATGAACTAATAAACTCCTACCACGAAAAGTACTGCTTCAAACCACTTGCTGCAACCCCCTTCCGTATTTACAAAGGCCATCCCTCTAACTTTCACAAATTTGACATTTTTTTTCACAAACCCTGTCATGTACATTACACATAGTAGATTGCAGTGTATTTACATGTGCACAAATGAGAATTCTTACAAATGGAGTTCTTTCATGCAATAGCGTAACATGTCCACTAAGATGCTCATTTATATCTCTTTTCATTCATCTCATAGGCAGCAATCATGTAAAGCTACGATCCACATTGCAGTCATGTACACTGTACAGCTTATTGAGTAACAAAAAATCTATTTTATCTGTTGCCACTTATTTGCTCTACCAAATAAAGGCAAGTCAGTAGTTTAAACATGAAGAATAGATAATTTAAATAGTAACCAGGGATCTGCTTTTGTTGTCATATTCCCTCTCAAACATCTATGCATTGGACTTCAAATGAAAAACCTTACAGCACACACCAATTCCTATGTGCTATATAATCAACCTTTCCCAATTGCTTTGAGACAATTTCCTTCACAATTCAATCTCATTACCAGAACTCAACTTTTTCTTTAAGCAAAAGAAATCTTTGAAAGATTTACCTATATAGAATGAGTAACCTTTGTACAGTGCACATGTATATCTCTCAAGAGAAAACACATGAAATATCGATTGTACGACACATGCTCAAGGCCCCGTTTCATAAAACTGTTTATCAGTAACAACTGCTACATTTCTATGACAAATTTGGTCTCAGCCAATCAGATGCAAGGATTTCAGTAGCTTATAACAGTTATTGATAACAAATTGTATGAAACAGGGCCCTGATGAGATTTGATCTGCAGTCAATGTCCTACACAAACCCAAGTCATAAGTTCAACCCTGGCCCAAACACAATACCTCATCCTAACCCTAACCTAAAACTCAAATCACAACTTACACTAACCCTAACCACTTATCTTGGACAGCATAAAACCCACAGCAATTGGTGGATAATTGAATTATTTCTGCCAAATGTTTAACAATGAATGGTGGAAGAATTGAGTTTGTGAAGTACCATATTTATATTATTTCAGATAATTCAATAAAGAATACTTTTAATACAACGATGCGGGGTAAACCTATGCATGCATATAATAACTATCAAAGCCCCTTTCAACTCCATCTGAATACATCACATCTACTAAATGACCAGTCTTTAAGACTAGCTTTTATACAAAACTATATATCATACATTCCTTTATATCAAAAAAATCATAAATTTTATCTGCATGTTATTATTTCTTCTCATTTTCCTATAAAATCTTCTAAAGGAGTTTACAGGAATATTCATGTTTCATGATCTACAGGAGTACTCCAGATTGGGTGCAATAAAATATTAAGGCTATAGAATCGACGGCCTATGCTGTCTTGATTACATATTGCATATTTTCAGGCTCATAATCCAATACCTTCACATGAATGTTATTTCCTTATGCAGACACCTTTATGAGTACCATAATATAATGATGTACTAGAATTAGAAGTCATCATATTCCAAGCAAAGTTTCAAAGGCACTATTTCCTTAATTACTACTCATGTATAAATCTAGTGTATACCCTTTCTCATAAAATGAATAAAGCTCTTCAAAAATTGATCTGAATAAAATAATCAGAAAGCATAAACCACTTCTAGCTCTTCACATTAGTTATCCAATGTGTAATCCAATACAATTAGAAACATTAAATGACAAACATACATATAGGTCACTACGAGGTTGTTAAAACAAACAACCCATGTCTGACTTCATTTCTATTTACTGACAATTTTCTTGTAATTGTAGAAAGAGCATTTTTAAGGAGTAGTTTGTGAAGAGTACCACACATTAAAGGTTGAAGGAAAATTGAAGTCTACACAAAAAAAGAAGAACTAGATGTAAATAATTTCTTTCAGTAACCAGTTTGCACTTCAGAATAATCAACAAGACTGATGGTGCACAAGAAGTGCTTTCTTTTACTATTATTAATTATTCCACAAAAGAGAAATAAGCTCCATAATTTACCCCTCTTGAATCCACACGTTCTTCACACCTACCTCCCATCCATTAATGATGACAGTATGACAAATATAAATTAAATTATAGCATCTTTTCTATAAATACAATGGGTTATAAAAAAATAATCTGAAGAAAAGTAAACAGAAATGTGTAAAAATAAAAGTTGTCTTGATGCAAAAGTGAATAACAATACGACTTCTCATGCTAATAAATTGGAGTCAAGGTGATAACGTAATATCCCACATTACCTTGGTATGAAAACAAGAAAGTTAAAACATTACTTTACATCAGGGAAATGGGAGCAATATGATTACAGTATACTGAAATTCCCTGTGCAATATGATTACAGTATATTGAAATGCCCTGTGCTAAATGATTAGAGTTATACAGACCAAAGTTGTTCTTCAAAACAATATGCAAACAGAGAACATCTAATATGCAAATATTACAATAATTTCTTAAGTAAACATACTGTGGTCATCATTTTTATGAATTTTAATATAAGAATATATCCAAATCATCACAGAAGAGATAATTATAAACAAAATTGTGACCATGTTAAACTTGAAAATCGCAATCACAAAAACAAAACAAATTTGTTGACACAAAAGCATGACATTGGATAGTTTCTTTTGGCCTCATTAATACTAATTATTACTAAGAAAGTCCACTACATACGAGAAAACACCTTCTCAAACAACCAAACAATATCAAATCCTAAATATCATGTCCAATATGTATATTTTCATTAACTTTTCCAAACGGGTTCAAGCTTAAATGTCCAACCTTCCTCATCAATACTCTTTAACTTATTTGGCACAACCAAGGATCAGTTGCTGTTGACTTGTATGACATATTATTCTACGTATAAATATAACTGATTGTGACCTCTTACAATCAGTTACAAGTTTGAATACAGCAGCACATGAATACTTCATTTTACACACTATGATATCAGCCTGTTAATTGAGAAAGTAGGAACATTCAAAAAGCAACAAATATTTAAAGGCCATTTATCCCAAAGGTAACCAAAGGTGCATATAGAAAATTAATAAATCCCTTGACTTTGCCCTAAAAACTAAGTCCTCCCTGTGTAAGAACTGAATAGATAAGTCAAATCATTTTCTATCAACCTTTTTCTTTTCAACTACAAACACTTGCAGATAAAAATAACTCTTAACAAGTCGATGACAAGAATGTGTACAAAATTATTTGGAAAAAAAAATGCTTTAGGTTGGACAATTTGTATTCATTCGTAAAGCACAAATTTGAGCAATATACATGTCTGTTAAATATCAGAAGAACCAAGTAACTAAATGTTTTAAAATATATATTGATTGATCTCAAAACACATGGTTTATACAATTCACTTTATAGGTGAAAGAGACCCCATCAAACTATCGGATGAAACTTCTGCCAAATGAACTTTAAGCTTAGGCACCTATTTCTAGCACTATTTCCATGTCATATAATCCAAAAATGGTTTTTCTTACAATATGAATTTAATTGATAATTACACCAAATGGCTTCAAATAACTGTTATTTTAAAGGTAAGGACAGTTATCCACACAAAATACAATTGCACTTACTGCAGCAAAAAATAAATAAAAAATAAAGAATAAGTTAATAAATACAAATGAATAAATACATAAATAAATATTAAATTGGTCATATGTTTAAAATGCTGGCAATGTGTAAAGTAAATTGTACCCTGTTTGCCTGATATTTATTCAGAGTTTGAAATGACTATCACGCCAACCATCAGAATAATAATAATAATAATAATGAAGGTTTCTTATAATCCTTATAACTCCAAACAAATAATATTACACCTTGCTTTTTTCCTTCCATATTTCAGGAGTATACGCACACACTCATAAACATTTACAAATATTTTATTGCTCTCATCTACAACCCATACACTATGATCCTAGTTTGTGCAATTTTTCTAATATCTCCCTTTAAGACCAGCCCCTACTAATATTCTAAGATGAAAATTCCAAATTGCCTATTACCAAATGAACAAGAGTTATTTTCATATGTGAACAGGAGCTATGTTATTCCAACAGGGTATTTCACACCTAAGACTTAATTGCCTTGTCCGAATTGCCTGTAGGACGCTTGTAGTGAAAGAGTGATGTTGCATCCAACTGTCCCACATGATCTAGAGCTTCAGCAAATAACTTCACTACCTGTGAACAGAATAAAGAATAATGAAAGTGTTTAAAAAATAAAAGCATCAACTGTGACATTTTGTTCTGATGCTTGTAAATGCCTTTACCCACACGGGCATTCTGATATCTTACTTTTCACAGGAAACTGAACTTGAAAGAAATTAATTAAAAACTAGAAATATCACTGAAGATGATGATTAATACCCCCGCCCCGTGACAACAGCCTTTCTTGACTTTTGGTCGAAAACTGAGGAAGTAGTTCGATCCGCAAGATTTTTCCCTGATTTACTGCCATAGATATGCCGTTTCCATGGCAACGCAGCTTCCGACACATCAGAAATATATGTTGTAAACATCTTCCCAGTAAGACCAATGTGTGTACCAAATTTCATGACTTTCGGTCAAAAACTGAGGAAGTACCGTAAATAACGTTCTATAAACCGCACATTTTTTCCCGCCGGAAAATGTGAAAAGTTGGGGGAGCGGTTTATATACGATGACAGGTCTCGGCCAGGATCGGCCAGAAAAAAAAACAGAAGTTAATCCCCCTTGCAGAGAGGTTAATTCGGGAGTAAAAGGTCCTGCTTATGTTAATCAAGCAACGGATTTTCTTTTTATAGAATTCTACACGTATTGATCCTTTTCATGTTGTCATTATGTGCACATATCCTGAACAACTCAGAGGATTCACGTAATGATGTGGCCCGGAACGCATACACTGCCCATGCCATACCTATACCATGCACACAAGTACAGTGCACACCATAGAGATCGATGACACACACGCATACACAACCACCTGCAGTATAGTCCTATGTACAGCGTATCATATCCTGCATGCATTTAGTGACCAATCAGGAAGTTTCCCCCGATATGTGGGCGGAGTTGAATTCAGAATAAATTAAAGTTTGGTGCTGACCGCACTGACCCAGTGATCTAGGCCATGCACTGAACTGTACTCGCATGCAGCACAGAGGATTTTAAAATACCGTTGATAAAGTTTGTTGACCTGTGACGTCAAGAGAGATCGAGAATGTTGTGTTGAAGAGGGCACTAAAGTCAATCATACTGCCTATGTGTATATGTATTGCGTCTCTCTTCCACCTCCTTGGATTAATCATGAAGCTACTATGATAAAAGTGTGTTATGTCAATGTGTGTGATAGAGCAGGGAACGTCAGTACCCTGATGATGAAAGTTAGTGTTTACATGTATATCAATGTTTGAGCTGGAGTTTACAATAGCCTAGCATGCTAGTTTACAAGCAACATGTGTTTTTATTTTTGCGAGCTGGGGTTGATGACTGCGGAGATCTTAAAGAGTAATTCCATCGACAAATCACTTCCTGATGGGCGGAAAAGTTTTTTAGCAAAATGAGCCAATCAATATACATGAAGATAAAATTAATAGTTCCCCTCTCTCTGTATCCCTCTGCCCTTTTCTCCTGTCGTCTCCCTCTTTCTCTTTTTACTCTCTCTCTCTCTCTTTTTACTCTCTCTCTTCTTTCTTCCCCTCTTCTTTCTTCCCCTCTCCCCCGTTTCTTTCTAAAAATTCTAATATTCTAATAGCATATCAGGAGGAGGAGAGGAAGAAAAAATTCATACACATAATATACTTTATACGATATAAATAAAACTGTAACACGTCTCTCTCCTGTTTTAATTCTATTATTTTTCCATTCTTTCTCGTAACAATTTTTCTATCTCAAATCTTGTCTCTTATTACCGATTTACCTTTTCTTTTCTTTTCTCCGCAGCGGGGTCAAAAGTTAGGGGTGCGGTTTATAGAACGTTATTTACGGTAGTTCGATCTGCAATGTGTTTCCTTGATTTTCTGCCATAAATATGCCGTTACCATGGCAACGCAGATTCCGACTCATCAGAAAAATATGTCTTGCACATCTTCCCACCAAGACCAATGTGTGTACCAAATTTCATGACTTTCGGTCAAAAACTGAGGAAGTAGTTCGATCCGCAATGTGTTTCCTTGATTTTCTGCCATAAATATGCCGTTACCATGGCAACGCAGATTCCGACTCATCCGAAAAATATGTCTTGCACATCTTCCCACCAAGACCAATGTGTGTACCAAATTTCATGACTTTCGGTCAAAAACTGAGGAAGTAGTTCGATCCGCAATGTGTTTCCTTGATCTTCTGCCATAAATATGCCGTTACCATGGCAACGCAGTTCCGACTCATCCGAAAAATATGTCTTGCACATCTTCCCATCAAGACCAATGTGTGTACCAAATTTCATGACTTTCGGTCAAAAACTGAGGAAGTAGTTCGATCCGCAAGGTGTTTCCTTGATTTTCTGCCATAAATATGCTGTTACCATGGCAACGCAGATTCCGACTCATCAGAAAAATATGTCTTGCACATCTTCCCACCAAGACCAATCTGTGTACCAAATTTCATGACTTTCGGTCAAAAAAGTTAGGGGTGCGGTTTATAGAACGTTATTTACGGTAGTTCGATCTGCAATGTGTTTCCTTGATTTTCTGCCATAAATATGCCGTTACCATGGCAACGCAGATTCCGACTCATCCGAAAAATATGTCTTGCACATCTTCCCACCAAGACCAATGTGTGTACCAAATTTCATGACTTTCGGTCAAAAACTGAGGAAGTAGTTCGATCCGCAATGTGTTTCCTTGATCTTCTGCCATAAATATGCCGTTACCATGGCAACGCAGTTCCGACTCATCCGAAAAATATGTCTTGCACATCTTCCCATCAAGACCAATGTGTGTACCAAATTTCATGACTTTCGGTCAAAAACTGAGGAAGTAGTTCGATCCGCAAGGTGTTTCCTTGATTTTCTGCCATAAATATGCCGTTACCATGGCAACGCAGATTCCGACTCATCAGAAAAATATGTCTTGCACATCTTCCCACCAAGACCAATCTGTGTACCAAATTTCATGACTTTCGGTCAAAAAAGTTAGGGGTGCGGTTTATAGAACGTTATTTACGGTAGTTCGATCTGCAATGTGTTTCCTTGATTTTCTGCCATAAATATGCCGTTACCATGGCAACGCAGATTCCGACTCATCAGAAAAATATGTCTTGCACATCTTCCCATCAAGACCAATGTGTGTACCAAATTTCATGACTTTCGGTCAAAAACTGAGGAAGTAGTTCGATCCGCAATGTGTTTCCTTGATCTTCTGCCATAAATATGCCGTTACCATGGCAACGCAGTTCCGACTCATCCGAAAAATATGTCTTGCACATCTTTCCATCAAGACCAATGTGTGTACCAAATTTCATGACTTTCGGTCAAAAACTGAGGAAGTAGTTCGATCCGCAAGGTGTTTCCTTGATTTTCTGCCATAAATATGCTGTTACCATGGCAACGCTGATTCCGACTCGTCCGAAAAATATGTCTTGCACATCTTCCCACCAAGACCAATCTGTGTACCAAATTTCATGACTTTCGGTCAAAAACTGAGGAAGTAGTTCGATCCGCAAGATTTGCAACGGACCGACCGACTGCCCACCCGCCCAACCGTCGACTGATTCCTATATACCCCCTTCAAACTTCGTTTGGCGGGGGTATAAAAAGGTGCTATTATAATGACATGTTCTAAAATCTTTAACAGCAAAAAGAGACCAAATTAAACCTTATAAATGCTCACATACTGTAAACGTGGAATATTTCGCGGTGTGGAAATAAAAACACGCAAATTTTGCCCATGAGCCTAGCGCATCGGCGAAATTAAACACGCGAAATTCACTTTACTCAGCCGAGCGCAAAAAATTAATCACGCGAAAATTTCCACTTTTACAGGATACTTTTTCTACTATACAAAGTTACAGTCTACATATATCTCAGAAAAGTTTGAAAATTAAAAAATAATCAGCTTTGATTGTTGAAAAAATGGAAGGTTCTTATTCCGGATGATACAATAAATTATAAGCCTGAGTCGATTCGATTGGTTAGCCGGTGTTCAATCAAAGACATCGAATCCCGAATACGTTTTGGCAAATCCGGTGCATCGATTTGTAGTCCGCCAGATTCTTGACTACCGTAGCCACCATGAAAAAAGCAAATAAAAAAAGAAACTCTGTAACGTACAGCATATACATGTATACTAGCAGAGAACGTGAAGGCGACTTCAAAGTTCAAACTGTTGGCTAACTTTCGCTAATTCGCTTGCGGAGGACGTCGCGCTTTACCTGTGCTTTCTCTATGGAAAAATCGTTTTGTCGTTACGAACTGAAGTTTACGATAATATTCTTGCACTCTCTCTGCGTTGTCAATTTGACAATTGTATAATTGAACATGATAAATATTAGTACGAGTGTTCCTACTTAATTCGCAATAACTAATATCACACTCTCATCAAATTGGCAATTACTTCTGAATGATATATCTGAAGCTGAATGAAGTCGAGTCATGAGCGACGAAAAGTTTATTTCATATTGTTTTTTTTTTTGCATCGAACAAACGTGTTCCATTCAGCTCTCCAAAGACAAAGTAAGATTATTAATTCTTTGAATTTGAATCATTGTCGGGTGTGTCGACAATGAGCATCGCTTCGTGCGACACTAGAATGATATTTTGGCTAGCCACACGGACTAGAAACTTAAGATTTTGGCTCGTCCGCTGTGATTTTTACTAGCCATTGGCTAGCGGGCTATCGTTAATGTTGAACAGCGAGAGCCCATACATATGCCCGCGATGCCAGCGGACCGGTCACCGGTGCATGGTGCATGCACTGCGTGCAACTGTGTGCAACTCTGTTTTCACCGCCCATCATTTATCGATGCACCGGTATTCGATCGAATCAAAGCCGTCGAATCCCGGATTATGAAATATTCGATATGACTCAGGCTTAATAAATTATACACTCATGTATAAATGCTAATATCCAAAAATACAGGTATATTTAGTCATATAAAGAATGTTTAAAATTTCTAAACATATGAGGAACTGCAAAATAACTAAATACAAAATCCATTTTGCCTGGTGAAGTTCTGCTACCACATATAATAACAATAAATTATGGATCCTAGGAAATAAACATAGGAAATAAACATAAGAACTAACCTCAAAGTTGGTGAAGAGAGGAACCCCAGAGTCGATAGCAGCTCGTCTTATGAGGAAGTTGTCCTTGACATACTTGGTGTTATGGTTCGGAAGGTTGATAACTAGATCAATATCACCCTCATAGATCAACCTTGACAAAGGCAGAGAAAAAAGAAAATACATATGTATGTAAAGAGGAATCAACGATTGAATGGATTGTTCGGAAGTAGAAAAATGTGACAAATAATTTCACTATCGGTACGGTGAGAGTGTTACAAGAGCTGGTTAAAAATCTACAAAAGCACAGTTGCCCTATTTTTGTTACTGGTTTAAAAAAAATTATATTGTACTTGCAACGTTTCATAACAAACTTTTATCTACCTCAAGTTGATTTTTTAAGCACCAAATCATCAAAATATGAATATTTTAACAAGTGAAATGTGCAAGGGAAGTTCATAAATATGGTTACATATACATGTATTCACATAATTAATTCTTGCTAGTAGGAACCTATACAAGCAGTCATTTACACTTGTGTGCCTTAAGAAGTTCAACTTGCAAAGCACTGTCAATGAGACTCTGCAGAACAATCTCCAGCAATATTTTCGACATCTGCCCTCTGGTCAACTCTATGCTGGGGCTGATAGAGAACAATTTCCTGGAATGGTGCTTGTGAAGGGAGAAGTCTAGGGATTAATTATCTTAAGTTGAATAGATGATGGGAGAGTACAGGAAAGCTGTAGCACAAGTGTTTGACTTGTAGAGTGTAGGGAGGTGTAGGGTTAATAGACTTACTTTGTGGCATTTGTGGCATCACTCTTCTCATGTAGATCAACAAGTGGCCAGCCAACTGTGGTGGTAGGAATGTTGTGGGCCTCAAGGTAAGCTGCTGTTGCCTCTGTGGCATACAACTTTAAAAAGAATAATAGGATACCAGTAAGAATCAATCTCATACCCAATATCCCAAGAAGAAATAAGGATTGTTTAAAATATGTAAAATATACGTCCATTATCTATGTATCTGTTCTACAGGCAATCATATGGATGATACACAAAAGATGAAGAATACTATCCAGGGTGTGGACATAGTGTCCAAGATTTGCGAAGGGATCCTATTTCCAACAATATATAAGCTACATGTATTGCTCACTCAGCTTTTATCTGCCTCAGTGACAGCCTGTTATGACCAACTGTCCACAAAGACCTTCTTTTTTTTTTCCTCGAATGGTCTTTTTCCCTCAAATCAACCTTGGCTGCCCTCAGTGTACAAAGTACATTGGTTTATATTTTTTTTTAAATCTTAATCTTTTTTCCGGTTAGTGGTATTTCTATAAAGGTTGATTGTACTGACGGTGTTGCCAAGTAACATCTTGAAGACTAGGTCCGAGATAAATTGGGATTAAATCCATAGGAAATGCATGGTCAATGACAGATGAAACCAGCAGGTTAATTGATGTGACTCACCTCATATCCCATCTGGTGAAACTTCATGGCGGTAGGAAGGAACTGAGATTGGAAGGTCTTCTGTATACCAATCATTATACTCTTCTTAGGCACCTTGAATCCTGTTGAGAGCAGGGCCTTGAGGAATGCTGTCTGAACATTTGGACCAAAACATGCCACCTGAAAGTGAAAAGTACAAGTGCATAGGGTTTATTGATATTAAAATTGTCATTATGCCATAGGGCTCTTATCCTATCTATGACCAACAGTCAGCAACATTTTTGTTCAAGCCTTCTGGGCTTAAGATAGGCAAAGAAACTAGTCAAACCTCATGCTCAGATTTCAACATCAGGTTTAGAGTGCATCTGTCACCTCTTATCCAGTGGCTCCCATTTTCTTTACACATTCAGTCAACACATTCAGTCAATACAGTGATCAACCTCACTGTCCTCTCTCACACAAAATCTTTTCTTTTATAAATGGCACTATTAGACTAGTAATTCACAGATAAAGTCTTTCCACTGATAAGGAATGTTTCAGTGTAACTGCATCATACAGCATGGGATAATGTTTCATGCTCTGGTAGTAATAAGAAATGTAATTTGCATCAATTTGTCATAAGAACTGACTCATTTCCATTTTATTTGACCTTAATATATCTGTATATACATACACACTTGAAATGGCTACCTGCTGTGAAATGAATTGAGCCTGAGCACTAGCCTATTGTCAGAGTGTGCTCAAGCCAGTCTCTACCTGGACTTGGGGTTGTGGTCTGACTGACCAATCACAAGTCATAGGGGCTACATTAATTGTACCCCTATAGGATGAATTAGGATCTCTTGTTGGGGCTGAGAAAAGGAATTTTGAGGGAAGAGGTACAGAAAGCTACTGATACTGGAAGAACAAGCATGTTATGTACATGACCATGATGTCTGAGCAACCTTTTACATGACCACTACAAAAGACTAAGTAAACAGGGCACTGAACTTTAGAGCCGCTTTCAGAGTGGACGAGGCTGTTTTTTGTACTCGAATAAAGACATCACATCCCTTCAACTTAAGCGCCTCCATATATTTTATGGACCTACTTTACTCTATTAAAAGGACATAAACAACACACTCTGTAACCATTGGAGGAAGTCTTTCAGCACAGGAAGGTCAGAGGTCCAATAACGTAGCCTCTTTGGAGAGAACCTTGCATACACCAATAAGTACATGATTATACATTCCAACAGGCTTCGGCTATATCTTGTACCAACCAATGATATTGAGGTGGTGGTTATCTTCCCTACCAAGATGATGTCCTCATATTGGTCTTAGATAGGACAAGGGAAAGCTAACCTGAGCTTCAAGTCACTGTGCAGTCACAACCATGGAAGAGCCAGCGAATTTAATATGAATTATGTTTTCATTGTAACTTTACCAATGAGATTACACTACAGAATTCATGTAGATCTACACTTAAAAAGATAAAATTGTTATCCCCGGCTTGTTCTCACGAAATACGGAATATCTACGGTCTGGTGCCATATTCCATTCGGCCCTGGACTAATATCTTGCTTTCATTCATTTCAGAGAAAGCATATCACTAGCCTGAGATGACAACAATGAGAATGATTTGAATGAATTCCACCGTGATTCTGGCACGGAACCTCCTAAGTACCATGATAACAGCAAAGAGTTTAAGTTAAGACCTAAGGAAACACCCTTGTGAAGTGAAGTCATACACTGTTATTTGTACAGACAAACTGAAATAATCCAAAAGATACAGTGAGCTGCAGAGAAAGCTTGAATACTTCTAACAGCTTGACTAATACACATGGGATAAAGATAGGATAAAGACAAGCTATGCCCTCAATAGATAAATAGTGTATACATCACAATCAGATTCTCAAATGAGATTTTTAAGCATGTTTGGTCTCAAAGGTACTTTCAAATAACGACAACGATGAGACCGGTGAAAGATTTGTTTCTCCAAAGACAACTGATCCAGGTCTAGACTTACCTCTCCTGTAGAGGCCATCTCACACCTGAGCAGAGGATCAGCATCACGTAGTCTAGGCCATGAGAACATTGGAGCCTGGAAAATGAAACAAGAGTATGAAGTCAATTACTACTACTTTTTACAACAGCTACGCCTAATTCTCTTATATTACTACTACTCACATAGTATTATACACTACTTTTTACATTGTTAACTGCATAATTGTTACTTTGAAAATGAAAATGTATGAAATAAAATCTAAATCTATCTAATCTACCTATCTATACTGTTTCTCTGAGTTTGTTGAATGAAATGTGTTTTTCCAAGATCTGCATATATATTTCTTGTTTTAAAATATTATTAATCCAACATTTGAACATTCCACAAATAAGGGGAATTTACCTTGATTCCCACATATCCCTGAGGAACAAATGGGTTCTTGAGGCTGGGAAGAAGACTAGGGTCTATATGTTCTCCCACCATGATCTTGGTTGCTACATTGATGAAGTCACAGTTGATTGTCTTGGAGACGAATGGGAATGAACGAGAAGCTCGCAGATTGCACTCAATCACCTGAAATGAATTATTCAACAAATACAACACTATGATCTTAGTTGCTACATTGATGAAATCACAGTTGATTGTCTTGGAGACAAATGGGAATAAATGAGCAGCTTGCAGATTGAACTCAATCACCTGTAAGTACATGTATTTTGTTTCCAGCTTTTATACAATGTCAGTTACAATGCACATGTACATGATTTTGTCAATTTCGTATTCTTATGTTATACAACAAAATTTTTATATTATGTAACACAATCTTTTCTCTCTTTCAAATTTGAGGGATTTAATTATGCAACAAATACTTAATAAAGATAAAGAGAAGATATTTGTAATTCTGACCTTGACTTCATCGTTCTTGGCGAGGAACTGGATATTGAATGGTCCTGAGATCTGGAAGCGCTGAGCAATCTTGGCAGTCATTTCTCTTACCTAAACAATACAAATATTGAAAATTCTAATTCATTAAATCCTTTGGAAAAGGTAAAAATAAATCATTTAAAGGTGTAAACCGATGGATATATACAGATGTGTAAACCTTAAAAGAAAACCCTAAAATGTCACATATTTAGCATTCATTCTCATTATTCTCTATAAACTCTGTTCTAGACACCTCAACAAACTCTGGTAAATGTTACTACCCTGCTGACTTTTCATCATTGATATCATTCGTTGGATGTGAACAGAAAGGAATGTGACGAGGTAAGCCAACGTTCAATTGGAATCCCTTAACTAATAATTATACAAGCAATGATAATATCAGCCATCTATTAGACCTAAATTAAAAGTCTGAAAAAGAGAGAATTTTAGTCTACATTTGACATCATCAACATGCTATTTGGCTTACCTTTCTTTGTTGTTGATCAGTTAGAGTATGAGGTGGTAAGATGAGAGTTGCATCTCCTGAATGAACACCTGCGTTCTCTACATGCTCTGTCACTGCATGGGCAACTACCTGCATACAGTCAAGAATGGAATATATCATCAGGAATATGACATGCAAGCATTTCATTCTAAGCACCATAGTTGACTCCGGCTTTGATAACTTTAATGTTACTACGATTTGAGAGGGAATTCGATTAGATCATCCTGAAAAAGGCATTCCGTCCAAGACTCCAATCAGCTATATCTACAAAACATAATTATGTTTGCACTTTACAAAGGTGATATATGTTAACAGAAATAAGATCATAACCGAAAATAAGGATACTCTGGTTCATACTCACATGACCAAAAAGAATTAGAAGCAGAAGGAGCTGAAAGTTCAAACATAAACTGCCTTGAAGAAAAAATAACTAAATAAAAAGACAATTATGATGGTTTATTCATCCTTCGACCACTCACCTTGCCGTTTCTAGCCACAGCGTCCATCTCTACCTCTCTGGCGCCCTCTATGAACTTTGTGATGACAACAGGGTGTTCCTGTGATACATTGGTAGCTTCCTCCAGGAAGCGTTTCAGTTCTTCTGGTCCATAGGCAACATTCATTGCTGACCCACTGCATTATAAATAGTGTGATTCATTCATTACAAGGTTTATATTTCAGTTCTTATGGTCCATAGGCAACATTCATCGCTGACCCACTGCATTATAAATAGTGTGATTCATTCATTACAAGGTTTATATTTCAGTTCTTATGGTCCATAGGCAACATTCATCGCTGACCCACTGCATTATAAATAGTGTGATTCATTCATTACAAGGTTTATATTTCAGTTCTTATGGTCCATAGGCAACATTCATCGCTGACCCACTGCATTATAAATAGTGTGATTCATTCATTACAAGGTTTATAGTTCAGTTCTTCTGGTCCATAGGCAACATTCATCGCTGACCCACTGCATTATAAATAGTGTGATTCATTCATTACAAGGTTTATATTTCAGTTCTTATGGTCCATAGGCAACATTCATTGCTGACCCACTGCATTATAAATAGTGTGATTCATTCATTACAAGGTTTATATTTCAGTTCTTATGGTCCATAGGCAACATTCATCGCTGACCCACTGCATTATAAATAGTGTGATTCATTCATTACAAGGTTTATATTTCAGTTCTTATGGTCCATAGGCAACATTCATTGCTGACCCACTGCATTATAAATAGTGTGATTCATTCATTACAAGGTTTATATTTCAGTTCTTATGGTCCATAGGCAACATTCATTGCTGACCCACTGCATTATAAACAGTGTGATTCATTCATTACAAGGTTTATAAAAACTTATATTAAAATTCCATACCATTTCATAACTTACACCAATGCCTATTTGTGACCCGCCGCCTCAAAACCTACAATAAGTCGCACGAACCACAACGTAGCAAACAGCCCAAAATAGTAAATTTGCTTGGATCAGTCGATTTTCTGTTTTTGATAGAAATGGGTAGTTTCATTATCATTCTATCATGTCTCAAGTTTGTGAGTCGTAATTCGACTTAGAAATATGTTTTGGGGGCATTTTAAAATGACTCCTTTTTTCACCTGTCGAGCTAAAAAATCGAAATCGCCGAAATTTGTAATACTTTCATTCAATGCCAAATTACTACTTTACCTCTAAAGGTATTAAATTGATTTTTGGTGTGGGTAATAGATAGGTCCTCCTGGAGCAGCGTGCCAAAATTCAGCTTAATCCCTTCATACCGGTTGCTATGGCCATTTGAATACCCAGTTTTACTTGGGCGCACACAGAGAGCGAAGGTTTAGCACTCTTTTGTTCCGAATTTAAATGGCCATTTTCTCTGAATAGGAGTTATTGATTGCTGGTTACATACTGATCCTAAATGTGATATTTAAAGGTGTTATCATTGAGTAAACTAGGCAAGTGATATACCATTGGAAAGCTGAGAATCTCTACTTTCAGAAAATGTATAAAACAAAAACAATAATTTTGGCGACTTATTGTAGGTTTTGAGGCGTCGGGTCACATTTGAGAATTATTTGGAACATACATGTAGTATCTTCCAGTCTTAGAAATTCGATTTTAAGCAAAGAGTGATAACTTCTATTCTGAAGGAAATATATTCTTCTGAATAATCCACAAAAGTGTTCAATATATACCATATTCACTACAATAGTAGTGTATGAATGAAGTTAAGAATTACCATTCCCACAAGGATGCAGTACGTAACTGAGTTGTCTAGATTTGATTTGATTTGATTTAATTGATTCATTTAACAAAACCAAATAAGTACAATACAATTTCAATCAATATTTATACATAAACGAAGAAAAGCATTGGTTGGTAAAAGGGGCTAGATAATAGCACATGTGCTAGTCATGCTTCAACCCTAACAGGAAACAAGAGATATCCACAACAGTGTTCAACTATGAAATGACCAAAGAGATTTTCTTTGATTATCATGTCCTTTCAGATATGGAATCATGTACAACAAATTATCAATTGTCTAGGATGTTTATCCACAGAAACCCTTGATATTAATTCACTTCTTTATTCCATTCCATTCCCTTTATATCAGCCACCTACCTGAGAACAAATGAAGGTCTGAGGAGACAAGGGTAGCCAACGCTAGCGGCAAACTCCAGAGCTTCATCCTGAAAACAAAATATACAATAGATTTCTAAACAACTTTGTGCTTTATTATGGATTGCCACATTTTTTCTTAAAGGAGCTATTGAGAAATACATTGGAACACAAGAGATTGAATCTCACAAAGAGATGACTAACTTCTGAGACTGTTATAAGCCATTTTATTAATGAAGGCAAAAAATACAAAATTTAGTCAAGGCTCTGGACAAAGAAGATTTATTGGAAAAGAGCAACATAGCATACTTTTGCTTTTAAAATGATTGGTGTGGGTTCATTACTGTTGGAACATGAATATATATTCATGAGAATGATATTTCTGACTCTGTGGCCAAACAGCTTGTCAGGAAAATTTAATGAACCTGAACAGAATGTGTTACTACCTGATCATGCTATTTACAAAACAGATTCATCAACAAAGAGTCAAACCTAGAAATAAATGAAGTATGCATTAAATAAATACAAATGATATGTCTGTGGAATGTAAAAATACACTGCATGTATAGCTTACCAGTGATGCCAAGGCTCTCCACGGAGCTTGGTCAACATTGAGATCATCCAAAATGGCTGAGAAGATAGACCTTTCATGTAAAGAAATAAAACATGTCAATATTTATCAAACTTTGCAGTATTACCTTTGTCGTGATTATAGTGATTTTGCCCACACTTGTACGCCATATATATTCGTACTAAGGGGAACATTCAGTGATAACTAGTGCTTGCTCACTATTCAGAGAAAACAATAGTGCCGATGGGAAGAGCTTTCTCTTTTTTAGAGGGAATTAAAGCACCAAACAGTGACCAGAATGTGAATGCTACCATGACTAAACTTGGCAGGCATTTCAGATGGGCACCAATCAGAAATGGGTGGTTTGCGCACCTGGGGAGCGTTTCATCAAGTGTTTTGTCAGTGACTTTTACTGACAAATTTGCTCTCAGCCAATCAGATGCAAGGATTTCAGTAGCTTCTAACAGTTGTCGGTACAAAATCACTGACAAAACACTTGATGAAACGCTCCCCAGATCTCTTCGTAGGCAATAAATAGCCTCCGCTGGGCAATGTTAAAGTCGTTCTCCTGAAGACAATTATAGCATACTGATAGAACATCGAGAACCAAAGAGCTCTTAGCGGAGCTCACCAGCCCTTTCCAGGTCTCTTACTCCTTTGAAAGAATACCTGGGGAGTGTTTCATCAAGTGTTTTATCAGTGATTCTTACTGACAAATTTGCTCTCAGCCAATCAGAGGATTTCAATAGCTTATAACAGCTGTTGTTAAAAATCACAAAACGCTTGATGAAACGCTCCCCTGGTGTAACACTGAAAACTTTACCTACAAGTCATGTGTATGGTATTCTACCCGTTCACATATGGAGATGCACTGAATTTTTGGTTCATTGGAAGGATAATTTAGAAGACGAAAAGAAATTACAACTACTCACCTCTCTTCTACAGCATGGATCTGTAGGGGGCTAGTACCCAGGATATTGACTCCATCATTATAGAGAGGGAGGGCTAGGTTGTTGGGTATTTGTCCACCCACTGAGATGATCATTCCAGTACAACCCTGTAAAACAAAAAGATCAAAGACATATTAAAGAATCACAGTATACTCATTTTAAAAAACGGTATTAGATCCTGATCGGTTGGAAACGGATCAGGCTCATTAGTTCATCATGGTGTGGGTGTGTCAGATACCCAACAATCCCTAGCATGGTGCACAATTGGTATGGTAGTTACACAGATAATTATACTCAGGGGAACACATTACTGTTTGCGCATGTGCAGATAAAGGTAATTTGTAACAAGTACAATCGACCTTTATACGCTTTCATAATGTACACACCATGATGAGCGCTCCAGTATGATTCACATGTTAAACAAGTAGCGCAACCACCACAACAGGTGTGCGTGCACGTACAAATTGGGGTCACTTTAGGGTCATTTGTACCATGTATCATTACGAACAGGCTTATTTGGTTACTTGGTATCAATATGAAAACAAAGTTACACAATACCACAAGAAAAAATCTTGAGCATTCATCATACCCTTATGAGAGAGAGTAAATATTTCATTCAGTAATCTCTTCATGAAATTCTTTATTTCTAACTAAATTCTGATGATCAATTTTCACTTTTCCATGCAACAGTACATTAGAAAACTGTTCCATTAAATACTGGCATTGAAGATTAAGTCTGCTTGAAGGGGAATGTTTTAAATAAATATAAAACATGTACAATCTCTGCTGACTCCATGAAGTATTCAATCTGACTTAAATATAACTGACTTGAATAAATGCTTTTAATGCAACAATTAAATCTTTGACAACAAAATTATACCAAGTTAAAAATGTATGTAAACAATTTCATGTAACCATCAGTTACAAAATAAGAGGTTCCACTGAACTTAAGGAAACAGACTAAGAATATTGCTTTATCGGACAATTAGCTACTGGCATATTACAAACCCCATTGTATTTTGTAGGTTCATTCTTTTGTAGGTTCATTGCTTTTTATAAACCTCCAGAATTTATCAGACACAGCTCAGAATAAGGACGGATGTCTCAACACATATACCTTCAGTGGATTGACAGATAATATTCATCATTGCTATGTCTACTAACAACATCCCATACCCATGTATGTGTTTACAAGTTATGTACCGGGTAACTCATGCACAATACTTTACTATTACTTTGCCATTCAGAGGTATATGGAAAAAGTAATTTTTGCTCCTCTCACAGAGGGGCACAGTATTGATGCATCTTAAACTTCTTAAAATCAAAGATACTATTTCAAGAACGTTGAAAAATGCTGTAGTGAGTGAGTGAGTGATATGTGGTTTAAAGCCCTGTCAGCACCTAAGTGGGCTATATCCGGGCTTAACACATATGTTTGGTTCTATTAATAGTATATTCCATAAACACTGATAAGATAGACAAGGTTACAGTCCAATGTGAACAAGAGTAGTATATTAAGAACAGTAGATAAGAGAAGATCTAAAAAAAGAACCAAGCTTATATTTCGTAGAAGATACGAGATCTCTTCAGAAATCCCAAAATACTAGGTATTTTGACAGAAGAGAAGAGCTGCCTCAAGGAGGATGCACGGAAATAGTAATTCCTGATGTGTGCGAAGACATTGCACTCCAACAATAAGTGCTTCACTGTCAATGGAACATGACAGCCAGCGCAAATTGGGGGTGGTTCGCCGCATAAAAGAAATCTGTGGGTGATTCTAGAATGTCCGATGTGACATCGAGTAAGGACAACTTGGTCACGACGTGGTAATGGACACGCAATCAGGGATTCACTCAGGATTGGTTTAATTGAGTGGAACTTATTACTTATACACTCATCCCATTCAGTCTGCCAAAGATTCAGTATGTAAGAGGATATAATTGGTTTCAAGTCTGATGAAGGGATAA
This sequence comes from Heliocidaris erythrogramma, assembly GCA_025617745.1. Classification (NCBI taxonomy): domain Eukaryota; kingdom Metazoa; phylum Echinodermata; class Echinoidea; order Camarodonta; family Echinometridae; genus Heliocidaris; species Heliocidaris erythrogramma. The sequence continues at coordinate 6,003,286 of CM046856.1, forward strand.
AACACCGCACTGCCTTGAAAAATGCTGTAAGTAATTTTGGTGTCTATCTTCAACCCTAAATGTGATGCTGCAAGGATACAGCTTTTATGCATACTTATTGATGCATCTTAAACTTCTTAAAATCAAAGATACTATTTCCAAGAACGTTGAAAAATGCTGTACGTAATTTTGGTGTCTATCTTCAACCCTAAATGTGATGCTGCAAGGATACAGCTTTTATGCATTACTATCAATTTCCAACTTTAATTAATAGCTTAAGATGTTCTTACCTCATGTTGGTAGATATCCAGAACCCTCTCTCTGGACAGCTCGTCAAAGTAAAGACGGTCACACTCATCAAAGTCTGTGCTGACCGTCTCAGGGTTATGGTTGACCACTACAGTCTTGCGGCCCATCTCACGAAGTGACCGGATGCTAGATACTGCACACCAGTCAAACTCCACACTGCTGCCTGTTATAATGAGAGGAATCAGGATGAAGCTTAACTGAATGGAAATGTATTAGTTCCAATTTAATCTTGTCACTAGGTTGGGATAAACCTTCCTAAATAAGTAATATACCGGTACATACAATACAAATTATTTGAAATGTAGAATTGCATAGAAAGGTACTAACAAACACACTGGTTTCTGAGTTTGAGGAATACACATTAAATCTCATTAAGGATCTAAAAGTGCAAGTTATTCTAGTGAAATTCAAGAATAATAGACCAAGCAAGTGTAATTCAAGTAGGTGGTAGCAATTCCCCCATGTTAAAACACCAAACTGAAGTGTATTTTGAAAGTATTACTGATATAATAACATAATATTGACTGACCTTGAGGGGGATATCAGAATATTTTGCCTGAAACAGAATCATACTGCCCTGAGTCGAAGACGAGGGCAATATGGATCTTTTAAGGGCAATATTTTTGATATTCCCCAAAAGTAGAGCCAGACATTATTATCACTATTAACTATATTATATATAGGCCTATTTTGTAGCAGTACAAACATGTCTGTTTGTCAGTCCCTCTGATTTCAAGTTTTTTCATACAGGTATGTAATCTGGGCCAAGTAATTGTGACATAAATTGTTACTGCGCGTATACATTGTTTAAGCCTTTGTACACCATAACGTGTACACAATACCACGCGTATGCACTTTAATAAAAGGCTGCTGACAAGAAAGGGTGGAATATGGCAAAATGTCGCCCTCTTTTTTTAGTAAAGTGGTCTATGGGGAAAACCCAGAAGACAGGAATATGGCAAATATTGTCCCCTCAGGTAACAGATTTGGAGTAGCGCTTAAACTATGGCTTCTTATTTTGCAGCTAAAATGCCTTGTAGAAGTAATAATAACTTTTAATTAGTTTTCTTACCTATATGATATGGGCCACATCCTAGAACCATGGTCCCTCTGTCATCAAATGAAAGGTCATGTTCCTATCGAGAAATAATCCATTTTGTAAAATTGTTAAAAGAAACAATGACACATTATCTTAGTAACTCTATCTTTAAGTTTGAGATGTACATTTTAGATGTTATAGACTGACCCTATATTTGATGTGAAACAAACACTTGATTTTATGTCTTTCCAATTTAATCAATTAATTTTTAAATACCAAAATACTTCAGTCAAGCCTGTTTAAAGGTAATATCAGTGATTTTTTAAAACAATTTTTATGAATGCCTTCAGATCTCATCCTTCTACCAAAGAGATTTTAATGAAAAAAAACAGAAAGAAGCTTTCAAAGATAAAAAATATGAACCACAATCAAACCTTAGATTTCTTATTGACATATGAATTTTAAATGACAGGAAGCTGTTTGAATAATATGTACTAATCCTTAATTCCACTATGAAATACTATATTTCTTCACCCAATACTAATATCTATAAGTTGTATAAACTCACCATGCCGTTGTAAGTACAGTATAGGTAGTTAGTCTTAGCTGGGTACTCAGCTGCCATTGTATCAATCTACAAAGAAAATATTCACAAAGAACAACATCAGTTACATTCTTAATCTTACAGAAATTACAAAATGGCATGCTCACCCTAACAGTAAGCCTTTCAAACTGTAGGCCTACAGATGGACATGATTTAGGGAAAAAGAATGTCTCATCCCTAAGTGTGGGGAAAATGAATGCTAAATGGAAATGGTGAGTGGTTAACTATTACTGGGTGATTAAGGAGAGGATGTCCAAAGAAATCCTGAATTATACATATTATCATGAGGACATATATTTCATTCTACTCTGCACTACAGCATGTCACTGATGCTACATGTGATGCTACTGAAATGTTGGCTGTGCCATTGTCAGGTTTTCCAAAAATTAAAGTATCACTCCTTTTTTCTCACTCATTTTCCTTTACAAAATATATAATTGACAGTCACAAAGGCTGAGTTTTTCAAAGTTTATAATAAGAAGATTAAAAGCAAGTAACAAACCTGCTTGACCCATGGAGCGATATCATGATAGAGTCTGAGTTTCCTGGCATCAGTCTCACGCAGTCCTATCTTCTTGCCGATCTGTTTGTCAGAAAAACCAGCACCTTTGGCTTCCAGCAGAGTAGTACGGGGTACAGTTTCTCTGGAATTGAGATAAAAATATTACAAACCACGGCATTATCATCACCATGATCATCATCTTCCCAAAGCAATGACGGCAACACCTTGGTGATCAACACTATTAAAGTACTGTTGATCTAAAGTAGAAGTAGTTGCTATGTATATAAAGATATCAGTCATAACAATAATCAAATTCATATCGATCAAGATTCCTTCAACTTTCAGGAATCACGAAGAGCAAGTTGAAAAATACAAACAGGATTAACATCTTTGTAAACAAATTTTTAGGCATTTTACTCCCAGTGTTAAAGATTGTATGCTCGATCTGTAATGAAAAACACAAGTCAAATTCATATCGATTGTCTACGGCGGACCGTTTGAATATTAATGAGTCAGAAAGAAGAGGATCTTGGGGTATTTGATTCCAGTTCATCGTGACTTGGCCGTGAACCAGAATAGCCTGGTGGTTAAGTCGCTGCCCGGCAAGCAGAGCAGTAGATGACAGGTTCGAATCCCGCTGGTTCCAATTTTTTCTGACTTGTGTTTTTCATTACAGATCGAGCATACGATCTTTAACACTGGGAGTAAAATGCCTAAAAATTTGTTTACAAATTAAAATTCCTCCCATCAAGCTTCTTCGTTTACTAAGGATTAACATCATTATGCACATTGCTAGTAAGCTGTATATCATCTCAATGTGTAATGGTACAAGTTCTTTTCTAAAACGTGTCAAATTATGCTTCTTCACAATGAGAGTGAGTTTGTGGAATACTTACGAGTTGAATTCTCCTAGCTCATCATCAATGCTTTTGATTCTATCTAGCTTGTGTAGGAACCACTTATCAATGGCTGTCAGATCATGGATCTTATCAACAGAAAATCCATCTTGGAATGCCTGGATAAATAAAATGGTTCGTTCAAAATGTCTGTTGGAGTCTTATATTGAATATCCATTATATTGCTCAAAAGAAAATTCAATTACATCTGATAAACTTAGTGTATCTTGGAGCTATGGCTTAATGTATATACCATATCAGACAATTATCAGACATGGCCACTTATTCACAACCTGTGATGACTATGTGCATCAATTTTGTTTCTTTTTAAAAACACAATGCAATGTTAAGTTTGTGGGGCATTAGTGCAGATGGTTTTATTTATTTATAAGTGTTTCTAAAATGTAGTTTATAGTCGTATGCATTTATTGACGATTTCAATGACTTGTTCACATCAAACTATTTATACAGTATACAGTGATCTGCTCTCAATAATTTTCATTCTAGAGCCATCTGTTAATCTCACAATGATATCCAATCTTAGAAGATGGTTCTGTTACCTTGGCAATGGCATATATACGGTTGCTTGAGGGTACTCTCAACTCCTCTTCTAGGCTGCCTGGTAGCATCTTGCCACTGGGAAGGTCTGGAGTGAAGCCATCGATGGAAGGGTGGATCATACGAAGTGCCTTCTGAAGACTCTCCTCAAAGGTACGCCCAATGGCCATCACCTACAAAGATGTAGATCATAAGTTCATGTCACTTTTGTCTCTACTATGGTCCTTGATATTCATAACATGGCTTTGTGGTGGACAATATATGTACTATATTTATATTGTAAGATTGAAACAAATGTGTATGTAGTAGTAGTAATAGTAGTTGCAGTGGCATCTCTTGCTAGAATTAAGCATATAATGGACATTATACATATTTTAATTATTACTATGATTAAAGGTGAAATTGGAATAAAAAGGGTTTACAAGTTTTCCAGGGGCATAATTTAAAGACATGATGGGCTTAACCACACCAAGAAAGTTTTACAAATATCTAATTTCTGCAGTCACTACACAAGAACATTGCAATTGTTATTGTTACCCCCATACAGATTGAAAGGAAATTTCTTGATTGACCGACCTCTCCAACACTTTTCATGGCACTGCCGATCTGCTTGGAGGTACCATGGAAGCGGTCAAGGTCCCAACGAGGAATCTTTGTCACAATGTAGTCCAGACTAGGTTCAAAGCAGGCTGTGGTTGCTTGGGTGGTACTGTTCTTGATGTCAGGTAGGCCGATGCCCAGGGCAAGCTTGGCAGCGATGAAGGCCAGAGGGTAGCTACAAAAATAACCCCAACATTCAAATGGTTTAGGTATACAAGAAAGTGATAGCACAGGTACTGTGAGGCAGTATGGTGGAAGGGAGGAATTTTTTGTCTCCATTTTCTTAATAATGAATTGTAGAGATTATGGATTACAAAGATGTGAACACAGGGAGAGAATAAGAAGTACAAGGAAGTATTAGTGGAAAAAGACATGAAGAAGGAAACTGAAGTAAACAACATGACAGAAGACAGGAGGCATAGACAGAGAATCATGAAGACAGAGGAAAAAGATAAAAACATTAAGAGAGAGAGAGAGAGAGAAGCATGAAATGGCAAAGCAAAGGATACTAGAACAGTAGATCTAGCCCCTGTTGTATATGACATGCCCTCTATTCCAATGAAGGCCTTACCCTGTAGCTTTAGAAGCCAGAGCAGAGCTTCGAGACAGCCTTGCATTCACTTCAATGATGCAGTATTCCAGGGAGGTAGGATGGAGAGCGTATTGGATGTTACATTCTCCTATGATACCAAGATGGCGGACACACTTGATGGCTGTTTCTCTCAACATGTGGTACTCCTGGTTGGAGAGAGTCTGACTTGGAGCAACAACAATTGAATCACCTGTGGATACAAGTCAGATAATATTTATATAACTATAAATTTAATAATAAAAATAAAAAGATAATGACCTGGAATTTAGAATTTCAGGGAATCTTTAAAAACCCAAAGAAAGATTCACTATGTGCATGTAATTCATCATAGTGACTAAATAGCTGACAGTGTGATATGCAAAACAGGATAAAACAGAAAGAGAGAAATGACTGTGGTACTCTTTGTACATGTATATGCATTAAATTTTGCTGCATAAAAAGACACTGGAAAAGCACAACGCAAGTATCATCAATTCCTCTCATATAATACACCCAGTCTGATATTCCAGACAGGGGTGTTCAGCCATATGATATCAACTTTCTGGATATAATTTGATTTTGGTAGAACACACATATATTTCATTTTAAATGCAATTTCCTATTTTATTTTTTTTTCACCCACCACTAGTTATTCAGAGTTGAACCAAATTCTCAACATGACCTACATACTACATTTCAAATGTGACTTGTCCCCTTCTGTCACTCACCTGTATGAACTCCGAGCGGATCAAAGTTCTCCATGTTGCATACAGTGACACAGTTATCAAAGGCATCCCTGACTACCTCGTACTCTACCTCCTTCCATCCTAGAAGTGACTGCTCTATCAACAGCTGGTTGGATAAGGCTAGACCCTGAAATTAGCAACAATTATAATCATGTCATCACACATTGATACTTTTTGGAAACTGCATCACAACAAAAATGTACACACCCAAAATCTCCAATATGGGTGAACACAATTTTTTAGTAAAAATCATATTTGAAAGATATTTTTCAGTGTGTTAAAATCATTATCTATGCAAAGAAAAAAATACTGTAAACGTGGAATATTTCGCAGTGTGGAAATTTTCAGGCATTTCGCACGGCATGAGATTTGCTCGAAAAATAAAAACACAAAAATATTTTTGTTTATGTATTCTTTGGCCCATGAGCCGAGCGGATCGGCGAAATTAAAAACACATGAAATTCACCTTACATTGGCCGAGAGCGAAAAATTAATTGCGTGAAAATATTCACTTTTACAGTACCAGATTTTCCGAATCAACAGATATCGATTGCTATCTCTGGATGTGCCAGCAAAATTGCACTTTGTGTACATGTGTATCGGGTACCTATCTTTTGTTGCCCATTAAGAAATACAAATAAAGTGAGAAAGAGAGCAACAACAGAGAAGTACAGATAGAGCTGAAGAGATAGTCCTACCCTTGTAGCTATCGCCCTGAGAGCCTCTTCGTCCTTGGCAACCCCTGACCCAAGGCCTCCAAGGGCGTATGCTGCCCTCACCATCACAGGGTAGCCAATCTTTCTAGCAGCATCAATAGCATCAGGTACCTAAGATAAGGTGATTAGCAGTCAAAGTATTAGGCTTGATAGATGCTTGGAAACACTTGTAAGGTAATGATTGATGCTGTTTCCACAAAGCTGCAATATACTTTATCCAATTATTGAAATCATACAGTGAGTGCATGTGTTGTATGTTGAAAGAACGAGACAGTCAAACAAAAATATATGTACTGCTAATTTGAAGAAATGCCAATTCATTAATTCATTGTCTTACTCAAAGGGATACTACCTACCGTTTCCACTGCAACACTTGGAGCGATCTTCTCATTGATCTCCACGAGTTTGTCATTGAATGTCTGTCTGTCCTCTGTAGCCATGATGGATTTAATGGGCGTACCCAACACCTGACATCAACAAAATAAAGTAAAACACAACAACACCATGATATAACATGGGCAATACTCTGGAAAAGTAGGTTACTTCCTTATCAGACACATTTTTATTGAATTGCAATCAGTTTCGATCAGCTACAGATCACCACACAATGTGGCTCACATATCATTTTGTGACATTTAGGCATGGCTAAGGTACCACGTTTAATACAGGACAAGTTAAAACTTCTGTTGCGAGTAAAGACTCTCAATATTCAAATTATCGGTACCTGGAGTTGATTCAATTATTAACCAATAGGATACGATTTGATTTTGATAGCACACATTTCCATTGACTCAATCCCTGCTTTATCCCTTTAAGATATGGATCCATATTTTACCTGTACTCCATGCTCCTGGAGGATCCCTCTCTTGTAGAGCTCCACCCCACAGTTAAGAGCAGTCTGACCTCCCATGGAGAGTAGGATCCCATCAGGTTTCTCCCTCTTGATGACATCGGTGACAAACTCAGGTGTGATGGGTACAAAGTAGACGCTGTCAGCCTGCTTCTCGCCATACTCGTTGGTCTGTACAGAGGCTATGTTTGGATTCATCAGGATAGTCTTTACATTCTCCTCCTACAAAGGCAGAAATGAGGATTGTAAACGGGATTCATCAGGATAGTCTTTACATTCTCCTCCTACAAAGGCAGAAATGAGGATTGTAAACGGGATTCATCAGGATAGTCTTTACATTCTCCTCCTACAAAGGCAGAAATGAGGATTGTAAACGGGATTCATCAGGATAGTCTTTACATTCTCCTCCTACAAAGGCAGAAATGAGGATTGTAAACGGGATTCATCAGGATAGTCTTTACATTCTCCTCCTACAAAGGCAGAAATGAGGATTGTAAACGGGATTCATCAGGATAGTCTTTACATTCTCCTCCTACAAAGGCAGAAATGAGGATTGTAAACGGGATTCATCAGGATAGTCTTTACATTCTCCTCCTACAAAAGCAGAAATGAGGATTGTAAACGGGATTGTATGAATCATGCATCCATTTCGTACACCAACAGAATTCTAATGTTCAACCCTTTGCCAAACACAACAACCCTAACCCTGACACAAAACCTAACTGCAATACTAACCCTAATCCTATATTTTGATGAAAAAAAGCCACTAGCAATTGTTGCCGGAGCATATATCGAAGCACTGTAAAGGAATCATTCATTTCAAACATGCACAAATAATGACAAACAATTCCAGTTCCAATTATTATCACTATTATTCTTTCACAATACAACCACATCCATGCCCACACCCTTACACACGAGACCTATATGTAAGTGCCTACATGAAAAGGCACTTATCATAAAACAAACTATTGCATCCAATATTTTGTGGGTACACTACAAACAAGACTCACTCAAAGTAATCTGGAAATAGGAATTCTCATGACTGGACCCATCACAATGAGAAGTAACAAGGATAAGGAGCCCTAGCATTCCTCGGGCAGCTATATTTAAGGCAAATCCTATTTGCATTTCACCCCCAAATCATGTTGTTTTGATTACTAATAGAAGAAAAAATATTGAGACTACAACTAACCTTCAATGCTTTGATGGCTTGAGAGCCAGAGTAATCAAACTCTCCTGCTTGACCAATGGACAATCCTCCAGATCCTAGGACCAGTACCTTAGAAACATCCATCCTATCTGCTCTCTTTACTGTTGAAGTGAAGTTAGATTCCAGATCTTTCATGGTCTTACCACTCCTCACCATGTCCATAAAATTGTCAAACAGAAACTGTGTGGCAAACAATTGGATCAAAGGTTGAAGCACTTTGAAGGAAATTTGATTATCTGTTAAAATTTCATTTTTGCACCACCTTAATAGAGGGATCCTTACTTTTTAAACTTCTAAAATTGTCTATGAAATGCACAACACTTAACTATTCTGAATATATATACATATATATATATAAATATATATTGTGAAATTATCAGCCTTTAAAAATTAATGTACATCAACTAATAAAAATAGTATCATATAATTCCAACTGAATTGAATTTCTTAAAGTTGTTGACATTTCATAGTAGTTGTCAGATTCATCTGAGAAAGAAATGCAAAATTTACTATGCCATGACTGCAGTTACAGTATGAGGTATTTGTAATCATACTTCTCTTCATGAGACATGCGTTTTCAAGAGAAGTTTCATTTTTAGCATCATTAAATAATAAAAACTGAAAATAAGATTTGAAATGTTCTTGGAAAAATTCTTGAACATAAATGATGTCTGTTTTGTATAACATCAGATAAATGTCATAGAAGACTGAAGATGTCAAATTTTGAATTTTGAATAATACTGGCATTTATATTTAATGTAAAGTTGAGTTAAGATGAGTATTCATCTGAACCCAAAAGTGTTATTTTATAAGCACATTTGAATAATATATTTCAAAGTGACTACTCACCTCTGTGTCCGTTGGTCCTCCTTTATGCTCGGGATGAAACTGCGCTGTGAAGATTGGTTTTGTCTTATGCATGATACCCTGAAAGTTAGACATGAAAAACAAAGAAATAGTTTACTGAGCTTATACAATGTACCACAATATTGATTGGATTTAAACACAGGCACAATGCAGTGATACATGCAACAAATTTGATGTTTCATTTTCAATAAAACTTGGAAAATATTACTCCTTCATACAGAAGAAAATTGTGTGAAATTTTGGAGGATTCTGATGCATTAAAAAAAAAAAATCTATCAATAACAATACCTGAAGATAACCTGTTAAGTGGCAATGAGTTTCTTACCTCATTAGTTTTATCATTGGCATTGATGAAGATTGGTGTCCATTCAGGGGGTAACTTATCACTGTCGATTGCAAAGCCATGGTTCTGAGATGTAATAAACGCTTGACCATTCAACAGGTTGATCACTGGTTGGTTGTGGCCCCTATGAAACAAAGAATTGATGAAAACTCCCATAACAAACTACATAAGTAGGATTGGGACATTCATACCGCCGTAAGACCTCATAACTGTTAGTTGAACATTATGGCCCGAATTCACAAAGGAGGTTTAAACCTAGAGCATGGTTTAAACCTCTGTCAGCGTACTGAAATAAGCGTAAATAAGTGCACATTGCCCATGCGCGCGCTCAAAGAAAATATATGATTGGATCGGATTCAGTGCGCATGTATGCTTCAAAACCCCAGGTGAGGGTTTAAACCATGGTTTACATCAAACCTCCTTTGTGAATTCGGGCCTATATCTAACAAAAGACGACATCATTCACCTGATCATAGGACACACTTATTAGATGTTTCTTAATTTTGATGTTCAGTGTCTCACACATAAAACAATCACTTGATGTGCAAACCAAGTCCATAAAAACATGTATCTCATGAACTCCTCAAGGAAAAGATCATACACTGTTCTTTTTCTTGTTGCCATCCGAGACCAGTTATAGGATTGCACATACATGTACCAAACAGAGGATAAGGATTAGAGATAGGGTTAGGGTAAGGGATATAAAACTGGGGAAGGCTAATCATTGGTATCATACCTGTTACCAAGTGGTAACTTGTAGGATGGAGCACCAGCTGCTAGACCAGTCAGTTGATTGCCCATACAGATACCAAACAGAGGGTTAGGATTGTCCTTAGCTAAGACCTGTAAAAACAATAAGTAATGTCATGTTGCAATATTCACAGGTTATCTGTTACTATGAATCTTTCATTGAAGATAACATTAGAAGTACCGTAATACTTTGTTCCTATTTTTTTCTCCAAACAGCAGAAGCAGAGCACAGCATAAAATGGTGTATACAGGCACAACATCACCCGAGTACCAGTTATCATTAGAAGTAGAAAATTCCATTTTTCCAAAGCATACAATCAAAGGCAATATTTAAATGTGTTGTTTATCTTTACACAGTATGTGTTGATAATCAGTCCAAACGAAGATGGAAAGCGAGATCCGGACACAATTTATGCATGTAACATTTATTGTGATATTGTGATATCTTTGCCATCCACAAGCCTCGCTAAATTTCATTTGCATTGTTAGAATAAGCCATGATTAAATATACATGTACAGCATAGACATACATGTAGTGCATAAAGAAGATTTGAATGTGTTACATGTACTTTCAATATATTACTTAAAAAAACATAATTTTACAAGATTGTTGGATGTCTTTGCATTATGTTAAAACTTTAACTGGTTTCCTACCTTTTTGAGGTTTTCTATAGCAGCAGTAGCGAGTGCAGGATCTCCTGGTCCGTTCGATATAAAGAGGCCATCATACTCAATCTGATTGAAGTCATAATCCCAGGGTACAAGGTGAACTTCAGCACCCCTCTGGACAATATTAAAAACATATCAATTGGTGTGTTAGCAATGAAAGAATGATCCATATAATATTTGTATGCAATCTATAAGATACAAGCAGAAAAAACAATGATAAATTGCATACATCAAAGAGAGTAACTGCAAACAGTGAGGGAAAAACTGTCAAAATATGGACAGTGAATACTTGATCCAAATCTGAATTAATTACATAAGTGTGTACTGGACAGAGCCCTATACACTGTGTATTAAGACTTTAGTCCTTTGCATAAAGTTACTTTTAATTTTAATCTTTTTGTTATGAACACCTCAAAGATGCCTCACAAAATCTCTTTATTGATCACTTTGACTTGAAGGAACAAATGGTCTTAGCAGTGTGCATAAGAATATCAAGGTCTCAAAGCACGAAGCATGAAATCAAAGATAGTATGTGATAGTGACATACCTTTACCAGACTGCGAATGATGTTGTGCTTGATACCGCAATCCACCGTCACAATCTTATGGGGATTCCCCTTGCCATAGATCTTCACTTCCTTGGTAGAGACCTCTGCCATGAGATTCCTTACATTAGGGTTATCAAACTCTATGGGGTCACCATCAAACTCTATCTTGCAAAGGATTGTACCCTGAAGGGGGGATGAATGGAATACAGAGAAAATGGTAGCTTAGTAAATGCAGAATCCTACCTTGTTATATTACTTGATGATAGAGTACACATTATCTAAATTTACTCCCTTCTGTTTCAAATGCAGGTTTTGACCTTTCTTTCATCCTGATAATATAGGGCTACAGTAAATATAGTCAGTTTGTTTTCTACATTTCCATCTTGTACATCTTAAAGGAGAATTAACCCCTGAGTACAAATTTACTTATATTGAAAGGTGTAATATATTCCTACTTATTGGCCTAAATCATTTTCTAATAAGATATCAGAAAAGGGTATAAATAAAGATATTCCAACACCCGGTATCGTCTCCTACTCATTTACATGGGGGTTGCCATTTTCTTGCTGATTTGGATTTGTACATGAACCATTGAGAAATGTTCCGGTCAGGAAGATATTTTGAATCCAAGACCTAAATTGCTTTTCTTCATTACCTAAAATCCCATATGTGACGAAAAATATAAAGTGGGTGTTTACATGATTTATAAAAATTAAATCTTTATAATGATACTTTTAAATTGTCTGGTTTTGCTTAACAAAAATCTATTTTCTTGGGTTTGCCAAACAGAGCAGTATGCAGCATGCATTCTGACTTTTCAAGTCCCATTATCCGAAAGCAGGTGAATGCATAGTTTGCTGCTATAGATGCTCAGGGAAGAAGCATCCATAAAATTTGAATTAATTTGCTCCGTCCATTGCGTCACAGTATCTAGAAAATAGATTTATATTAAGCGAATATCGATTTTCAACAGAAATATATAAGGAAATCTTCAGTTTAAAAATAAATTGACATATCTATATTTTTAATCTCAAATGGGTTTTTAATTTTGAAAAAGGCAATTGGGCATTTGGATTAAGAAAATCTTCTTGTACACATAAAAAAATGGCAGCCCCCATGTATTGCTAGCAGACGATACATATTGCTAGCAGATGATAAATTTTGCTCAGAAAATCTTGATTCGTATCGATCTCGTATATTTTGACGCGAAGCCATATAGTCTAACAAGTAGGAATAAATAACACCTTTCAACACTATCGTCTTTATTGTTTGAGGTTAATTCTCCTTTAACTTGGTGGTTTAGATCTAGAGTAAATAAAGTCTTACTTAGTTTCAAAGTTTTTTTTCATATATATTCTAAATGAGAACATGATATTACGTGTGACTTGTTTTCATCAACTCGATGGCATATAGAACTATAACACACATAGTATAAATCTGATTTTTATTGATCTACCACAATGTCCCACCCAAGGTTCTTTAAGACAATAGATACTCTTTACCATCGGTCCACATTCAGTGCATTGGCCTCACAGTGATTGGTATGAACACCATGGCCGAATTCGCAAAGGAGGTTTGGTTTAAACCATGGTTTAAACCCCCTCCTGGGTTTTTTAAACGTACCTGCACATGGAATACGATCCAATCATATATTTTCTTTGAGCGCGCGCATAGGCAATGTGCGCTTATTTACGCTTATTTTGTAGTATGCTTATGGAGGTTTAAACCTTACCAATGGTTTAAACCTTTGTGAATTCGGGCCTTTGTGTGTTAATCACTAGTGAGAACACTGGTCCTACCTTATCTCTGACTTTCTTTGTCAGCATCCTGGTGTCAATTCCATAGAGGGCTGGGACTTCTTCCTCTTGAAGCCATTCTGAGAGGGACTTGACAGAGTTCCAGTGGCTGTAGTGGTACGAGTAGTCCTGGACCAACAAGCCTGTGGCCTGTATTTAGTGAAAAGACAACAAATTAGACAATGTGGTTCACAATGGTGAAATGGAATATATCATAAAGAAAGTAAATGTGAGAAAATTACAATGCCGGGATTCGAACCCGGGACCCTGGCTTACATGACCAGTGCTCTACCAACTGAGCTATCCGGGCTTCCGTCGAAGCAAAGTAACAATCTCGGTCGGGGCATTGTAATTTTATCACATTTACTTTCTTTATGATATATTCAATTTACTTCAATCCTATCAATTATGATATTATGACAATGGTGAAAGTTTAAAGAGAAAATTGAGTTCTGGGAAAGGTAACAAATAATTTGTGAGCTTTCTTATTCTTTTTTATTAGTTTGGAAGATTATCATAGCAGAAATGTCCCCTAAAAAGGATTGCTCATCAAATGCTCTCACACTCAAAATATGACAAGAAACAGCTGAAATGTTTATGGGTCCCAGGACCCATATACACATTTTTGTGTGGAGTACATGTGACTCTTAGAAGGATTAAATCAATTTCTTATAATTTCGGTGATTCTAAAATCTTGCAGCATACACCAATTTTTATGTGCATTATATAACTAACCTTTCCCAATAGACCGCTTCTGTAATGTATACAAATTTATGCACATATATTCTCTGGACACCTAGTGACGAGCTATTCCATTAACCTGCCGTTTATAAATGAGCCTCAATGCTTGGAATCCAGTATGCATACATTATACTAGAGGTGTTGTGGATCAGTGGATAAGTCCCCGGACTGTGAACCACGAGGTCCGGGGTTCGAATCCCACCGCAGCACTAGCGTCCTTTGGCAAGACGTTAATCTACATTTGCCACTCTCCACCCAGGTGTTAAATGGGTACCCGGTAGGATGGCGAAAGTTAATGTCGTTTGCTTAGCATGTGAGCGTCACTGTACTGCCCTTTGCTGGAATGCTCCCCAGGGAGTGGAGAATGTGCATACATTGTGTGCGGGCGTGCCAGAATCCAATGACCGGGATAATAATATATATCAAGCGCTTTGGGCCACTTTGGGAAAGGCGCGTTATAAATGCCAGGTATTATTATTTGTTGCTATGTCTGGCAAGCCTCCGGCAAGCTTTAAGGTTTTCAAGAACAATCTTTGTTTGAAAGGTATATATAAAATTTGCATACATTACCGAAGCGGTCTATTGCTTTGAGACAGTTCCTTTCACAATTCAATTTCATGACCAGGGCGGTGTTTCATCAAGTGTTTTGTCAGTGATATTTACCGACAACTGTTATAAGCTACTGAAATCCTGGCATCTGATTGGCTGAGAGCAAATTTGTGGGTAAAAATCACTGACAAAACACTTGATGAAATGCTTCCCTGAACTCAACTTTATCTTTAATGCTGCATAATAAATGAATCACAACTGACACAACACTGGATTTTTTCAATTCACAAATGATTCTTACTGCGAAACTGGCCGTTGTTTACAATTTGCAAAAGTTTCATGTCATGAATTTTCCAGGTTTGCACTTTTCTCTCAAAATGCCATTTCTAGATAATTTGGTATTATTTCCCAAACTGTGTTTATTATCAAATGCACACAGAAACAAAAACAAATAAATAAATCATTATATTTATCAAGTAGACAAAGATCTTTTACATATTTTTGTATTATATTTCTAAATATTTTTTTTCCAAGCAGTTGAAATAACAATTATCAAATCAACTTTCATGATTAATTTTCAAAAGTAAACAGCAGGTGCTAATTATAACATACACATTACTTATAATTATCAGAAAGAAAGGAGATCAGTTTACCTGTATTTTCTCAGATTCCACGTGCTTCATAAGACCATGTTCATCTACAGCCTTGGTGTCTGGTACTCCATAGTTACCAACAATGGGATAAGTCAGGGTCAAGATCTGACCTCTATAGCTTGGATCGGTCAGGGATTCTGGGTATCTGTCCAAACAAAGTCAGAACAAACAAAAATCGTCCTCTGTTTCTGAAGCATCTTTTGTTCATGTCATGAAATAAAAAAGAAAAGGTGAAAACAAGTCTCTTCTCTTTTTGTATAAGTGCTGACAGATCAAAGTAGGAATCATCTGCCACAAAATTGATTTCCATGATATTGAAGCCATGCCTCTTGTGAAATTTCTAACACCTCAATCATGCTTTCAACAACATTTTCCCAGAGAAAAGGTACTCATCTAGATTTATGTTTATTTTCATGGTGACAGGCATGATTGAAACTACCTGTAACAATCTCATAGGTCATAAATTACTGGAGAGCAGATTTCAAAATCAGGCCGAAATGTCCATACTGCTACATGTACTTGTAATAGTTTAGATAAGCAGGTATCTCAAATTCTTATATTTATATATATGTATAATAATAGCTCATGCTAAACATTTTCATGGGTAGAAAGGGCAAGATCACAATTATATAGCACAGTGATTGATACTTTTTCTTTATAGTAATTTCGATACAGACAATGCATAATATTTCAGTATACACAGGTCTGAGGAATTGGACCAATGTTCCTTGATAATGATGAAGATTAGAAGTGAAGATTTTTACCCCACAAGCCCTGTGTTGAAGACAAGCTCTCCAGCCACTGATCTGTGATGACCAAAGGAATAGCCAGTGAAGGTTGTACCATCTTGGAGAATGAGATGAGCTGAATTAGGCTGCAAAAATATAATAAATAAAAATATCAGTTCACTGTATGAATAGAAGAGCCTACAATATACAAAAATGTTCAGTTCATACTTCATAGTCAAATACAATATAACAAATTATTCCAACTATAGTAATAGTAAGGTGTGAATAATTTTTACCAGTAACTTGTTAAAAGATTCATTGAAGGATTTTTTTTTTTTTTTTTGCAAATAACACAATCCTATTTTGGCTACATCATTTTTCATATATTTTCTTAACTAGTGAAGAACAAACATTTCCTTTGATTACTCAAGAAATGACAAAATTACAATAATCCTATCTTGCAAATCACAGAACGTTGTATTGAGGAATGATGACATTTTCCGGAAACATATCCATCTTCAATAACCTTTTCCATAGAGAAATTGTTAATTTCATTGGGGGCATTTGCAAACAAAACATTTCAACATTGGTCATTTTACTACACAGAATGCAAGAATTAAATGCAAGAGGGCATTTTATCTATCTATCGTGATCTCTTGCAGGATTTTTCCATCATTGTCTGGTAAAAATACTATAAAATTTCCATACCATTCACTCTGAAATGCAAAAGAAAATTGTATAAGCCCTTTAAATTCTCATTTATCACCTAGGTACCTTCTTTTTCTCTTTCTGAAGACTAGAACTTGTTGAGAGGAACCTGGACTTGTTAGCAAGGTAGCGAGGGAGGGACCAAGTCTTCTTCAGAAATCCAGATGCTGCTGTCAGACGAGCCATAATACTATGCACTCTCAGGGGGCAACTCCAATTTTGTTGATGTTCAAGTTAACCTACATTTTGTATATTAACCATTTACACAGAGAAAATTAATAAGCCAGATAAGAAAGTTGCATCATCATTTCATACACAGGTTGACTGCTTTATCATAGGCATACGAGGGGGTTTGACAACAGTAGAAACTAGAATTCAATGAATTTATACATTTAATTTACAGTAAATTCATTCCTTCTTTCCTTATGAATTACAGCTTTTGGACAAATGCATTATTCACAATGCTTCCATAATCTGTTGATTTTTATGTTTTGGGAATTTTGAATTTTCATATTGATTTAAATTCATAAATAAGAATGACTTTTCTTTAATGGGCTTTACCTAACATTGAACCCAGTTTGCCACTCTCTTTATCTTGGAAGGTTTGCTTCATTGCCAATCTTAATATCAACGTTTTCAGAACTTCAACAAATCCATCCCAGCAATCAATTTCATGCGAGTATAACGTAAAATTTTAAAAGTTTAACATACATTTTACATTAATTTTGTACATTGTTTTTAGTGACATTGAGGGGTGTGGTAATGAAAGTCTACGTGTCCTTGTCTGGTCAGGCTAGGGCCAGGCTAACTATACACAGCGCTGTACGACCTGCCCATTCTCTAGCGTTGCGAACCGCGACTACAAAAGTGCGACTACATGCTTTTCGCTGAGATTACATATATTTTTCATCTAAAAATTAAACTAAATAAAACTTCAACTATTTAATGATTGCATTCATTAAGTCAAATTTAGTTAACCAACTTACAACTTACAACTTACCAAAAACTATGATTTATTGCATCATCTGCCTACAGTCGAATGGCAGAATGTAATCGTGCTGCACTTATTGAAAGGTCACATCCATGCAAAATATACACAGCGCTGTCGCAAAGCGGTACCACGATGGTCCGGTTTTGACAGTCAAAAGTTGAAATTTTATACCCTGTGGACATTGCCTGATGGCTTGCTCGGGACTGAACTTCAACAATTCCATCCAAGCAATCGATTTCATGTGAGTACCGGTATAACGTAAAATTGGAAGTTTAAGTTTTAACATACATTTTAAATTAATTTTGTAGATTGTTTTTAGTGGCATTGAGGGGTGTCACAATCAAAGTCTATGTGTCCTTGTCGTCAGGCTAGGGCCAGGCAAGCATTTATTACAATCCATGAAGTCTTGATCTATTAAAACATGAATAAACAAATAAAATGGCTAATCCAAGGCTAAGTCTGCAGCTTTCAAAGACTATGTATTGATTGGGTCATGAACAAGTCAGGTGAGGAGTTCAGCAGTGATCTATGAATTTGTAGTTATTTTCCTCATCCTCACTTCATCTTTTATTTAATATCTCACTTTCACTTCCGATTGTAAAAAGTCATTTTGAGAGGACATTGCCCTTTATACCAGAAGTCACTACCACTCCTATGTTATCACATTTATTTATCAACAAGTGGTCAGCTGCATAGCCATGCCCATGCACATTAGTGACTCACTCTCAATTCAAGGAACAACACTTTCTTCTTCATCCTGCTACACTAGCAAGGGATAAGAACAAAGACTTCTCATCTTCACCTTTGCTAGAGACACTTCTCAAAGTTTTCTCATCGAGTTAACACAATAATTTAAGGATGTCATCTCTTCACTTCTGAATTTGTTTCCTGCACTTCAATTGGAGCAATTTCTACAATTCACTACTTTACAGTCTATACTCCATCATCTCACCTGGTGAAATTTGTACTATCTCTTTATTATTCTCTGCAATTCACTCAGAGAACAGTCCAAATCTCGCTTGTGCTAGCCAAGTATTTTTGTGATCATTTATGTGGTGATATCTACATAATTGGAATCGGATAGTGCAATATTTGAAACTTTTGACATTTTGGAGCCTTGGATAGCCAGGATTAGCTTTGTGAGTGTAACAAAAAAAAAAAAAATTGGCTATATACGCCTTTTACATCACAAAGCCAGGCGTTTTTCCCCAGCAATCTAATTGCGCACGGGTTAGCAGGACATGGAAATGCCCTGAAATAGCACTTTCCTGATAACTCCCGCGACCGACAGGTCCTTCACGACAGCGTTTCCTCCTAGGGAAACTTTTGGAATTAGTACGTGTTTTTGATCGTACGTATTTTTACAAAAAAATCCCCAAAAAGAGCATAAGAAATTTCTGAGAACTCACCAGTGTTTGTGTATCCATGCCTCCTCTTGTCATGTAGATATAAAATGGCGGCTGCGTGCGACGGCGCGCGATACAACCATAATTGAAACTATACGTCGCCGACAGGGCGCGCCGTCGCATGCACCCGCCATTTTATATCCGCATGACAAGAGCTAACCTGTGCGCTTTGCTGGGGAAAAATGCCTGGCTTCGTAATGTAAAAGGCGTATAGCCAATTTTTTTTTTTTTTACACTCACAAAGCTAATCCTGGCCACTCATAGGTACACGCCATTGCCGACTGTGTAGTAACGCAGCCAACACACATCCCATACCTAAACTGCATCACTGTGCATTTTTGGCTATATTTAATTGAATATAATATATTACAGTTTACTTACATCCAAAGAATTATATTGAATAATAGATGATTAAAACTTACCAGGTTGTTTTGTGACCTTTGAAGAGGGTTTCCTGAAATTTTGGGTCCTTTTTGTCGATAACTGCTATCGAGACTGTCCCGTCAGCATCCAGTTTGTATTTTTCACAATTATGATGAAGGGAGCCCTCAGCGCTCGTAGTAGTACCGGCGCGATGGGTTCGTCGATCTCCTACGAAGACCTGAAAGGGCCAAACTGACGACGTAAAAAAAGAAAAAATATTACGTACGTACGTAATATTTTTTATTTTTTTACGTCGTCAGTTTGGCCCTTCCAGGTCTTCGTAGAATAGCTTGTGTGCGTAACATTCTGCGTACGTATCTACGGTGCGTAACCATGTAGAGCGGCCTCACTAGTGCGCAACATTATTGAGAGCAGTCGTGATCCGTATGGAGGTGTGGGTAACAAGTACCAAAAAGAGGGCTGTAAATGTAAGTTTTTATAACTTTCTACATTTTGTATCTTAACGAACTGATAACTTAAAATCTAAAGAATGATACTTAAGTATCAGTTTGCCCACAAAAATATCAATTTCAAACAAAATTACATCTGTATCCCCAATACCCAGTACCGTATACACACATGTATATGATTCTAATGGTCAATATGACCATTGCTTGCTGATGTGATCCTGGCTAGCCTTGGAGAATCAAGAATCAAGGTACGTGGAGATAATTCATTTGTCCCATTCAGAAACGGTAAAAGGAAAAACAGAATATTAAGTAAAAACCGTTGCAATTTTCTGTTTTACAAACAGAAAAACGGTCATTAGTTAATATTTTTTGTTAAGGTTAAAAACTTGAAAAACGAAAATATGATAAACAATCAAGGTACGTGGAGATAATTCATTTGTCCCATTCAGAAACGGTAAAAGGAAAAACAGAATATTAAGTAAAAACCGTTGCAATTTTCTGTTTTACAAACAGAAAAACGGTCATTAGTTAATATTTTTTGTTAAGGTTAAAAACTTGAAAAACGAAAATATGATAAACCCTCTTTTTTGGTTTTACTGTTTTCTTAAAAATTGTTTTTTCCCATTTTATCCGCAGAAATGAGAAATTGATCACCTTTTTCTGATTTCTATTTTTAATTTTTAATTATTTGTTCTAAAAATAGAAAATTAAACACCTTTTCAGATTTTGTTTCTCCGTTTTACTTCCTTACAAATTGAAAATTAAATGCCAGTACTTGTTCTGATTTCAATTTTCTATTTTGCTTTCGGAAAATGAATAAATGAATAAATGAAGACTGCCCTCTACGAAATTGAAAATTAAATGCCGGTACTTGTTCTGATTTCTATTTTCTATTTTGCTTTTGGTAAATGAATAAATGAATAAATGAAAACTGCCCTCTACGAAATTGAAAATTAAATGCCGGTACTTGTTCTGATTTCAATTTTCTATTTTGCTTTCGGTAAATGAATAAATGAATAAATGAAGACTGCCCTCTACGAAATTGAAAATTAAATGCCGGTACTTGTTCTGATTTCTATTTTCTATTTTCTATTTTGCTTTCGGTAAATGAATAAATGAAGACTGCCCTCTACGTTTTTTTTTTTTTTTTTAAACTGAGGGCCACTGCAGGGGAGGGCAAGGACCTAGCCCCTTGAAAATGAATGCTTTGTGCCCCCTCCCCCTCCCTCTACACACCAACCTGAAGTGAGCGCACAGCCCCAGCGCACAGTGAGATATCGCGATCGCATAATATCCCCCTTTTTAGCCAATATAAACACGCCTGTGTCAGTGCCGGTCGGCGGCGTTGAAAAAGATTGATAGTCTAGTATTCGCAGACCCTAATTTCAATAAAAATTGCTACCGTTATTATGTAGAAATATAGACCCCTTTATCATTTTCTGGGCATCAATATGCACCCCTAATTCGATGAGTTATCTATCAAAGACCATTCCTGTGAAATTGAAAGAAATTTAAAGAAGATCTGAGTTAGCGGGGGCACTTAAACCGCCCCCATGTCGAATAATTGGGAAATTCCGCCTCCTCAAAAGTGGCATATCGGAGAATATTTTTATCAGTTTGGGGGCTCCATAGAGCCCTTTATCATTTTCTGTGCATCAATGTGCACCCCTAATTCGATGAGTTATCTATCAAAGACCATTCCTGTGAAATTAAAAGAAATTTAAAGAAGATCTGAGTTAGCGGGGGCACTTAAACCGCCCCCATGTCGAATAATTGGGAAATGCTGCCTCCTCAAAAGTGACAAATCGGAGAATGTTTTTATCAGTTTGGGGGGGGGGCTCCATAGACCCCTTTATCATTTTCTGTGCATCAATGTGCACCCCTAATTCGATGAGTTATCTATCAAAGACCATTCCTGTGAAATTAAAAGAAATTTAAAGAAGATCTGAGTTAGCGGGGGCACTTAAACCGCCCCCATGTCGAATAATTGGGAAATTCCGCCTCCTCAAAAGTGGCATATCGGAGAATATTTTTATCAGTTTGGGGGCTCCATAGACCCCTTTATCATTTTCTGTGCATCAATGTGCACCCCTAATTCGATCAGTTATCTATCAAAGACCATTCCTGAGAAATTAAAAGAAATTTAAAGAAGATCTGAGTTAGCGGGGGCACTTAAACCGCCCCCATGTCGAATAATTGGGAAATTCTGCCTCCTCAAAAGTGACAAATCGGAGAATGTTTTTATCAGTTTGGGGGGGGGGGGCTCCATAGACCCCTTTATCAATTTCTGTGCATCAATGTGCACCCTTAATTCGATCAGTTATCTATCAAAGACCATTCCTGTGAAATTAAAAGAAATTTAAAGAAGATCTGAGTTAGCGGGGGCACTTAAACCGGGAATTGGGGATAACATCGCTAGTCATAAGGACAGTGGCTCATAAGGACCGCTATTCATAACGTGTAATTCCCTTACCTGTAGGGTCACTATTCATAAAATCATAAGGAGCATTATTCATAAGGATTGCTTTTCATAATTATCAGAAGAGGGTTGCTATTCATAATCAACGAAAAGGGTCATTACTCATAAGGGCCGCTATACATAATACAGATACAGGGTGGCTATTCATAATACCAAATCGGGGTCGTTAATTATAAGGGTCGGTTCTCATAATCGAAGAAGAGGGTCGCTATTCATAATAGGAGAAGTAAAAAAATATTGAGGTGTGGGGGGGGGGGGGTGGCCTGTATTATTATTACCCTCCTCCCCCCCCCCCCCCCCCGATATTTTGGATTATGATACATTAACTTAAAACTAATAATTATCCAAACTCTTGATGTTTGATCTTAACGATTAGAAGTAAGGAAATAAATGCAATAATTTCAATGCGAAAATATCGAAGAAAATTCGTTCGCTCGCATTGTTATTTTCAATTAATGGTTAAGGGGTTTTGTCCATTGGTGTAGATCCGGGCATTTCTTCTTTTCATTAAAAACCATTTGGGGATGCACTTAAATATGAATTATTTATTTGCCTTGTTTTCTACCCTTTTATCTTTTTTTGTAGTACGTTACTGCGTTAGTCTTGAATTTTCTCTCTCTTTTCTTACCCCTCCCCCCTCTCACTCTCTCTTATTCTTATAGCTTCTCCACTTTTCTTTCATTCTTTACCCCACAATTTCTTTTCATTTACCTTTGGCTCTTCCAATGTAGTCTGATTTTTTTGTGTTCCGTCACCTTGATTGCTAATTTCATAATATTTTAAAGGAACCTGCAGACTTTACAAGCTCTGCTTTTTATGCAGATTCCTTCATATTTCCAACTCATTTATTGTCATTGTTACAATCTACTGGCATTTTTTGCTATACTGAATTACTTTGCCACACTGTATTGTTATAATCAAATGTATTGTCTTATATTGTGTTTATATTTTTGTTATTTATTTTGTGAAATATGAGAATAAATTCAAAATTCAAATTCAAATTCAAAATGCATCTTTTATCGACAGATTTTTGAAAAATTTCCTGATGTAGGAGGGTCTCTTCGCTCAATGGTGTATCTAGGGGGCAGAGGGGGGATGTGCCCCTTGCAGCACTTGGAGTGGGCCCAAAAAACGCAAAGGAGAGAAAGAAAAATAGGGGGAAATGAATAAAAAAATCCTAATCTTTACGGATCACCGCCCCAAATCCGCAAGGTGAATGCACTAGAAATCTAGTTTTTGAAGGTTTGAAATGCGAAAATATTCCAAAGCTGGTCGCTTTGCTCCCTCGCATAATTATTTTCTTTCAGGATCTCGTAATTTCGCTCCCGTAGTATATAGTTCTTAAATAACTTCAATCCCATTATGGGATAAAGTGTATAAAACAGCATTTGCAAAGGTTCAACTTTTGAAAGAAATCTCAACTTCAGGTCGCCTTGCTGAATTTCTCGAATCTTTCTCAAGCCTATAGGGTTTTTGTTAGTTGTGATCCCGATTGCAGAAGTGAGGGAATAGAAAACCGTTTATCAATGTATAAAATTAATTCGAGCTTCTCTACCGTTCAGCTGCGGTGGTCAAATGCAAAATTTCCTGGGTAAAATGCACAAGAAATTGCGTTTTTTAGTGTTAAATTTAAACATTTGCCGCTCGGTCGCTTTGCTCCCTGGCTTGTACAATAACGTAGATAAGTTTAGACCCCCGGGGGGGAGGGGGGGGGGGTAACTTCATTGTTTGCTCCGGGCGCCATAATCCCTAGATACGCCCCTGAATTCGCTCCCTCGAATGTGAAATGTTGCGTCCAAATAATTGAAAAGCGGACCGGGCGTCAAACTATAATTTTCCACCTAAAAACATTATTTGCTACAAGCCGTTATCTTTCTCTCAAATTTGCTAAAACGTCAAAGCTTTCACGTTTCGCGCGGAAAGGGGGAAATTCCCCTTCCCTTCACCCACCCCTGTTACATACAGTGCAGTTTTGCGTCTAAAATAACTAAAAAGCAGCCAGGGCGCCGAACTAACTTTCCGCCTTAAAAAAGTTCTACGAGCCGTTTTTCTCTCAGATTTGCTGTAAAACCTAAGAGCTTTCGCGCTATGCGCGGAAGGGAGGAAACTGCCCCTCCCTCCCTGGACAACTACCCCCTTAGGTCAACTACCCCCAGGACATCTCTTCCTTATGTTCGTTCATATTTTCATCCTTTTATCTTTTCTTCTGTCCTAAACTTAATTTTGCTTTATCTTTCTGCATTTGTTTTCCCTTTCTTTTCTCATGTTATTATTTGTTTCAGTATCATTTTATCTTTATCTTTCCTTTATTTTTTCCCCTTCTTCTTTACTTCTAACCTTCCTTTCGACTCTCTTTATTTTCTTCTTCCTTTCCTTCTTTGCTTATGTTATTCTTTGTTTTGGGCTTTCTTTCATCCTCTCTTTCTGTCCTTTCTCATGTTGATCTTTCTTCATCTTCTCTTGTTGTCTTCTCTCATGCCCTTTTTTGTTTTGATCTATCTTTGTTCTTTTCTTTCTGCATTTTGATCGTTCTTAGATTTTCTCTTTCTGTTTTTCCATATATTGTTCTTTGCTCCCTTTCTTATCTTCTATTGCTGTCTTTCCCTTATAAATGTTATTCTTTGTTTTATCCTTCCATCATTTTGTATTTTTTCTCTCCTTATGTTTTCCTTTATTTTTTCCTACTATATCATCTCTTTCATCTTTTATACCCTACCCCGTGTATTTCTCCATTATTTTCTTTTTATCTTCGCGTTTGCTCTTTCCTCTATCTCTTAATCTTCCTTTCTTCCTTTTATCATCTTCTCTGTGCTATCTTTCTTATTCTAGCATCTTCTTCTCTTTCCTTCTTTTATGTTTTCATATGCTTTTATTTTCTAGTTTCTTCCTTTATCATTTTGTATGATTTTGTTTTATATTTCTCTTCTAGTTTTCTCCAGAAGGGTGCGGTTCTTGCGAAGAAACCTGCCAAAATCTGTGACGTCATTTAAACCTAACTGAGATCTATAGGATGCGTTCACAAGCGCCGGAAGTGGGGGGGGGGGGGCGATGTCGCCCCCAACAAAAAGGTGCGGGGCAAAACGCGTTTTCGACCTCCCCATAGGCGTAAATGCAAATGCGAAAAATTTCGACATTTCGACAAAATTACATGTATTCCAGTATTAAACTATCTAAATATGAGGATATTGGAGCACCTCGCTGCCCGTGATGAGGTGGTAGTCGAGCCAATATTGCCCTTCTCAAAATCCTCAAGGGGCTGCAGCCCTTCGTAGGCATTATATCCCCCTTCAAGTCATCCACGGAATTGTACAAGCTAGGGAGCAAAGGGATTTTTTTGTGGGGGGGGGGGGGCACTTAATCTGCAAAACGTCATTTCTTATTCAATGTACTGAGGAAAATTCGCAAATAACCACTGCAATCTAGGCCAAGTTCCAAATACTGAACATTGATAAAAGTCCCTTTTCTCAATTCTTTCTCAAATGGGGGCACAGCACTGAAGGAACAAGTGAGAAATAATCAAGGAATTTAGGAAGGCCATCGAAAGTTGATATTTCTTTCAAATGTATATAGAACATTTGAAAATGCGACTTTATATGCTTTAACATAAATTATACTAGGGCAAAATATTGAAAAACAAAACAAAAACAGGGGCGTAACTAGTACTAACTACGAGGGGATATGGGGCACGTGCCCCGCAAATTAGATGGGGTGAGAAAGAGGAGAAAAGAGAAAAAGACGGGGGAGAAGAAAAGGAAGAGAAATAAGACAATAATTGGACCCCTTTTTTGTTTTGCTTTCTTTTTGTTTTGTTCAAGCGGACCCTGCTCGCCAGGGCCCCCTATAATAAGGGCTGTGTATCATGGATTTGCTTTGAACTAAATTCAATTCAATCCAATTTATTCTCATTTCCAGCAAAAACATTTCCTCGGAAATTAGACATTGAAATATATAAATTATAAAACAATATAATGTATAACTTTTCTTTAAACTTCACCATCAACCTGACATTATTCCATCAGTGCCAATGGTATACTATAAAGCATACTGCTTGTATGTAAACAACTATAGGACCAACGACTTTAAGTCCTCTCCAAGGGACTTGGGGTTAATGCCTTACCAAAGGACACGAGTGTATCCTGGTTTCGAACCCGGGCCCTTCAATTACAAAGCCACTGCTCGACCACTGAGCTATCTTGCTCTTTCTCATGATTATGGACATGATAGAACAGCACCTGATGGCAACACCAACTACAGCAACCCCCCCACCAGGCTATGTCATTTATGAATTACTTTTACGAAAATAATCAGTAATGTGTGCTTTTACCGAGGCAAGGTGGGCCGAATGGCTCAACGTGGTCGGACTGATTCGGTGGGGTGGGGCACAGGGGCGTAGCCAGGATTTTTCAATAGGGGGAGGGGGCAGACGTGAAGGATCCAACCGCGTAGCCAGGATTTCATTTTAGGGGGGCTGTTGTGGGGCACGCGCAGAGTGCGAAATTTGTGATGAGCACGCAAAGCGTGCTCCCCAGGGGGTGGGACAACTACCCCTGTTCTATCATGTCCATAATCATGAGAAAGAGCGAGATAGCACAGTGGTCGAGCAGTGGCTTTGTAATTGAAGGGCCCGGGTTCGAAACCAGGATACACTCGTGTCCTTTGGTAAGGCATTAACCCCAAGTCCCTCGGAGAGGACTTAAAGTCGTTGGTCCTATAGTTGTTTACATACAAGCAGTATGCTTTATAGTATACCATTGGCACTGATGGAATAATGTCAGGTTGATGGTGAAGTTTAAAGAAAAGTTATACATTATATTGTTTTATAATTTATATATTTCAATGTCTAATTTCCGAGGAAATGTTTTTGCTGGAAATGAGAATAAATTGGATTGAATTGAATTTAGTTCAAAGCAAATCCATGATACACAGCCCTTATTATAGGGGGCCCTGGCGAGCAGGGTCCGCTTGAACAAAACAAAAAGAAAGCAAAACAAAAAGGGGTCCAATTATTGTCTTATTTCTCTTCCTTTTCTTCTCCCCCGTCTTTTTCTCTTTTCTCCTCTTTCTCACCCCATCTAATTTGCGGGGCACGTGCCCCATATCCCCTCGTAGTTAGTACTAGTTACGCCCCTGTTTTTGTTTTGTTTTTCAATATTTTGCCCCAGTATAATTTATGTTAAAGCATATAAAGTCGCATTTTCAAATGTTCTATATAAATTTGAAAGAAATATCAACTTTCGATGGCCTTCCTAAATTCCTTGATTATTTCTCACTTGTTCCTTCAGTGCTGTGCCCCCATTTGAGAAAGAATTGAGAAAAGGGACTTTTATCAATGTTCAGTATTTGGAACTTGGCCTAGATTGCAGTGGTTATTTGCGAATTTTCCTCAGTACATTGAATAAGAAATGACGTTTTGCAGATTAAGTGCCCCCCCCCCCACAAAAAAATCCCTTTGCTCCCTAGCTTGTACAATTCCGTGGATGACTTGAAGGGGGATATAATGCCTACGAAGGGCTGCAGCCCCTTGAGGATTTTGAGAAGGGCAATATTGGCTCGACTACCACCTCATCACGGGCAGCGAGGTGCTCCAATATCCTCATATTTAGATAGTTTAATACTGGAATACATGTAATTTTGTCGAAATGTCGAAATTTTTCGCATTTGCATTTACGCCTATGGGGAGGTCGAAAACGCGTTTTGCCCCGCACCTTTTTGTTGGGGGCGACATCGCCCCCCCCCCCACTTCCGGCGCTTGTGAACGCATCCTATAGATCTCAGTTAGGTTTAAATGACGTCACAGATTTTGGCAGGTTTCTTCGCAAGAACCGCACCCTTCTGGAGAAAACTAGAAGAGAAATATAAAACAAAATCATACAAAATGATAAAGGAAGAAAATAGAAAATAAAAGCATATGAAAACATAAAAGAAGGAAAGAGAAGAAGATGCTAGAATAAGAAAGATAGCACAGAGAAGATGATAAAAGGAAGAAAGGAAGATTAAGAGATAGAGGAAAGAGCAAACGCGAAGATAAAAAGAAAATAATGGAGAAATACACGGGGTAGGGTATAAAAGATGAAAGAGATGATATAGTAGGAAAAAATAAAGGAAAACATAAGGAGAGAAAAAATACAAAATGATGGAAGGATAAAACAAAGAATAACATTTATAAGGGAAAGACAGCAATAGAAGATAAGAAAGGGAGCAAAGAACAATATATGGAAAAACAGAAAGAGAAAATCTAAGAACGATCAAAATGCAGAAAGAAAAGAACAAAGAAAGATCAAAACAAAAAAGGGCATGAGAGAAGACAACAAGAGAAGATGAAGAAAGATCAACATGAGAAAGGACAGAAAGAGAGGATGAAAGAAAGCCCAAAACAAAGAATAACATAAGCAAAGAAGGAAAGGAAGAAGAAAATAAAGAGAGTCGAAAGGAAGGTTAGAAGTAAAGAAGAAGGGGAAAAAATAAAGGAAAGATAAAGATAAAATGATACTGAAACAAATAATAACATGAGAAAAGAAAGGGAAAACAAATGCAGAAAGATAAAGCAAAATTAAGTTTAGGACAGAAGAAAAGATAAAAGGATGAAAATATGAACGAACATAAGGAAGAGATGTCCTGGGGGTAGTTGACCTAAGGGGGTAGTTGTCCAGGGAGGGAGGGGCAGTTTCCTCCCTTCCGCGCATAGCGCGAAAGCTCTTAGGTTTTACAGCAAATCTGAGAGAAAAACGGCTCGTAGAACTTTTTTAAGGCGGAAAGTTAGTTCGGCGCCCTGGCTGCTTTTTAGTTATTTTAGACGCAAAACTGCACTGTATGTAACAGGGGTGGGTGAAGGGAAGGGGAATTTCCCCCTTTCCGCGCGAAACGTGAAAGCTTTGACGTTTTAGCAAATTTGAGAGAAAGATAACGGCTTGGAGCAAATAATGTTTTTAGGTGGAAAATTATAGTTTGACGCCCGGTCCGCTTTTCAATTATTTGGACGCAACATTTCACATTCGAGGGAGCGAATTCAGGGGCGTATCTAGGGATTATGGCGCCCGGAGCAAACAATGAAGTTACCCCCCCCCCCTCCCCCCCGGGGGTCTAAACTTATCTACGTTATTGTACAAGCCAGGGAGCAAAGCGACCGAGCGGCAAATGTTTAAATTTAACACTAAAAAACGCAATTTCTTGTGCATTTTACCCAGGAAATTTTGCATTTGACCACCGCAGCTGAACGGTAGAGAAGCTCGAATTAATTTTATACATTGATAAACGGTTTTCTATTCCCTCACTTCTGCAATCGGGATCACAACTAACAAAAACCCTATAGGCTTGAGAAAGATTCGAGAAATTCAGCAAGGCGACCTGAAGTTGAGATTTCTTTCAAAAGTTGAACCTTTGCAAATGCTGTTTTATACACTTTATCCCATAATGGGATTGAAGTTATTTAAGAACTATATACTACGGGAGCGAAATTACGAGATCCTGAAAGAAAATAATTATGCGAGGGAGCAAAGCGACCAGCTTTGGAATATTTTCGCATTTCAAACCTTCAAAAACTAGATTTCTAATGCATTCACCTTGCGGATTTGGGGCGGTGATCCGTAAAGATTAGGATTTTTTTATTCATTTCCCCCTATTTTTCTTTCTCTCCTTTGCGTTTTTTGGGCCCACTCCAAGTGCTGCAAGGGGCACATCCCCCTCTGCCCCCTAGATACACCATTGAGCGAAGAGACCCTCCTACATCAGGAAATTTTTCAAAAATCTGTCGATAAAAGATGCATTTTGAATTTGAATTTGAATTTTGAATTTATTCTCATATTTCACAAAATAAATAACAAAAATATAAACACAATATAAGACAATACATTTGATTATAACAATACAGTGTGGCAAAGTAATTCAGTATAGCAAAAAATGCCAGTAGATTGTAACAATGACAATAAATGAGTTGGAAATATGAAGGAATCTGCATAAAAAGCAGAGCTTGTAAAGTCTGCAGGTTCCTTTAAAATATTATGAAATTAGCAATCAAGGTGACGGAACACAAAAAAATCAGACTACATTGGAAGAGCCAAAGGTAAATGAAAAGAAATTGTGGGGTAAAGAATGAAAGAAAAGTGGAGAAGCTATAAGAATAAGAGAGAGTGAGAGGGGGGAGGGGTAAGAAAAGAGAGAGAAAATTCAAGACTAACGCAGTAACGTACTACAAAAAAAGATAAAAGGGTAGAAAACAAGGCAAATAAATAATTCATATTTAAGTGCATCCCCAAATGGTTTTTAATGAAAAGAAGAAATGCCCGGATCTACACCAATGGACAAAACCCCTTAACCATTAATTGAAAATAACAATGCGAGCGAACGAATTTTCTTCGATATGTTCGCATTGAAATTATTGCATTTATTTCCTTACTTCTAATCGTTAAGATCAAACATCAAGAGTTTGGATAATTATTAGTTTTAAGTTAATGTATCATAATCCAAAATATCGGGGGGGGGGGGGGGGGGGGGGGGGAGGGTAATAATAATACAGGCCACCCCCCCCCCCACACCTCAATATTTTTTTACTTCTCCTATTATGAATAGCGACCCTCTTCTTCGATTATGAGAACCGACCCTTATAATTAACGACCCCGATTTGGTATTATGAATAGCCACCCTGTATCTGTATTATGTATAGCGGCCCTTATGAGTAATGACCCTTTTCGTTGATTATGAATAGCAACCCTCTTCTGATAATTATGAAAAGCAATCCTTATGAATAATGCTCCTTATGATTTTATGAATAGTGACCCTACAGGTAAGGGAATTACACGTTATGAATAGCGGTCCTTATGAGCCACTGTCCTTATGACTAGCGATGTTATCCCCAATTCCCGGTTTAAGTGGCCCCGCTAGCTCAGATCTTCTTTAAATTTCTTTTAATTTCAGAAGAATGATCTTTGATAGATAACTCATCGAATTAGGGGTGCACATTGATGCACAGAAAATGATAAAGGGGTCTATGGAGCCCCCAAACTGATAAAAATATTCTCCGATATGCCACTTTTGAGGAGGCAGAATTTCCCAATTATTCGACATGGGGGCGGTTTAAGTGCCCCCGCTAACTCAGATCTTCTTTAAATTTCTTTTAATTTCACAGGAATTGTCTCTGATAGATAACTCATCGAATTAGGGGTGCACATTGATGCACAGAAAATGATAAAGGGCTCTATGGAGCCCCCAAACTGATAAAAAATATTCTCCGATATGCCACTTTTGAGGAGGCGGAATTTCCCAATTATTCGACATGGGGGCGGTTTAAGTGCCCCCGCTAACTCAGATCTTCTTTAAATTTCTTTTAATTTCACAGGAATGGTCTTTGATAGATAACTCATCGAATTAGGGGTGCACATTGATGCACAGAAAATGATAAAGGGGTCTATGGAGCCCCCCCCCCCCCAACTGATAAAAACATTCTCCGATTTGTCACTTTTGAGGAGGCAGCATTTCCCAATTATTCGACATGGGGGCGGTTTAAGTGCCCCCGCTAACTCAGATCTTCTTTAAATTTCTTTTAATTTCACAGGAATGGTCTTTGATAGATAACTCATCGAATTAGGGGTGCACATTGATGCACAGAAAATGATAAAGGGCTCTATGGAGCCCCCAAACTGATAAAAAATATTCTCCGATATGCCACTTTTGAGGAGGCGGAATTTCCCAATTATTCGACATGGGGGCGGTTTAAGTGCCCCCGCTAACTCAGATCTTCTTTAAATTTCTTTCAATTTCACAGGAATGGTCTTTGATAGATAACTCATCGAATTAGGGGTGCACATTGATGCACAGAAAATGATAAAGGGGTCTATGGACCCCCCCCCCCCCCCAACTGATAAAAACATTCTCCGATTTGTCACTTTTGAGGAGGCAGCATTTCCCAATTATTCGACATGGGGGCGGTTTAAGTGCCCCCGCTAACTCAGATCTTCTTTAAATTTCTTTTAATTTCACAGGAATGGTCTTTGATAGATAACTCATCGAATTAGGGGTGCACATTGATGCACAGAAAATGATAAAGGGCTCTATGGAGCCCCCAAACTGATAAAAATATTCTCCGATATGCCACTTTTGAGGAGGCGGAATTTCCCAATTATTCGACATGGGGGCGGTTTAAGTGCCCCCGCTAACTCAGATCTTCTTTAAATTTCTTTCAATTTCACAGGAATGGTCTTTGATAGATAACTCATCGAATTAGGGGTGCATATTGATGCCCAGAAAATGATAAAGGGGTCTATATTTCTACATAATAACGGTAGCAATTTTTATTGAAATTAGGGTCTGCGAATACTAGACTATCAATCTTTTTCAACGCCGCCGACCGGCACTGACACAGGCGTGTTTATATTGGCTAAAAAGGGGGATATTATGCGATCGCGATATCTCACTGTGCGCTGGGGCTGTGCGCTCACTTCAGGTTGGTGTGTAGAGGGAGGGGGAGGGGGCACAAAACATTCATTTTCAAGGGGCTAGGTCCTTGCCCTCCCCTGCAGTGGCCCTCAGTTTAAAAAAAAAAAAAAAAAAAAAAAAAAAAAAAAAAACGTAGAGGGCAGTCTTCATTTATTCATTTACCGAAAGCAAAATAGAAAATAGAAAATAGAAATCAGAACAAGTACCGGCATTTAATTTTCAATTTCGTAGAGGGCAGTCTTCATTTATTCATTTATTCATTTACCGAAAGCAAAATAGAAAATAGAAATCAGAACAAGTACCGGCATTTAATTTTCAATTTCGTAGAGGGCAGTCTTCATTTATTCATTTATTCATTTACCGAAAGCAAAATAGAAAATTGAAATCAGAACAAGTACCGGCATTTAATTTTCAATTTCGTAGAGGGCAGTTTTCATTTATTCATTTATTCATTTACCAAAAGCAAAATAGAAAATAGAAATCAGAACAAGTACCGGCATTTAATTTTCAATTTCGTAGAGGGCAGTCTTCATTTCTTCATTTATTCATTTTCCGAAAGCAAAATAGAAAATTGAAATCAGAACAAGTACTGGCATTTAATTTTCAATTTGTAAGGAAGTAAAACGGAGAAACAAAATCTGAAAAGGTGTTTAATTTTCTATTTTTAGAACAAATAATTAAAAATTAAAAATAGAAATCAGAAAAAGGTGATCAATTTCTCATTTCTGCGGATAAAATGGGAAAAAACAATTTTTAAGAAAACAGTAAAACCAAAAAAGAGGGTTTAAATCAAGGTACGTGGAGATAATTCATTTGTCCCATTCCGAAACGGAAAAAGGAAAAACAGATTATTGAGTAAAAACCGTTGCAATTTTCTGTTTTACAAACAGAAAAACGGTCATTAGTTAATATTTTTTGTTAAGGTTAAAAACTTGAAAAACGAAAATATGATAAACCCTCTTTTTTGGTTTTACTGTTTTCTTAAAAATTGTTTTTTCCCATTTTATCCGCAGAAATGAGAAATTGATCACCTTTTTCTGATTTCTATTTTTAATTTTTAATTATTTGTTCTAAAAAAAGAAAATTAAACACCTTTTCAGATTTTGTTTCTCCGTTTTACTTCCTTACAAATTGAAAATTAAATGCCAGTACTTGTTCTGATTTCTATTTTCTATTTTGCTTTCGGTAAATGAATAAATGAATAAATGAAGACTGCCCTCTACGAAATTGAAAATTAAATGCCGGTACTTGTTCTGATTTCTATTTTCTATTTTGCTTTTGGTAAATGAATAAATGAATAAATGAAAACTGCCCTCTACGAAATTGAAAATTAAATGCCGGTACTTGTTCTGATTTCTATTTTCTATTTTGCTTTCGGTAAATGAATAAATGAATAAATGAAGACTGCCCTCTACGAAATTGAAAATTAAATGCCGGTACTTGTTCTGATTTCTATTTTCTATTTTGCTTTCGGTAAATGAATAAATGAATAAATGAAGACTGCCCTCTAC
Organism: Heliocidaris erythrogramma; assembly: GCA_025617745.1. Taxonomy (NCBI): domain Eukaryota; kingdom Metazoa; phylum Echinodermata; class Echinoidea; order Camarodonta; family Echinometridae; genus Heliocidaris; species Heliocidaris erythrogramma. The sequence continues at coordinate 6,037,868 of CM046856.1, forward strand.
GAAATTGAAAATTAAATGCCGGTACTTGTTCTGATTTCTATTTTCTATTTTCTATTTTGCTTTCGGTAAATGAATAAATGAAGACTGCCCTCTACGTTTTTTTTTTTTTTTTTTTTTTTTTTTTTTTTTTAAACTGAGGGCCACTGCAGGGGAGGGCAAGGACCTAGCCCCTTGAAAATGAATGCTTTGTGCCCCCTCCCCCTCCCTCTACACACCAACCTGAAGTGAGCGCACAGCCCCAGCGCACAGTGAGATATCGCGATCGCATAATATCCCCCTTTTTAGCCAATATAAACACGCCTGTGTCAGTGCCGGTCGGCGGCGTTGAAAAAGATTGATAGTCTAGTATTCGCAGACCCTAATTTCAATAAAAATTGCTACCGTTATTATGTAGAAATATAGACCCCTTTATCATTTTCTGGGCATCAATATGCACCCCTAATTCGATGAGTTATCTATCAAAGACCATTCCTGTGAAATTGAAAGAAATTTAAAGAAGATCTGAGTTAGCGGGGGCACTTAAACCGCCCCCATGTCGAATAATTGGGAAATTCCGCCTCCTCAAAAGTGGCATATCGGAGAATATTTTTATCAGTTTGGGGGCTCCATAGACCCCTTTATCATTTTCTGTGCATCAATGTGCACCCCTAATTCGATGAGTTATCTATCAAAGATCATTCTTCTGAAATTAAAAGAAATTTAAAGAAGATCTGAGCTAGCGGGGCCACTTAAACCGGGAATTGGGGATAACATCGCTAGTCATAAGGACAGTGGCTCATAAGGACCGCTATTCATAACGTGTAATTCCCTTACCTGTAGGGTCACTATTCATAAAATCATAAGGAGCATTATTCATAAGGATTGCTTTTCATAATTATCAGAAGAGGGTTGCTATTCATAATCAACGAAAAGGGTCATTACTCATAAGGGCCGCTATACATAATACAGATACAGGGTGGCTATTCATAATACCAAATCGGGGTCGTTAATTATAAGGGTCGGTTCTCATAATCGAAGAAGAGGGTCGCTATTCATAATAGGAGAAGTAAAAAAATATTGAGGTGTGGGGGGGGGGGGTGGCCTGTATTATTATTACCCTCCTCCCCCCCCCCCCCCCCCCCCCGATATTTTGGATTATGATACATTAACTTAAAACTAATAATTATCCAAACTCTTGATGTTTGATCTTAACGATTAGAAGTAAGGAAATAAATGCAATAATTTCAATGCGAAAATATCGAAGAAAATTCGTTCGCTCGCATTGTTATTTTCAATTAATGGTTAAGGGGTTTTGTCCATTGGTGTAGATCCGGGCATTTCTTCTTTTCATTAAAAACCATTTGGGGATGCACTTAAATATGAATTATTTATTTGCCTTGTTTTCTACCCTTTTATCTTTTTTTGTAGTACGTTACTGCGTTAGTCTTGAATTTTCTCTCTCTTTTCTTACCCCTCCCCCCTCTCACTCTCTCTTATTCTTATAGCTTCTCCACTTTTCTTTCATTCTTTACCCCACAATTTCTTTTCATTTACCTTTGGCTCTTCCAATGTAGTCTGATTTTTTTGTGTTCCGTCACCTTGATTGCTAATTTCATAATATTTTAAAGGAACCTGCAGACTTTACAAGCTCTGCTTTTTATGCAGATTCCTTCATATTTCCAACTCATTTATTGTCATTGTTACAATCTACTGGCATTTTTTGCTATACTGAATTACTTTGCCACACTGTATTGTTATAATCAAATGTATTGTCTTATATTGTGTTTATATTTTTGTTATTTATTTTGTGAAATATGAGAATAAATTCAAAATTCAAATTCAAATTCAAAATGCATCTTTTATCGACAGATTTTTGAAAAATTTCCTGATGTAGGAGGGTCTCTTCGCTCAATGGTGTATCTAGGGGGCAGAGGGGGATGTGCCCCTTGCAGCACTTGGAGTGGGCCCAAAAAACGCAAAGGAGAGAAAGAAAAATAGGGGGAAATGAATAAAAAAATCCTAATCTTTACGGATCACCGCCCCAAATCCGCAAGGTGAATGCACTAGAAATCTAGTTTTTGAAGGTTTGAAATGCGAAAATATTCCAAAGCTGGTCGCTTTGCTCCCTCGCATAATTATTTTCTTTCAGGATCTCGTAATTTCGCTCCCGTAGTATATAGTTCTTAAATAACTTCAATCCCATTATGGGATAAAGTGTATAAAACAGCATTTGCAAAGGTTCAACTTTTGAAAGAAATCTCAACTTCAGGTCGCCTTGCTGAATTTCTCGAATCTTTCTCAAGCCTATAGGGTTTTTGTTAGTTGTGATCCCGATTGCAGAAGTGAGGGAATAGAAAACCGTTTATCAATGTATAAAATTAATTCGAGCTTCTCTACCGTTCAGCTGCGGTGGTCAAATGCAAAATTTCCTGGGTAAAATGCACAAGAAATTGCGTTTTTTAGTGTTAAATTTAAACATTTGCCGCTCGGTCGCTTTGCTCCCTGGCTTGTACAATAACGTAGATAAGTTTAGACCCCCGGGGGGGGGGGGGGGGGTAACTTCATTGTTTGCTCCGGGCGCCATAATCCCTAGATACGCCCCTGAATTCGCTCCCTCGAATGTGAAATGTTGCGTCCAAATAATTGAAAAGCGGACCGGGCGTCAAACTATAATTTTCCACCTAAAAACATTATTTGCTACAAGCCGTTATCTTTCTCTCAAATTTGCTAAAACGTCAAAGCTTTCACGTTTCGCGCGGAAAGGGGGAAATTCCCCTTCCCTTCACCCACCCCTGTTACATACAGTGCAGTTTTGCGTCTAAAATAACTAAAAAGCAGCCAGGGCGCCGAACTAACTTTCCGCCTTAAAAAAGTTCTACGAGCCGTTTTTCTCTCAGATTTGCTGTAAAACCTAAGAGCTTTCGCGCTATGCGCGGAAGGGAGGAAACTGCCCCTCCCTCCCTGGACAACTACCCCCTTAGGTCAACTACCCCCAGGACATCTCTTCCTTATGTTCGTTCATATTTTCATCCTTTTATCTTTTCTTCTGTCCTAAACTTAATTTTGCTTTATCTTTCTGCATTTGTTTTCCCTTTCTTTTCTCATGTTATTATTTGTTTCAGTATCATTTTATCTTTATCTTTCCTTTATTTTTTCCCCTTCTTCTTTACTTCTAACCTTCCTTTCGACTCTCTTTATTTTCTTCTTCCTTTCCTTCTTTGCTTATGTTATTCTTTGTTTTGGGCTTTCTTTCATCCTCTCTTTCTGTCCTTTCTCATGTTGATCTTTCTTCATCTTCTCTTGTTGTCTTCTCTCATGCCCTTTTTTGTTTTGATCTTTCTTTGTTCTTTTCTTTCTGCATTTTGATCGTTCTTAGATTTTCTCTTTCTGTTTTTCCATATATTGTTCTTTGCTCCCTTTCTTATCTTCTATTGCTGTCTTTCCCTTATAAATGTTATTCTTTGTTTTATCCTTCCATCATTTTGTATTTTTTCTCTCCTTATGTTTTCCTTTATTTTTTCCTACTATATCATCTCTTTCATCTTTTATACCCTACCCCGTGTATTTCTCCATTATTTTCTTTTTATCTTCGCGTTTGCTCTTTCCTCTATCTCTTAATCTTCCTTTCTTCCTTTTATCATCTTCTCTGTGCTATCTTTCTTATTCTAGCATCTTCTTCTCTTTCCTTCTTTTATGTTTTCATATGCTTTTATTTTCTATTTTCTTCCTTTATCATTTTGTATGATTTTGTTTTATATTTCTCTTCTAGTTTTCTCCAGAAGGGTGCGGTTCTTGCGAAGAAACCTGCCAAAATCTGTGACGTCATTTAAACCTAACTGAGATCTATAGGATGCGTTCACAAGCGCCGGAAGTGGGGGGGGGGGGGGGCGATGTCGCCCCCAACAAAAAGGTGCGGGGCAAAACGCGTTTTCGACCTCCCCATAGGCGTAAATGCAAATGCGAAAAATTTCGACATTTCGACAAAATTACATGTATTCCAGTATTAAACTATCTAAATATGAGGATATTGGAGCACCTCGCTGCCCGTGATGAGGTGGTAGTCGAGCCAATATTGCCCTTCTCAAAATCCTCAAGGGGCTGCAGCCCTTCGTAGGCATTATATCCCCCTCCAAGTCATCCACGGAATTGTACAAGCTAGGGAGCAAAGCGATTTTTTTGTGGGGGGGGGGCACTTAATCTGCAAAACGTCATTTCTTATTCAATGTACTGAGGAAAATTCGCAAATAACCACTGCAATCTAGGCCAAGTTCCAAATACTGAACATTGATAAAAGTCCCTTTTCTCAATTCTTTCTCAAATGGGGGCACAGCACTGAAGGAACAAGTGAGAAATAATCAAGGAATTTAGGAAGGCCATCGAAAGTTGATATTTCTTTCAAATTTATATAGAACATTTGAAAATGCGACTTTATATGCTTTAACATAAATTATACTGGGGCAAAATATTGAAAAACAAAACAAAAACAGGGGCGTAACTAGTACTAACTACGAGGGGATATGGGGCACGTGCCCCGCAAATTAGATGGGGTGAGAAAGAGGAGAAAAGAGAAAAAGACGGGGGAGAAGAAAAGGAAGAGAAATAAGACAATAATTGGACCCCTTTTTGTTTTGCTTTCTTTTTGTTTTGTTCAAGCGGACCCTGCTCGCCAGGGCCCCCTATAATAAGGGCTGTGTATCATGGATTTGCTTTGAACTAAATTCAATTCAATCCAATTTATTCTCATTTCCAGCAAAAACATTCCCTCGGAAATTAGACATTGAAATATATAAATTATAAAACAATATAATGTATAACTTTTCTTTAAACTTCACCATCAACCTGACATTATTCCATCAGTGCCAATGGTATACTATAAAGCATACTGCTTGTATGTAAACAACTATAGGACCAACGACTTTAAGTCCTCTCCGAGGGACTTGGGGTTAATGCCTTACCAAAGGACACGAGTGTATCCTGGTTTCGAACCCGGGCCCTTCCATTACAAAGCCACTGCTCGACCACTGAGCTATCTTGCTCTTTCTCATGATTATGGACATGATAGAACAGCACCTGATGGCAACACCAACTACAGCAACCCCCCCACCAGGCTATGTCATTTATGAATTACTTTTACGAAAATAATCAGTAATGTGTGCTTTTACCGAGGCAAGGTGGGCCGAATGGCTCAACGTGGTCGGACTGATTCGGTGGGGTGGGGCACAGGGGCGTAGCCAGGATTTTTCAATAGGGGGAGGGGGCAGACGTGAAGGATCCAACCGCGTAGCCAGGATTTCATTTTAGGGGGGCTGTTGTGGGGCACGCGCAGAGTGGGAAATTTGTGATGAGCACGCAAAGCGTGCTCCCCAGGGGGTGGGACAACTACCCCTGTTCTATCATGTCCATAATCATGAGAAAGAGCGAGATAGCACAGTGGTCGAGCAGTGGCTTTGTAATTGAAGGGCCCGGGTTCGAAACCAGGATACACTCGTGTCCTTTGGTAAGGCATTAACCCCAAGTCCCTCGGAGAGGACTTAAAGTCGTTGGTCCTATAGTTGTTTACATACAAGCAGTATGCTTTATAGTATACCATTGGCACTGATGGAATAATGTCAGGTTGATGGTGAAGTTTAAAGAAAAGTTATACATTATATTGTTTTATAATTTATATATTTCAATGTCTAATTTCCGAGGGAATGTTTTTGCTGGAAATGAGAATAAATTGGATTGAATTGAATTTAGTTCAAAGCAAATCCATGATACACAGCCCTTATTATAGGGGGCCCTGGCGAGCAGGGTCCGCTTGAACAAAACAAAAAGAAAGCAAAACAAAAAGGGGTCCAATTATTGTCTTATTTCTCTTCCTTTTCTTCTCCCCCGTCTTTTTCTCTTTTCTCCTCTTTCTCACCCCATCTAATTTGCGGGGCACGTGCCCCATATCCCCTCGTAGTTAGTACTAGTTACGCCCCTGTTTTTGTTTTGTTTTTCAATATTTTGCCCCAGTATAATTTATGTTAAAGCATATAAAGTCGCATTTTCAAATGTTCTATATAAATTTGAAAGAAATATCAACTTTCGATGGCCTTCCTAAATTCCTTGATTATTTCTCACTTGTTCCTTCAGTGCTGTGCCCCCATTTGAGAAAGAATTGAGAAAAGGGACTTTTATCAATGTTCAGTATTTGGAACTTGGCCTAGATTGCAGTGGTTATTTGCGAATTTTCCTCAGTACATTGAATAAGAAATGACGTTTTGCAGATTAAGTGCCCCCCCCCCCCAAAAAAAATCGCTTTGCTCCCTAGCTTGTACAATTCCGTGGATGACTTGGAGGGGGATATAATGCCTACGAAGGGCTGCAGCCCCTTGAGGATTTTGAGAAGGGCAATATTGGCTCGACTACCACCTCATCACGGGCAGCGAGGTGCTCCAATATCCTCATATTTAGATAGTTTAATACTGGAATACATGTAATTTTGTCGAAATGTCGAAATTTTTCGCATTTGCATTTACGCCTATGGGGAGGTCGAAAACGCGTTTTGCCCCGCACCTTTTTGTTGGGGGCGACATCGCCCCCCCCCCCCACTTCCGGCGCTTGTGAACGCATCCTATAGATCTCAGTTAGGTTTAAATGACGTCACAGATTTTGGCAGGTTTCTTCGCAAGAACCGCACCCTTCTGGAGAAAACTAGAAGAGAAATATAAAACAAAATCATACAAAATGATAAAGGAAGAAAATAGAAAATAAAAGCATATGAAAACATAAAAGAAGGAAAGAGAAGAAGATGCTAGAATAAGAAAGATAGCACAGAGAAGATGATAAAAGGAAGAAAGGAAGATTAAGAGATAGAGGAAAGAGCAAACGCGAAGATAAAAAGAAAATAATGGAGAAATACACGGGGTAGGGTATAAAAGATGAAAGAGATGATATAGTAGGAAAAAATAAAGGAAAACATAAGGAGAGAAAAAATACAAAATGATGGAAGGATAAAACAAAGAATAACATTTATAAGGGAAAGACAGCAATAGAAGATAAGAAAGGGAGCAAAGAACAATATATGGAAAAACAGAAAGAGAAAATCTAAGAACGATCAAAATGCAGAAAGAAAAGAACAAAGAAAGATCAAAACAAAAAAGGGCATGAGAGAAGACAACAAGAGAAGATGAAGAAAGATCAACATGAGAAAGGACAGAAAGAGAGGATGAAAGAAAGCCCAAAACAAAGAATAACATAAGCAAAGAAGGAAAGGAAGAAGAAAATAAAGAGAGTCGAAAGGAAGGTTAGAAGTAAAGAAGAAGGGGAAAAAATAAAGGAAAGATAAAGATAAAATGATACTGAAACAAATAATAACATGAGAAAAGAAAGGGAAAACAAATGCAGAAAGATAAAGCAAAATTAAGTTTAGGACAGAAGAAAAGATAAAAGGATGAAAATATGAACGAACATAAGGAAGAGATGTCCTGGGGGTAGTTGACCTAAGGGGGTAGTTGTCCAGGGAGGGAGGGGCAGTTTCCTCCCTTCCGCGCATAGCGCGAAAGCTCTTAGGTTTTACAGCAAATCTGAGAGAAAAACGGCTCGTAGAACTTTTTTAAGGCGGAAAGTTAGTTCGGCGCCCTGGCTGCTTTTTAGTTATTTTAGACGCAAAACTGCACTGTATGTAACAGGGGTGGGTGAAGGGAAGGGGAATTTCCCCCTTTCCGCGCGAAACGTGAAAGCTTTGACGTTTTAGCAAATTTGAGAGAAAGATAACGGCTTGTAGCAAATAATGTTTTTAGGTGGAAAATTATAGTTTGACGCCCGGTCCGCTTTTCAATTATTTGGACGCAACATTTCACATTCGAGGGAGCGAATTCAGGGGCGTATCTAGGGATTATGGCGCCCGGAGCAAACAATGAAGTTACCCCCCCCCCCCCCCCCCCCCGGGGGTCTAAACTTATCTACGTTATTGTACAAGCCAGGGAGCAAAGCGACCGAGCGGCAAATGTTTAAATTTAACACTAAAAAACGCAATTTCTTGTGCATTTTACCCAGGAAATTTTGCATTTGACCACCGCAGCTGAACGGTAGAGAAGCTCGAATTAATTTTATACATTGATAAACGGTTTTCTATTCCCTCACTTCTGCAATCGGGATCACAACTAACAAAAACCCTATAGGCTTGAGAAAGATTCGAGAAATTCAGCAAGGCGACCTGAAGTTGAGATTTCTTTCAAAAGTTGAACCTTTGCAAATGCTGTTTTATACACTTTATCCCATAATGGGATTGAAGTTATTTAAGAACTATATACTACGGGAGCGAAATTACGAGATCCTGAAAGAAAATAATTATGCGAGGGAGCAAAGCGACCAGCTTTGGAATATTTTCGCATTTCAAACCTTCAAAAACTAGATTTCTAGTGCATTCACCTTGCGGATTTGGGGCGGTGATCCGTAAAGATTAGGATTTTTTTATTCATTTCCCCCTATTTTTCTTTCTCTCCTTTGCGTTTTTTGGGCCCACTCCAAGTGCTGCAAGGGGCACATCCCCCTCTGCCCCCTAGATACACCATTGAGCGAAGAGACCCTCCTACATCAGGAAATTTTTCAAAAATCTGTCGATAAAAGATGCATTTTGAATTTGAATTTGAATTTTGAATTTATTCTCATATTTCACAAAATAAATAACAAAAATATAAACACAATATAAGACAATACATTTGATTATAACAATACAGTGTGGCAAAGTAATTCAGTATAGCAAAAAATGCCAGTAGATTGTAACAATGACAATAAATGAGTTGGAAATATGAAGGAATCTGCATAAAAAGCAGAGCTTGTAAAGTCTGCAGGTTCCTTTAAAATATTATGAAATTAGCAATCAAGGTGACGGAACACAAAAAAATCAGACTACATTGGAAGAGCCAAAGGTAAATGAAAAGAAATTGTGGGGTAAAGAATGAAAGAAAAGTGGAGAAGCTATAAGAATAAGAGAGAGTGAGAGGGGGGAGGGGTAAGAAAAGAGAGAGAAAATTCAAGACTAACGCAGTAACGTACTACAAAAAAAGATAAAAGGGTAGAAAACAAGGCAAATAAATAATTCATATTTAAGTGCATCCCCAAATGGTTTTTAATGAAAAGAAGAAATGCCCGGATCTACACCAATGGACAAAACCCCTTAACCATTAATTGAAAATAACAATGCGAGCGAACGAATTTTCTTCGATATTTTCGCATTGAAATTATTGCATTTATTTCCTTACTTCTAATCGTTAAGATCAAACATCAAGAGTTTGGATAATTATTAGTTTTAAGTTAATGTATCATAATCCAAAATATCGGGGGGGGGGGGGGGGGGGGGGAGGGTAATAATAATACAGGCCACCCCCCCCCCCCACACCTCAATATTTTTTTACTTCTCCTATTATGAATAGCGACCCTCTTCTTCGATTATGAGAACCGACCCTTATAATTAACGACCCCGATTTGGTATTATGAATAGCCACCCTGTATCTGTATTATGTATAGCGGCCCTTATGAGTAATGACCCTTTTCGTTGATTATGAATAGCAACCCTCTTCTGATAATTATGAAAAGCAATCCTTATGAATAATGCTCCTTATGATTTTATGAATAGTGACCCTACAGGTAAGGGAATTACACGTTATGAATAGCGGTCCTTATGAGCCACTGTCCTTATGACTAGCGATGTTATCCCCAATTCCCGGTTTAAGTGGCCCCGCTAGCTCAGATCTTCTTTAAATTTCTTTTAATTTCAGAAGAATGATCTTTGATAGATAACTCATCGAATTAGGGGTGCACATTGATGCACAGAAAATGATAAAGGGGTCTATGGAGCCCCCAAACTGATAAAAATATTCTCCGATATGCCACTTTTGAGGAGGCGGAATTTCCCAATTATTCGACATGGGGGCGGTTTAAGTGCCCCCGCTAACTCAGATCTTCTTTAAATTTCTTTCAATTTCACAGGAATGGTCTTTGATAGATAACTCATCGAATTAGGGGTGCATATTGATGCCCAGAAAATGATAAAGGGGTCTATATTTCTACATAATAACGGTAGCAATTTTTATTGAAATTAGGGTCTGCGAATACTAGACTATCAATCTTTTTCAACGCCGCCGACCGGCACTGACACAGGCGTGTTTATATTGGCTAAAAAGGGGGATATTATGCGATCGCGATATCTCACTGTGCGCTGGGGCTGTGCGCTCACTTCAGGTTGGTGTGTAGAGGGAGGGGGAGGGGGCACAAAGCATTCATTTTCAAGGGGCTAGGTCCTTGCCCTCCCCTGCAGTGGCCCTCAGTTTAAAAAAAAAAAAAAAAAAAAAAAAAAAAAAAAAACGTAGAGGGCAGTCTTCATTTATTCATTTACCGAAAGCAAAATAGAAAATAGAAAATAGAAATCAGAACAAGTACCGGCATTTAATTTTCAATTTCGTAGAGGGCAGTCTTCATTTATTCATTTATTCATTTACCGAAAGCAAAATAGAAAATAGAAATCAGAACAAGTACCGGCATTTAATTTTCAATTTCGTAGAGGGCAGTCTTCATTTATTCATTTATTCATTTACCGAAAGCAAAATAGAAAATAGAAATCAGAACAAGTACCGGCATTTAATTTTCAATTTCGTAGAGGGCAGTTTTCATTTATTCATTTATTCATTTACCAAAAGCAAAATAGAAAATAGAAATCAGAACAAGTACCGGCATTTAATTTTCAATTTCGTAGAGGGCAGTCTTCATTTATTCATTTATTCATTTACCGAAAGCAAAATAGAAAATAGAAATCAGAACAAGTACCGGCATTTAATTTTCAATTTGTAAGGAAGTAAAACGGAGAAACAAAATCTGAAAAGGTGTTTAATTTTCTTTTTTTAGAACAAATAATTAAAAATTAAAAATAGAAATCAGAAAAAGGTGATCAATTTCTCATTTCTGCGGATAAAATGGGAAAAAACAATTTTTAAGAAAACAGTAAAACCAAAAAAGAGGGTTTATCATATTTTCGTTTTTCAAGTTTTTAACCTTAACAAAAAATATTAACTAATGACCGTTTTTCTGTTTGTAAAACAGAAAATTGCAACGGTTTTTACTCAATAATCTGTTTTTCCTTTTTCCGTTTCGGAATGGGACAAATGAATTATCTCCACGTACCTTGATTGGTTTATCATATTTTCGTTTTTCAAGTTTTTAACCTTAACAAAAAATATTAACTAATGACCGTTTTTCTGTTTGTAAAACAGAAAATTGCAACGGTTTTTACTTAATATTCTGTTTTTCCTTTTACCGTTTCTGAATGGGACAAATGAATTATCTCCACGTACCTTGATTCAAAAAGAGGGTTTATCATATTTTCGTTTTTCAAGTTTTTAACCTTAACAAAAAATATTAACTAATGACCGTTTTTCTGTTTGTAAAACAGAAAATTGCAACGGTTTTTACTTAATATTCTGTTTTTCCTTTTACCGTTTCTGAATGGGACAAATGAATTATCTCCACGTACCTTGATTTTGGAGGATCCATGTCCGGTTAACCCTGCACGTACATGACGTATACTATAATTATAAAGTCGGTAAGTGGTGATTGCTTAATACATCTCGCCTTATAAATAGCGATCAACTGCTACAAGTTCATACCCAGGCATGGCTAGACTGTAGACAATCATGGACAATACTCAATAGAATTAGAATGGAGAGTGTCTGCCAGCCACGCAGGCAAAGAGAGCAGCTGTAGCTATATTGATGATGCCTGTCGTCGGCTGCGATCACAGTCATTTCCCTGCTGAAAGTGAAACTGTGCCTGGTGCTTACCGGTACCAACGTTTGCGTTTTAATTAACGTTAATGTTTAGAGTAAACGAGAAATGTACAGTCGATGTACCGGTACTTACGATTAATATTTGAGATGTAAGTCTGCAAGTTCTGCAACTCTGCCTAATTCCCTCTAAAGACTAAAATTCGTGGACGACCTTCTCTGCAAAGCAGGCATAGCGCTCGCTCGATCTCCGGCCGTTGATATGCGATTGATTCGATTATGCACGCAAAATGTAATACGGCCGAGCCAGATCACGAACTCTCCACATGATAAGCATGCATGGCTGCTCTATGATCAAGTGAGCTAGCTGGATGAAGCAAGGAGTTATTCTGTGATAATTACTCCTTTTGGCTGGAGTAAGACGGGATTCGATCAATGAACCAGCCGAACCCGCCTGCTGGACAGTCAAATTTAGCGGGGCGTCAAAGGGGTGTAGACCTATTATGTAATGGTAAACAAGCGTGAACTTATTCGATTCAAGGACAAGTCAAGCGGGCTTTCATCATGTTAGGAGAGGATGCTTGCATCATCCAAATACAATTCAAATACAATTCAAATTGTGTGTGTATTGCTGTTGTTTTTTTCTTTTTACACACGTCTTGTCTCGTCTCTTTACTGCTATGTATAACTGCATACATGTATTTCTTAAAGGAGAATTAACCCCTGAGTACAAATTTACTTATATTGAAAGGTGTAATATATTCCTACTTATTGGCCTAAATCATTTTCTAATAAGATATTAGAAAAGGGTATAAATAAAGATATTCCAACACCGGTATCGTCTCCTACTCATTTACATGGGGGCTGCCATTTTCTTGCTGATTTGGATTTGTACATGAACCATTGAGAAATGTTCCGGTCAGGAAGATATTTTGAATCCAAGACCTAAATTGATTTTCTTCATTACCTAAAATCCCATATGTGACGAAAAATATAAAGTGGGTGTTTACATGATTTATAAAAATTAAATCTTTATAATGATACTTTTAAATTGTCTGGTTTTGCTTAACAAAAATCTATTTTCTTGGGTTTGCCAAACAGAGCAGAACATAATATATGCAGCATGCATTCTGACTTTTGAAGTCCCATTATCCGAAAGCAGGTGAATGCATAGTTTGCCGCTATAGATGCTCAGGGAAGAAGCATCCATAAAATTTGAATTAATTTGCTCCGTCCATTGCGTCACAGTATCTAGAAAATAGATTTATATTAAGCGAATATCGATTTTCAACAGAAATATATAAGGAAATCTTCAGTTTAAAAATAAATTGACATATCTATTCTATATTTTTAATCTCAAATGGGTTTTTAATTTTGAAAAAGGCAATTGGGCATTTGGATTAAGAAAATCTTCTTGTACACATAAAAAAATGGCAGCCCCCATGTATTGCTAGCAGACGATACATATTGCTAGCAGATGATAAATTTTGCTCAGAAAATCTTGATTCGTATCGATCTCGTATATTTTGACGCGAAGCCATATAGTCTAACAAGTAGGAATAAATAACACCTTTGATCACTATCGTCTTTATTGTTTGAGGTTAATTCTCCTTTAATTCTCTCTGCTGTGCTTTTCTATTGACTAATGTAATTTTTTCACTTTTGACTATATAGGCCTACATTGGAATTGTTATTGATTATGATAGATTCGAAATTTTGAACGATGTATGCTCACCAATTGTACTGTTCATGGCAGATTTCTGCAGTATTATGAAATAAAGTCATTCATTCATTCATTCATTCAAATTCAATTCAAATTTATTGATATAAAATCCTGACTTATTAGGATTATCATCAAAACAAAATTCAGCACAGGCATGTTCAATGAGGCACCTGGGAACGATTTTGTTATTTTACTGGGGGTGCTAGAGCAAAAAAAAGTCCTCAGCGTTTTGGGATCTCTTTTTAACTACTTTTTAACTACACCCCCTCAAAAATTTTTGGGGGTGCTGCATTCAGCCCTGAGATAATGGGGTGCTTTCAAAGGGAGGGAACAAGCATACGCGTACTGAGTGGGGGGGGGGGGGGGGTGGCAGGATGCACCCCCAGCACCCCCGGCTCCCAGGGGCCTGTGTTCAATATAGGATTAGGAACAGAATGCTATACAAAGTACAGGCACATTATATTAAAACAAGTTGTACGGCCGGTACATATATCGGACCGGGATATCAGATTATACTTGACACAAAACAAAACAAAACATGATAGCAGCATATTGAACAGAAACATAAACTTGACAACACATAGGAAAATTATATCAGAACAGATTCGCATGTGCATGGGCCCCAGGGGCGTCGCTATGAGAGGGCCACAACACCCCCCCCCCCCCCCCCTCACTCAAGTGCTGTCGGCAATTGAGAGGCAAAAAGGGAGAAAAGAGCAAGGAGAAGGGACTTTGAAAGAAAAAAAACCAGAAAAGTGAAAGGAAAGGAAAGGAAAATGAAACAGAAAGAAAAGGAAAAACTTGCTAATTTTTTGCTAGCTCGCTTCGCTCGCTCGCATAAATAAAGTAAATATTCGGGCAAAGGCAAAAGGCATCCTCCTTCGGCAATGCATGGGCTGCAGCCCCCCCCCCCCCCCCGAGGATTTTCAAAGTTCCGATATTCAGGCATCCACTATAGTAGGCCTAGTGGTTGCCTGCATGAATATCGGAACTTTGAAATTCTGACACTATACTTCATAATTATTCAGGCAGCGACTCGGTATCAGAATATCCAATTATTTGGGCAGCGCGGTTCCCTGATATTCAGTAACTTTTGTACATTTTCAGTACGAAAAGTAAAGAAAAAAAGGGGGACCCATGCACTGGCCATTCTTGTTTTTTGCTTGCTCGGTCTCCAAAACACTGGATAGTTAATATTCGGGCAAAAGGCGTCCCAGTAATGGGATGCAACCCCCCCTCCCCCCCCCCCGAGGATTTTCAAAGTTCGGGCAACCACCACTTTAGTAGCGAGGTGCCAGAATACATGTATTCACATTTTGAGGCAACGAGTTTCCCTGATAATTATGCAACTTCTGTACATTTTCACTACGAAAAGTTAAAAAAAATAATTCTGAAATTGAACAGTTGATATTCGGGCAAAAGGTGTCAGCCCGTTCCCTTGCGAAAATGTGCATGTATGATCAGGATTTCTACAACTGCGATTTTCTTGTATTATTATATGTGGGGTTGGGGATTAGGGTGCAGCATTTTTGTTGGAAAATTTGTGTGTCACACCCTAAAAATTGGAGGGGCGCAAAAAACGCAAAGGAGAGAAAGAAAAAAGGGGGAAATGAAGAAAACTCATAATCCTTACGGATTATGCGCCCGGCACCGCATTGTCAGTGCACTAGAAATCTAGTTTTTGAAGGTTTAAAAAGCAAAATTTTTCCAAAGCTCGGTCGCTTTGCTCCCTCGCATAATTATTTTCCTTCAGGATCTCGTAATTTCGCGCCCCCAGTAGGCCTATATAGTTCTTAAATAGCTTAAAGGGTTCAAAATTTGAAAAAAAATGTGTAATTGCTTTGCTCGCTATATCATGTAAGTTTCATAATGACTCCTGCTAAATATTGCGCCCCCAATATAGGATAAAGTGTATAACTCAGCATTTGCAAAGGTTCTCAACTACCGCTGAAATTGCGGTGGTCAAGTGCAAAATTTCCTGGGTGAAATGCACAAGAAATTGCGTTTTTTAGGGTCAAAAATTGAAGAATTTGCCGCTCGGTCGCTTTGCTCCCTCGCTAACATATAGATAAGTTTGAGCACTTGGGGGGGGGGGGGGCGTTAATTCATGTTTTGCCCCGGGCGCCATAATCCCTAGATATACGCCACTGACTTCGCTCCCAGTCGCCGGTCACCCCTCCCCCACCCCAATCGTGAACACGGATCGACACCTCTGCCTGTATACGGCATCCGCGTCCATGAAAACGAGTCAGGAGCCGGTCAGGAGCAGCTCATCTGAAATCCTCCTGCATATTTTTCATGAATCCAAAGAGGTTCTTTCCCATTCTTTCAGTGAAAACGTAATTCTGTAATGTGTTCCAAAGTAAATATTTGTCTTTAACTCCTCCTTTTCGGCCAAAAAGGGGCCAAGAAGAAGCAATCCTCGAATAGGGTGTACAATACTATGCAACATCTTTAAAATTCCCTGTTAAGGATATAAAATTAAGACATTTTGGCAGGTTTCCCTGAATAGGGTATCGGAAACCTCTCGACCGAAATCCTCGTTTAGGGTGCTTCACAGAAAGTCATGGACGCGGATGCCGTACAGACTCCAATGAGACATAACCCCTGCGGGTCTACAGGGAATAAGGGCAAATTTAGTTTCAAATCGTAGGCAGTCGTAGATTTTTGTGACGTCACTACGACTTGGAGCCGATTTGGCCATTCCACCGACTAGAAAACTTGGCAAAGGCCGTATTAACGATTTTACTATCTGAAGGACTATTCAGACCCTCTATCAAAAATATTTTTTGTTTTTAAATGATTTGTCAAAATTAATGATATTACATTTTCTTCTGAAATCGGATCGCAGACCGATCGTAAGGTGTGCAGTGGCTTTAACTGGGAGTTTTTCGTTCATGTAAATATCTACCTAGTGCTTATTTTTAGTTTTGCAAAGTTTATGTATGTTTTTTCGTCGTCTAGAAAGGGGTAGTTTTCAATTTTATAGTTTTTTTTTAAATAAGTTCTCAATTTATTACAATACTCTTTGTAATTTTCACCGAGACTTTTTTCCAGGAGACCGTTCATTTCATTCAAAAGCGCTCTCTTTGAGAAAGTGCCTGGTTGGTTATTTTTTATAAGTTTTTATGATTTGGGTTTGAACGAAGGAGGGGGGGGGGTTGCAGTGCTCCCTTGCCTTAAAACAAAAACAAAAATCCGACGGACCGCAAATGCATTTATTTATTTAGCTGCAATAGCTTTGTCTGGATTCGCCCATGCCAATTTAGAATAAGCAGGCAGGATCCGGTATACCTGCAGCATGATAATATATATCTTTTTAAATAAAAAAAATAACTACAACAAAATGAAATTAAAAGAGAGAAGTCGAACAAAATTCATGATTGAAATCTATGTCTATATAATATATGAAAATTTGTTGGTGGTAATAGTCAAATTTGACTGACTGCCATACAACACATGTCTGTGGTTACCCCCAAATTATGTGATGGGGTATTATTTAGTCACAGAAAAGCTTGGTTTTAGAGATTGGATTTACATCATGCACAGGCCTTTAAAAATAATTGGGAAAATTTATGTCTTATAAAATGCATATTCAAGATTTTGGAGATGGTTGAATAACTCTGACTACATGTACTTAAAACAGACCTACACATTTTGGAAATTTCTAGCAAAATGTTCATTCAATCATTTTTCTGAACGCTTTTGTGAAAAAGTCTAAACGTAAATTACATGTACCAATATTTTTATTTCTCGCACCAAAACACAGGGTGATACAAACAAAGGTTTCTGACCCCCTCAAAATATTTTTTTTTTTTTTTTTACATAACCCCCTTTCACCCCCCCCCCCCCCAGACAGTAGTCGTTCTATCGCATTTCATCCACCTACAAAGTCCAGAACACCCCCTCACACACACACACACACACTTGTTTTTTTTTTTACAAATGTTTTTGTCTATTCCTCAAATTGAAGTACACATGTACAACATAACATCATAGTAAATATAAAACCAAATACATACACAAGTTATAAAGCACGTCAAAACTCCAAGTAAACGTAACATAATGTACATGTAACAAACATAAGCAATGTCCCTAACAATAATTTTATTCAAAATATTTTAATAATAAAGCAAAACGAAACTAAGAAAGAAGCTGGAGGAACTTTCCTAAAACTACCCCCTCTTGGGTGGAAAACACACGCACACACACACGCACCCACACAATATCAGTGTCTGGAACAACACTAAGCCACTGGCAATAAGATTATATTTGAAGACTGAAATACATGTACATGTACATGTTTATAAAACCTTCCTGGTGGAGGTCCTGATAATCACTCAATAGAATAGAAGGGCTTTTCGAGAAAAGGCCCAAATTGGCAAAACATCAGAGTCGTGCAAACAGTCTCAGGTCACTCGGATTCTTCATCCAAGTTCGGGCTGCGACTGCACTGCGAGGGTTTCAGTAGAAAACAATTAGTTTTATCATTCAATTAAAATTTTGAATGGAATCGGGCAGATTTAAATTCACCTTTTTTTTTCATATCCAATAATCCTACACGGCAGTTTTTTTACCTAGTTACAGACATTAACATGGGCTTTTGTCTTTCCTTGCACCACCCCCCCCCCCCCCCCATATCTGTCTTTCCTCTCTCTTCTCCTCTCCCTCTTCCTTCCAGTCAATTTTATTTTTCATGTGTAATAATACTAATGATTATGATGAAGAAGAAAAAGGTATCACAGTTAAACCTGCCTAAGTCGAATCTGCTGGGACTAATGAAATAGCTTCTACATGTACTTAAGACAAAATTCGACTTACACGACTACAAAAACAGATAATCAGTGGCGGATCCAGGAATTTGAAATAGGGGCGCCAGTGGCGAGTGAGCGGAGCGACCAAGCGAGGAAGAGTGTGGGAGTGGGTATCCCCCTCCCACCGTGAGGACTTTTCAAAAAATCATTTGCGAAAGTCACATTTTAGGAGCACTTTTTTTTAGAGGAAAAGCTCTAACTCAACCATTGTGAATGAATGAATGACATACCGGGAATGGGCCGTTTGTTAAGGAAAATAAAATACATGTAGGTCCCCCCTTGGCGCCCCTGCCTGGATCCGCCACTGGATAATTAAAGAGAGGGGTCTTGTGAATACCTTCGACTTGGGCAAAGTTTTGACTATGCGAGGTCGACTTATGCAAGGTTGACTGTATTTGCCTAATCAGTACTGTAATGCTCTTGCTGAGGACGCTAGAAATATTATTCCCCATCATTGCCAGTTACACATTTAATACACCTCGTTCAAGGACAAATGCAGGTACAGTATAATGGTTGCATGTTGTTTTTCCAAAGGTTCGTATTTCTGAAGGTTTGTTACTCCAAAGGTTCATAATTCCAAACATGAAAAAGGGTTTATATTTCCAGAAATGAAATAGGGTTCATATTTCCGAAAATGAAAAAGGGTTTACAAGTCCCAAAATTAAAACAGGTTCATACTTATGAAGGTTCGTAATTCAATGTAGGGTTCTATTGCATTTTTTGGAATTATGAACCCTCATTTTTGGAATTAC
The DNA here is from genome assembly GCA_025617745.1 of Heliocidaris erythrogramma. Classification (NCBI taxonomy): domain Eukaryota; kingdom Metazoa; phylum Echinodermata; class Echinoidea; order Camarodonta; family Echinometridae; genus Heliocidaris; species Heliocidaris erythrogramma. The sequence goes on from CM046856.1 coordinate 6,056,883, forward strand.
GACCCTTCGGAGTATTAATGCATCAAATGTTCAGAATTATGAATCCTATTTCATTTTCGGAATTATGATCCCCCTGCTATGGGAAATTTGTGTTTTGGAATTACGAACTTCCGGAATTATGAGCCTTCTGAAAAATGAAGACATTCAGAAAAACAAGTACCCCTGGTAAAACACCTTGTCCAGAATGTAAACACTGAACACAATGACTTTTCACCAATATACATGCACACGTACCAAAGTGTATGTGAAACGGGATAACGTCCACAACAAACTTACAAACTTTGAATAATTATTGTACAGATTAACACTTTGTATTTTATTCATTTATTTACATTCACTCTAAATTCAAATTTAGACCAAATACAATGTTTAGCATTTCATAAGTAAGCAATCTCCAATCAAACAAAAATATGTCAAGTGTATTTGGCTTGAAAAAAAAAGGGTATAACTTAAGTAGCATGGATTGAGAAAAGAGAGCGGTCAAAGAGAAATTTTCTAATCACGAATGTTACACATAAGGAAGCTATAAGGAAATATTTGGGGGTATCTCTACAATCGCAACATGCACTTCAAACCAAATTTTGGTGAATGTCATCATACACATGTACATGTATGTAAAAGCTTATCTCTAAACCTAACAATTTCTGAGGTGAATTTTTAGGTTTAATCTACAGGAACAATACAAGGGTGAAATTTCTATAAAAAATGAAACCTGCACAAACCAATGTTTCCATGTTTAACTCCTCTCAGTGCTATATCTTTATGTCAAACTTTGAAACTTGTGGGAAAATTTTTCATGCAATAGACCGTTTCGGTAATGTATGCAAATTTTATACACACCTTTCAAACAAAGGTTGTTCTTGACAACCTGAAAGCTTGCCGGACATAGCAACAAATAATGTATGCAAACTGGATTCCAAGCATTGAGGATCATTTATAAACAGAAGGTTAATGGAATAGCTCGTCACTAGGTGCTCAGAGAATATATATATATATGTGCATAAATTTGTATACATTACAGAAGCGACCTAGCATTTGTTATGAACTTATGATTAACAGCAAAGAATCTCTGAAGTTTGCATCATCAAAACTACACAAAAAACTGACCTTATTTTAATGCCTGACATTTGGAAATAGATCAGTCAGTCTCTCTAATGACATTGAAAATATTACTAATTAAAGTAATTATTCATATGGGAAATTTCTGTTTTAGCAATTTTTTGACACTGTACAGAAACCGACAGTTCCAATTTTTATAAATTTGGTATCAAATGATGCATAAGAATCTAGGCTACAAATTGTAGGAATATCTGAATATACCCTGGCTATTCTTGGGTCAACACAGCATTTAAAAACCAGAACACAATTTATGTATCTCACAAATATTTGAGCTTGGATTTTGTTAATACAAAGTAACAACCATCATTTACTTTTCAAATCGTAAATATTTCAAGTGTGCAATGCATTCATATGTCTATGAAAGAAACTTGAATTCAGTGGTCATATTTGTGCTTGTGCTCTCTCACTAAAACAAGTTACCGTATATTAACATTTAACACTAAGTATTTCTCAAAAGACAATCCTTCAAATTACACAATTATGAACATTTTAAGTCAAGAATACTACATGACGTAGATCCATGCATCTCAAATGGGGAAAATATGTGAAAAATAGTTGAATACTTACTTTCTCCATCTATTTGAACCTATTTGAACATAAAAATATAATATTCAAATACACTAATTTCTATATCCCAAACACTGACATTATGACATAGATACTGGATGAAAGATGCAGATAAATAAACAATTCATAAAAATATATACAGCAATTACATGTATGTATTATCAAAGTTTACATGAAAGCCAAATAAGTTTTACAACTTCAAAGCTACCAAGTATATCTAAAACATTTTGGTTCTAGACATGAAATATAACTACATGTATGATATGCAATTTCAATGAGATTACTGAGAAGTCAAGTAATTTGCGAGTCCTGCTGAATCATAAACAGTTTGTACCGTAATAGGTGCAATACCACTGCTAGATGCCTGGTAGACCTGCTCAATAACCTGGTACTCTGCACCATCAGAGGGTTGAGAGACTTGAACATGACTCTCTTGAGCTGCTGCTGCAGCCATCTCCTGGACATCCTGACTACTGGACATCTGGACAATCCTAACAACTTGAGTTACCGGGATCATGTCATTGGCATCTTGAAGGGTTGCTGTGGCAACAATAGTCTCCCTCTTGTCATCCACATGGGTGCGCTCATGTCGAAGGAGGGCACTGTTGTCGGTATAAGTACGGTCGCAGATATGACAACGGAAGGGCTTGTCTTCAAAGTGTGTGCGCTCGTGTCGTTTCATGGCATGACTAACCGTGAAACTGCGTCCACAATAATTACAGATGAAGGGCTTGTTACCAGTATGGGTACGCTCATGGCGACGGAGTGTTCCGCTCTCGGAGAAGGCACGTCCACAGTACTGACAAACGAAAGGTTTCTCACCAGAATGAACTCGAGCATGACGCTTGAAGTTGCTGATGCAAGAGAAAACTTTGTTGCAAGACTTGCACTTAAACTCTGGGTCCTCAGTATGTGTCAACTCATGCTTGCGAAGGTACCAATTCTCACTGAAGACCTTTCCACAATATGAGCACATGTGCCTGGGCTTATCTTTTTCATCAACATGTGTCTTAAAGTGCTGCTTCAAATAATGAAGTAATGCAAATGATTTGTTGCAGTGCATACAGGTGTAAGGTTTCTCCTCTGTATGGGTGGTCTGATGACGCTTAAAATTACTCATTGTTGAAAATGACTTGTGGCACACCGGGCACTCGTATGTATTGGTATCCTGTCGTCCATTGTGGGACCTCTCGTGTCGCCTCACATTGCGAATGCGATCAAAAGTACGATCGCAATACTGGCATTTATACGCACCAGGTCCATCATTAGGATTATCTTCGTGTGTTTGCTCATGCTTTCTCAGCATCCAACGATCACTGTAGCATTTGCCACATTGGTAACAAATAAAGGGTTTGTCCTTATTACTACGATGGACACGCTCATGCTGTTGTAGATAGGACTGCAAGGCAAAGGCCTTACCACAGTGCATGCAAATAAATGATTTATCCCCAGAATGAGTCTTTTCATGACGAACTAAGTTACTCTTATAGCCAAAAGATTTCTTGCAAACACTGCAGCGGAAAGGATTATCCTCATCAAAGTCATCTGTCCTGTCACTCTCGATGCCGGATCCTAGATCCTCATCCTCATCAGAACCTCCGCCACCAAGCCCATGGAATTCAATGTGATCCTTTTGAACCAAGTCATCTCCACAGAATTCAAAGATCTGAATGGTTTTCAGCACAGACTCTGTTTCTTCATCAAAGAGGTCTATTCCAGAAGTCTGTTTCTCCTTCTCAGTAACAAAGGCATTGCTAGGTGTATCAGCATCTGTCTTTACATCCATAGCATCGCTGGATGTACCAGCATCTAATGCATTGCTGGATGTACCAGCATCTAATGCATTGCTAGATGTACCAGCATCTAATGCATTGCTGGATGTAGCACCATCTAATAATTTACTGGATGTAGCTTCATCTAATACATTGCTAGATGTAGCAGTATCACCATTAGCAGTAGAATCCTTGCCTTGGTCAGCATCAGTCCCTGTTTCAGTAGCAACAGGTTGGGCAGCCTCATTGTTGCTAGTCTCAGATTCAACTATGGTGTCCTGTACTGGCTGGGATACATGTTCTGGTTGTGCGATAGCTTCCGCGACCTTACTACTGTCATCCTTGTCAATCTCCATAGTAAACGACCTACATGAGTGGGGAAAAAAGAACAAACGATTATCAGTAGTATACAATGCACAGGACTACATTACCACTACCCCTTCCATTTTTATTTTTTTCTGCAATGAAGGGTTGATAAGACAAAGTTATAAAAGAAAATGATGCTTTTGATTACTATTTTTTCTTATGTGGGAGGTGAGGGGGAGGAGGATTTTTCTTTTAACACACACACAAAAAAAAAAAAAAAAAAAGGAGCAAAAAAGTGGGGAGAAGTGAGAGGAAAAAGCCTAAAAAGGTGCTACGAGTCGTTATCTTTCTCTCAAAATTTGCTAAAACATCCAAATATTTGAAAAGCAGTCAGGGTGTCGACCTAACTTTCCGCCTAAAAAAAGGAGCTTCGAGCCGTATCTTTCTCTCAAAATTTGCTCAAACGTCAGAGTGCAGGAGAGGGGAAACTCCCCCTCCCTACACCCACCTTCCTGTGGAGCATGCTTTGCTTGCTCACAACCGCCTCCCCCCTAAAATTAAATCCTCACGTATACTGGGTATACGGGGATATGCCGCTGGGAAGGGTGACTTTTTGAAGAAAGATCCTTAGACATGGGTCCCCTTTTCATTAAAAAGATCATTAGACATGGGTCCCATTTTCCCCAAAAAATCCTTAGACATGGGTCTCTTATCCCGGTTAAAATATGTATGATGGGGAGCCCCATGTCTGCGCATCTAAGGTTTTGATCTGAAAATGAACAAGAATTTCTTCAATATTCCTCTAAAGCTTAATTTTATATTATTCCTGATATTCTAAAGAGTAAGTCTGCAAAAAATCTCATCAAAATTAGAGCAAGAACGATGTCATTTTCACAAGAAACGGTGGTCGTGTCATTTCAACATTGAAAAAAACAATGGTGCCCATGTCTGCGCACTCATTCATTTTACACGCAGTTCGGGAGTTTTGACGTGAAAGACAACATTTTAAGGCTTGTGAATAAAATGTCTGAAATAAGACCGTTTTTCATTATTTTGACTCGTTTTTTGCATGAATACCTATCGCTGTGATAAAGATGAAAAGTTTGTGTTCGTTGCGTGTTTTGTTTTATTAGAATCGCGCAGTTACGCGTGTGCGCAGACATGGGCACTGCGCAGACTTGGGCACTCTAGCCATAATATATAATTAAGTTCGAAATCTTTAGACATGGGTCCATTTTTCACAAAAAATCCTTAGACATGGGTGCCTATTTACAGCAAAAGGACCTTTGCTGTGGGTATGGGTCTGGAGTTCTCAGCCGCACACCCCCGTCCGATTATAATCTGAGTACCCCCCCCCCCCCCCCCCCCCCCGGAATCGGGGGTACTACTGTAGTATAGTCTATAAATGGGGTGTTGCAAGAAAGTCATGAAAGTTGCAATCATGAATCAATTGCAAATTGTAAAGCAAATTAGAAAAACCATTCTAAATGGTTCAGGGTCTGCCCATTCAAGAAGATGAGCTTGCAACAATGATTTTGATTGGTCAATACCAATCAGTTGCAACTTGCAATCAATCGCAACTTTCTTGCAACACCCCATTAGAATTTAGACTAATATACTTATAGTTACGGTACACAAAAACGGAGGGTAGGGACTGCACATTTTGATGACTTGATCTAGACTGCTCTATTAATTAATCAAAATGGATTGATTTTAGTTACATACACAGAACAATATGCATCACATTTTGTTGATTTGTAAACAATACAACATAGACTTCAGTTCAAATAATTTGTTTCTTTGATGAATATCTAGCATAAAACCTTTAAAAAACGGCAACATCACGTCACGTACAGTAGTAATAAAAGACCCTTAATTTGGCAACAATTAGCAATATACCGGTACCGTAGTCCGTACGTTGCCGTTCGAAGCCTGACGTCGAGGCCGCATCAAAAATGAGAACTAAAACTAAATATGGCAACAACAAATGACATCCATAATTTCATCATACATTGAAAAGCGATATTTACCGTCGTACACACTCGGAAAAATCGTAGGTTGTGCTGTGTAAATTGTGGAAAGCACTCGGAAGCAACTTTTCAAAATGGCTACAAAATGGCAACGCTCCATAGGATTTTTTGGATGTGAGATGCGCATGCGCCAGTCTCTCTCGGCCCTGCTGCATGCACCTGCGCGCGCGCATTTCGACGACTGTGTCTTTGTTTGTATGACCCGGGTTTTGAATAAAATAAAATTGAAACTTGAAACTTGAAACTTTTATATGTACATGTACTTTTATCATCGACCTTTTCTCGACTTTTGTGTTGATTTAAGTGATTTCGACGGCTTGACGCGGGGCTTGACGTCGAGTTTTGTTCTCCCATTATTACATTAATGGGTTCTCCCTTTCCCTTTCTCTCGTTCGAGGCTTTAATGTGGTTAACAATATATCGGGAGAAAACATAGGGGCATAATAATGATGAAGAATAATGACGAATGTATATTCTTTTGAATATTCATTTCTTTCGAAAACACGTACCGATTGGAATTCGAAACAATAGTAAACACTCAAGATCCCAAATTGTTCAAAGTTAAACTACAACAGCATTATCAATAGTTATTTCTGAGCACGCCCACCCGACCCCGGCACCCGACTCGCTTTACTCCATAGGAGTGTTGAGCCGTATCAATCAAGATCAAGATCAAGATACGAAGAATGAAGTTTATTCACGGTACATTGTTTTAAACAAAAGGTATACCCTCTTCTTTCCCTATACTTTCATTTTACGGATGAAGTAGAGAAGTCTGAGCAATATTGCTTTACAGATTATAAGTTTGACAATCATTTCGAGAAGTTGGTATCTGACTTTCAAGCACTGTTGTATTTAAGTTAAAATATATGCCGTGTGTTCTTTTGTTGATTTGTATTTTCTCAATATTTTTTAGGAAAATATTTTATTGTATTATATATCCTGCCTAGCCTAAATGACTATCAATTTTTAGACTAATTGCAAGACTGCAGGAAGCCAGACCCGAATATGAATTTGATATCAGTTAATTCCTTAATTTGAATAGACTTATATTTGAAAATTGGAAATATTTTAGTTATAGCTCTCGACTGCCATGAATACCGGGGACAATTGTTAAAGCAAGTTCTTACCCAATTAACCTCTTGATTTCCACTATTCAGTTCTCATTAGTCTCTTCCTTTTCTTATCAGCAAGGATTATCATTACTCATCATCATCAACACCACCACCACCACCACCATCACCATCAACACAAAATATCAGTAGGCCTATAAATGCATTCACCATCACAAACTTCATCTTTATCCGCTTCTTATCATCCTAGATAAAATTCTTCTTACTGCATCCTCTACAAAATCGTTATTCATCACATTATCATAACAATAAGGCCTATTGGCTTCATGTAGAGCACATAGGTATATAATGCACCAGATAAACATCTTCATCAATATACTCATTGAAAATCATTATCATCCTCAACACAATTATAATCATTTTCATCACCATCATCATTGATGCCATGCACAATATCAACAGCATCACTGCATGAATAAAATCATATTAGGATCCAGGCAAGGCGGAGAGACAGGGAGAGAGAGGGAGAGTGAGGGGAAGAGCGAGAGGGGGAAATTGCCCAGAAACTAATACATATACAACAAATAGAATAAAATAATCTAAAATGGATCCTCTTTTCATCACTCGATAAAATTTTAATTTTTTTTGTGTGTACATGGTTCAATAAAAGTAAAAACCTCAATATGAACACCATAATATTGGGTTGTTAGGTTTCCTCTGTTCTACAACTGACAAATAATAAAATAACTTTATAAAATGTAATCTTTCCAACGCTGCTACTTACATGAAGATAAAACAGGTTTACTCATTAATTGAATGGCTATGATATTCTCACTCACATGTTTAAATGGAACCATTTACAAGAAAGCAACAGAATAAACAGACAGAGCGTGTGAGTTTATACCATCACACATGACAGGCAAACGGGATATTACCTGCACCAATTATTCTTCACATTTGGTATACACTTCCCTTTACATTGGAGATTCTACAACTGCATAAAGCATCTAATTGAATTTAAAGTTCAAATGTAACACATTATATGACTACTGCAAACAGTTTGAACCACAAGATATCAACGCAACCATGACTTAATTTGTTCCGTCATATTTCTCATCATACTGAAAATCAGTTAAAATGGTAGGTAGCATAATGCGAGTATCAATAAATAGCCGAGATAAAAACTTTTGAAATCATGTATTAGCCACATTCAACGTACATTTGTGATAAGTGTTAAAGGGTCAACAGAATCTATTGCTCACTGAAATAAATCAATATTTGTCAAAAGAGGACTCAAAAACAAAGGAGTCAACTAAATATACCGTAAACAGCATCGTTTGGAGAGTATGATCACAAATTGTTACACATTATAGAAAGGAGGAATAAGAACATTGTCCATAAACATCCTCAATCAATAACTGAAACAACTCCATTTAGAAACTGTTGACATGCTTGTCACTGTTTATGCAAGTACGTCCCAGCATGTAAACTGTAAAATATATGCATATCAGCTTTCACATCACTGCTATAATCTAAAGGTACACACACTGAACTTCATGGCATAACTGAAGCAAATTGATACACTATCAAACTAATGAATGCATAATATGTGTACAAGATTACACAGGGATACCTAATCTGTAAAAATATTTATGAGCTTTCAAAACGTTTAGCTGGAAAGATAAGTAACTCAGGTAATGTTTCATTGGTGTTCCAAGCATATTGACATCAATTTTTATGAATTGGAGGTTTGAGAGAATGATATATACACCCAGTTATGAAGCACTGATCGAAATGTGATAGGAGATACCTGGAAACACATACATGTGTGGACAATGTCTGATACAATACTGAAACATCTCTTGAAACAAAGACATCTAAACACACAGAATTCATACCCGACTTTAATTTAAAAGACCTTCACAGGAAAATTTAGAGACTGGTGTCACATGGATGTCTGCAATATTCAGAGTGAAGTGCCCCATTTGTCTTTTAGAATAGATGTATATTAATCATATATTATATGACTTTCAAATACTGAATAGTTGAATATCTTAAAAGCTTGTAGTATTTAGAGTATGGTAAAACAAATTAACAGTTTTATTATATCAAAACCAAGTATCTTTTCATCCATAGTATACATTTGCAAGAGTTGGACTCTGGAAAGAATTTTTTTTAAATAACTTAGCCCATCACAGGCAACAGCTTAAAACACAATTATTAAATGTGCTTAAGCTGTTCCATATATACAAAAAGTGTGTTTTATTTCAGAAGAGTAAGGAGTGTGTCAAGCAACCAATATTGACAATTCTATTCCATCTGTGATCACAAATGTCTAGAAATTTGAAGATTAAAATGTATACATTAAAAGAAATGAAAAAAGTGATAATTGGTGCAGTGCTTTAATAAAATGATGTATTACCTTTGGAATACTTGATATATTCTGGAAGAATCAACTGGTATTTCCTACTAGAAAAATACCACTACATATAAAATGTGAATAAATCTTTCATAAACCCCTCTTTTATGATAAAGTCAATATTCAGACCTGCTTGTTGAATTTTCAATCAGAAGTTTCTGTTTGGTAATTGAACTATGGTACTTCAAATCCAACTTACATACTCATACAAAGTCTATGTGTTACTACTAAAATTCATCAATTAAAAATTCTTGTGACCTCATGTATTCAAAAATTATGTTTCAAATTGACCCTCAACCATGTACTTTTAATGGGGCATCATCCATGATTTGTCATAATTTGTTCTCAATATCTGGTGAATATAACTTACTTTAGAACAGAGATAGGAAGCGACAGTAACAAAATACACATCAGAGTTTCAATAAAAGCTGATTAGTAGATGAGGTATATATGTAATTGTTTCATGCTATGCTCCAATTCATGTAGAAATATATGCTGCTTGTGATGTACGATTGGAATATATATACCAATATTTACTCACTGCAATTCACTCTCTTACGGTGTTTCTAATAGCACACCAGAAGCTAGATGAGGTGGTGCTGGATAAGTTTTGTTCGAGGTTTGGTGTAAAATTAATATGATAATTTTAAAAGAAAAAGGGAGCTAAATCACTTCAGATAAGGCAAAAAAAAAATACATCTTTGGGTAGGACATCTGAAAATCTCATGCTTAATGTTAATGCTATTAAAAATGTTTCAGAATAAATTGTTGATTTAATAAATAGCTTTTATTAAGAGATTTAACAACTCTTAAAAAGGTAATATCAACTTATTAAGAATTGAATTTACAATGTCACACACATGACTTTTTCAAATATTATTGTTGAGATGAAAGGTTCTTAAAAGGGAATTTTTATTAATTAAAACCGACTGTTGCTATATCAATTATATCTCTATCTGACAGACATGTACTCAATGCTTTGTCCATAATCACAGTGATATTCTAGCATTGTCAAGATGTCCTTCATTGATAATTCATTTCTTTTTTAAATAAAACCTTTTGCATGGTATCTTGTCATTATGCTGAAGAGAATAAAACTCACACGAATGAACTGTGATGTATACACAAATTCATTCAAAGAATATACAACTTGCTAAAAATAAAACCTCAAGCTGCTATGAAGAAAAAAAACGACAACAAAAATTAGATAGATATATATATATAACTTTGGTACATCACACTTATTACTTGTCAGTATAATACAATTTTCTTGTTAAAAACACAAAATAAACATGTCATAATAGTGTGCAGAATTTATAATACTCTTGGGTAATATCCTTTTCTTACTTTAACCCAGTACATTTCACAAACTTTGATACTTCTCATGTCGACAATACACAATACCTGATCATCTTACATGATAGCATAAATGCAATATCTCCTGAAATCTAGAAGGATTAAAAAAATATGTTTAGGACACGATTCTCATTGATCCACCCTATGGAGGTTTCCAAAATGAAATCATCTCCATGCAGAGAGCCATGTACAATGAATGATTGAAGAGCTTTACAGTCCACATAATCTACACAACACATAGTTGTTCCCAACATGCACTTTCCCCCACAGTAATTCTACAGAGTGTCCAAGAAAACAACAACCTGTGTAACAATCATCTTCCTAATCACAACTGTGATCTTAAATTTCAATGTGCTTGTTTTGAGGATCTGTTTATCCTAGACACTCTGTAGCATCGGGTGAACAGAATGATATGTTGACATACATCTCAACTGATTACAACACACACCAGCATTTATACATCCATCTTATCTCTCTTCAAATTCATATAAAAATGAACAGTCAGTAATAAAAATATGATCTCATTAGAGCATTTTTATCTATCTACAACAAAATGGTATATACTCTGTACAAACATGTTTCTAGCATGTCCCACTCTGCACAATAATAACTTTAAAAATTTTTGAACTTTACACAAGCCATTTCCATATTGAGTATTGTTTAGGCCAATATCAACAAAAGGAGGACTTTCTGTAAGTTGTGTTCATCCTCTCCTCTTGCCCATGCTTCTTGATCACACGATCCCACATTATGACCACAAATAATAGAGAACCTTAATATGGAAATGAAATAATTCCTTTCCTCTAGGAAACTTGCATGTATTGCATCACCATCAAACCTCAAGGGTGACTATCTGCATTTCTTTTTTGTATGTTATGTGATATACTTCTGATGAAAAGATCCATTTTGCTAGAAGGAAATTAATTGTCCATCGACCGAATTACCATTGAAGGAAGAAAAAAAAGAAATCTCTAATAATTTATGAAACACTGTTTTGCAAACGATGTCATCTCAAAATTTAAACAATACTGGTATTTTTTATACTTCAGTTCTCCATACAACTTTGGTCGCCTTTTTATATGGTTAAAAATGTTGTCCCATAATTTGTTTCAATGCTTTCTCAATTCTTTCAGCACATACTCTAATTGCACAATCAAGAAACTGAACCTTAAGCACATCTGTACCACTTTGAAAGAATACTACAAGAGACTACTTAGCAGCTAAATTGAAACTGCCCAAGGAAAGTTTTCAATGATTTATGATTTCACAAAGGTGTCCAGGCCTCACTCTCTTTTTAAAAATAAAAAATAAATATACAAGAACTATTATATATATATCCTACATCATCATATATGAAGAAAAAAAAAATAATAAAAAATACCAATACAATGGACTTTAAATGACACTCTTCCAACAGATTAATTTTCTATTCATTTCACATTCATCCTAACTTGTCATTCATTTTTAATGTTTTTTTTTTCTTTTATTTTTGTTATAAATCCTTATATAACATGCAATCCAGATCATGCGCTTATAAATTTCATGAAACAAACATACATGTAAATGCCTGCTGTCTTCATGGTGTAATTATAGATACAATATTTATATACAAAAGCCCCTCAAAAATTACATGATCTCAGATTGGACTAAATGTCAAAGATATTCTGCTGCTATGCTGCTTGAGATGAAGAGAGCTAAAGGTTGACAGCTATGACCAATGCTGTCATGTCATAATTTAGAGGATAACAACAACCAGTAAACACTTACAAAGATTACTTCTAGGGACAAGTTAAGTACATTCTAGATTATCTGGTAAGGCCAGACATTTTATCACTTGTAACATCCTGGACTTTGCTTTACATTTTGGGCCTACAACTGTCACATCAAATGGAGGCTGTTTAGCATCTTTCACATCCAATGGAGGCTGTTTAGCATCTTTTTTTCTTATTCACTACTGTTTGGAAGAAAAACTACCATTGATTGAATAATGCTTTATCAAATTATAAACCGGACATTGAAACATGTTCTGAGTGATGCTATAGCCACTACTTCAATCTCAAGTCATTAACTGACATACTTGATATGCAAGCCTTTACCATGAGGTTGCTTGGAGAGAGAGAGATGACCCATAAAGCAGTCTTAAGGAAAAAAATAACAGATATAAAAATACAGAAGCATATTATTTATTTTGCCTGCTTCAATCTTTGTCTCTGTACAGGTTGTCTTCTTTCTTTGTATGCAACAGAGAAATATTTATTAAGTTTCCTTCATAAAGCAAACCAAAATGGTCAAAGATCTTCATCTTACGGTAATTTGATACAGCATAGATGGAATACCTGATAAGATAGTTTTCACTGAAAAATGATTCAAAGAGTGTGATTCCCATATACCAATGTTACAATACCATGGTAAGTAAAGAGGTTCGGAAAGTGGTTCGGAAAGTGGTTTCACAGAATGGGTGGTAATGGCAGTGATTTCTCATGTATTGTTATGATCAATTATTTTGTAGGTCATTTAATCAAAGATACAGAAAAAAAGCAATCAATAAAGCGTTGTCCAGATAAATCTGTAATAATTCACTGCTACACTTAAATATATATTAAAATATATTCAACATGAACATCCAGTGCTCATGGTGTAATTTGGGTTGTTCGGTTATGGACTGTGAGATTAACTGCACCATGTAGACATACCAATGATAAATGCTGTCCATTCCTACCCACAACATGGATTCAATGTACAAGGATTAGGAACAATGAAAGCTCTAGGTAAGCTGTGATTCTACAGGTCAATATATCGACATTGCTGTGAAGAAAAAAAAAATGGATTTGATCAGAGTGGGAATAACAAAAGGTAACAGAAGGTGAGGAGAGTTTGCAATTTTCTTCTCTCTCTTTCGCTATTTTTTCTAATGTCAAATAAGACGACCTTCAGATATTTGGCAGTAGAGCAAAGGGTAGTTCTTGACCCAAATGCCTGGACTGACCTTGTTATAGGCTGTACTGGTATCATATCAACATTTCCTTTACTGAACAGTTATCACAGACCTAACTTCCTGTACAGGGCAGTCATAAATTATTGCATGGAGTTTCCTTTTAAGCGATAGCAAATAGGACTTAGACTTTATAGACACATTAACAAATATGAAGAATGATTGATAACTGCTTTCCTGGTTGATGTTGGAAGAGGATAGGGGCGTAGGACTGGTGGACTACTACATGCAATGGCAGGATCAACAGGATGCTGGCAAGACCAGCATTCCTCTTAGGATGACTACGTCAGCAAACGACAGCAACGCAGATCCAGCTACAACTAAATCACAAACATACATCTCCCGATGACGCTACATTACATTTTGGCAGTTTGGTAATAAGGTATTTCTGCAGGATCAGCACGTCCAGTCAATATCAATCTTTGCATTTTGAGGAACTAGTCGATTTGGGCGGAGGTTCCATACAGGGCGCTGAAGCAAAGCTGAATCTCCTAGCGCTTTATGTGATTGTGGTTCTCCTTCTTGAGTATTTTGTAAACATCTTCCTCTTGTGAGATGCGCTCTAGGAGAGGGAGAACGTCCAGGAGCTCTGTGTCAGACATATCATCAAACCACGAACTCACAGGGATCTAGAGAAACAATCAAACAGACATGTTCAGCAAATAGCCATTCACAGCATTAAAGGCAAATTAAAAATCAAGGCAAGCAACAAAAGAGGAGAATGAAAATGTGTGTTGCTTGTGCCATGTGTTTAAAGGGGCAAACCAACCTTGGTGATAAGTTGATTTGTGTGAAAGTAGAAAAATAGGAAAAACAGGATCGTGAAAGTTTGAGAGAAATCGGACAAGGAAAAAGAAAGTTATGAATGTTTGAAAATTGAGATCACTACATCTACACAAATCTCAAATTGGCAATTTGGTGAGACGATTGTGACATACTTGTGGACAACTCTGTTTGTCGTACACAAAAATATCATGAATTTGCGGTTTTCTCCAAAGCGCCTTTACCCTTGCGCCAGTACTAAAAATATATTGGAGATCGCATATTGTTATAGGTCCTCATGACAGAAAAAAAATCCTACTGCGTAATACATTTTGAAAAAAATGATATTTTAGTCATTTTGTGTGTTGGAGTGAATGGGGGAGTTGTCTGCAACTACATCACAGTGATGTTACCTATTCTGCCAATTTGAAATTCCCATATGTATAGTGATTTTTAAAACTTTCAAAAATTCATAACTTTCTTATTGTTTGTCCGATTTCGTTCAAACTTTCACCAATCTGATTCTCTGATTTTTCCTCTTTCATTCAGAGCAACTTGCCATCAGGGTTGGATTTCCCTTTAATTTTAAAGTACATATAGAATTTCCTTTTGACCTAACCAAATATATGTTTCCTTGAAAGAACAGGAAACTACACAACTACACTAAAGGAAAAAAGAAACTTATAAAAGTTCAAGAGATCACCAAATTAAATTCTCTGCATGGAAATGTACCAAATTTGGATATAATGTTGATTCAATGCATGGCTTTAAATGACAGTCAATAACAAAAAGTTTTCTTCAATGCCACAAAAGAAATGTGCACTGAAACAAAGGACTCTCTAATCCCCAAGTCACAAAGACAAACTGCAGCCTTGTACACCATATGCATGTCAATGAATGAAACAAAAGAATTTCAAAAGGGATTTGCAAGTTCATATCCAAACAGATTAATAGCCAGTATGTCCACCTCTAGCTTGCTGGCAAGCTGTACACCGTCTTCGCATGCTTCCGATCAGATTCGCGATGGTAGCCTGGGGAACATTGTTCCATTCCTCTTGCAGTGCTGCAATGAGCGTCTCCCTATTGATGGGTTGATTGTCACGCCTTGACACACGTCGACCAAGCTCTTCCCAGAGATGTTCAATTGGGGAAAGGTCTGGTGAACGGGCGAACCATGGCAGAACATCAATATCCTCTTGCTCGAGGGGTGCAAATCCCTTTTGAAATTCTTTTGTTTCATTCATTGACATGCATATGGTGTACAAGACTGCAGTTTATCTTTGTGACTTTGGGATTAGAGAGTCCTTTGTTTCAGTGCACATTTCTTTTGTGGCATTGAAGAAAACTTTTTGTTATTGACTGTCATTTAAAGCCATGCATTGAATCAACATTATATCCAAATTTGGTACATTTCCATGCAGAGAATTTAATTTGGTGATCTCTTGAACTTTTATAAGTTTCTTTTTTCCTTTAGTGTATATGAAAATTAGACTAACACAAAACTCTTGTTTGCTACTCATTTTAACAGAATGACAACTTTGAAATCTCACAGCTTATCTCCTGCATTCTAATAATAAGACAACCAATAACACTGATAGAAACTTTAGTATTCCTCCAAGCAAACATGATAATACCTTTATCTTGCTCTGATCTTTCAAGAAATCATCACACTTTATATATCTAGTTACAATGTTCACAATAGCCATATCCATTCTGAGAAATAAAATGTAAAATTGGATTTCAGTGTCACCCATACCCCAAACTGCTCAGGTTTTTATCAATGTATATAATAATATTGAAAGGATCCTCAATCTAAATTTCCATGAAATGTTAACAATTTCCATTTTTCTCCATAAACATGTCTCTCCTGGCTATGCTCATTGTATTTACTTAAAACATTTCCTTGCAGGTTATCTTACATTTAAGAATAATAGGCTAAATTTCCATAGATGTTTCAAGGAAACAGATATTTTGTTGACAAATCAGAACTACCCACGGTCATCGCAGTAAAATGACAGATTTGCCAATTTCCATGGACGGATAATCTTCTTATCCTCATTTTCTTTTCTATCTCCTTTACCTTCTGAGTGAGTTACTATATTTTCTCTACCAACCTTACACCAACATAAATAAACACAATAATAAATGTAAGAATTCGTAAACAAGTTTCAGCTCAGAGCACTGTATTCGCAGTGGGCTCAGATGAAAAAAGATTTATAACAAAAGATTAAATGATATCTCAGACATCATACAATCCTATAAAACAGTATGCAATAAAGAAAATGTTTCTAAAGTGAATATCTAAACATATTCTTGAACTTAAATTTTAACAATTTCTGCCCAGTTGTGTATTCGTCTGATTTTATTGACATTAATTTACAAATCAGCTGCTTTATTTTCACAATCTTTTTTGGACCCCGCCCTTATCAGATATTCCCTCAAAGGGTGAACAGAACTTATGCTCCTTAATACTATTTTCTACTTTTTTTTTTGCACACCTTGTCATACAAGGAAGTGAAAACAAACTAGTAAAGTAGAATTCTTTCAAAACAAAGATACATGTAGTCTTGATACTTACTGCATTATCTTGGTGGAAGATATATGAAGCTGGAGAATTGTCCACAATTACGATACGTTCCAGTTTACGACCCAATCGACTAAGGTCCTGGAAAAGAAATAGAAGCAGGAGAGGTATTAATTGTTAATACTGTTGCTGGGCTAGCGCCATGAGCGTCTTTGGACGGTGTGTGCGCTCTATAAATATACACTATTATTATTATTATTAATATATAAATATTCTTTTCTAAGTGTAATTATGAGTACCTGCAAAAATAAAAATAACACAAAAGTCAAATTCATGCTGTAGTAGGTTTTTATCTTTTTTCACATCCTGTATTTTCTGTATCTTATCATAAAGAAGACATACACTTCTTGTAAACTCTGGTTATCAATTCTTATTTCAGTTATCAGCATAACCACTATCATCGTAATGTTCATTCTAAGGCAGGGTATTAATAAATAGGAGTAATGAAAAGTAACTTGCTATATATGTCACAGGCTTGTACTTTTATTTCAATCTTAGGAATCAATTGATCTCAACACAAGGACACATATTAATATGTGTTTCCCTTGATACCTTTCATTTAGTGTGAGTGAGTGAAATACTATTCAGGGTTGATCATATGCAAGCAATTATACCATATCCATGAGTAAATATAGCAATGACATTGTAACAAACAACAATGCCTGCAGCAATTATAATCATCATTAAAGGGAAACGCTTACATGCTGAGTATGGAAGCTAATGACATGTCTGTACTCTATTTCTGAGGTGTGGGATAATCACATTTCGTCTGTTTGGAACCAGAATGGTATTAACTCTGTGTTAAAGCATTCTATGTTAATGCCTTTCTGGCTCCAAATGATGATTTCATAAAATCATGTCTAAACGAACAGGTAATTATGAAGGCTTTTATTTATAAATAAAAGAAAGTTTAAGAATTTATATTTCTCATTCCTTTTTCGTTCTTTTTCCTCTGTGTCAGTGCTAAAAGATCTAAACCAATCTTGCATGAATAAGCAGTTTTGCCTCTACCTTGATATAGTTTCCTCTGTGAAATACACATGATTCCCGGAACAGTCGACACCTGAACACACCCCACTTGTCTAAGAGATCAGCAACTGGGTCTGCATACTATAGAAAGAAACAGTAACAAGACAAATTATAAGCATTCTGATATTCACTCAGCAACAATTCCTTAAGAAAATAAATAGACTTAAAATTTGCACAGTCAGAAGTAAAGCACAAATATGTCAGCTACATGTTTGGATGCTAAATATTCCCTGACCTCAAATCACATAAAAATCATATGGCAAATTATGCAATATCTAAAATGGAAAAGAGAAACTGTACATCATAAACAATAACACTGAAATAATCATGGTCTCATTTTTATGTTCTTCTAAATGCACTGAAAAAATATGAACACCTCACCATTCCTGAGGTTATATCAACAACATATTACGCATGATAAGCATTCTGATATTCAATTGTATATTCAACAAGACATACAAACATCTACATTATAAAATTTTCTCGCTAATAACGTAACTCAGATATACTGAATGAGCTTCAATACTGTAAATCAATCAAGATTAGGTGAGGGCCAGTCATCCTTCCTTTTTAAGTTGTAAGTGTAAGTGGTTAAACACTGTTAGGGAAAGATGGACACACACAGGAACAGACAGACAAACCCACAACTGTGCTTTAGCCTGTGAAATAAAGACATTAGGAAAACTGATTATGATTTTCCTCATAATCAGTTCTACCATTCATGGGCTTAAGTGCATGCGTGTACGGTTACACTGAGTGAAGCAGAGTAGTAGTGCAATCATGACATGAAGTTTTATTGCTCGATTGTGACATTTCGGCAGTAATGAGGGAACAATCAGTCATGGAGGTAGCTCCCTTACAAGCTTAGGACTCTAAATGATGTCTACTCTGTGCAGTAAATCTCCTGAATGTCATTAGCCTTTTATGATTTGTGAGCAGCAGGGCTCCTAAATCCCCCTTCCAAAACAAAAAGTCATGTTTTGGTTAGGTTTGGTTGCATGAGAGAATGCAATTACATACACGTAAATATGCTTCTGCATTTGCAGCTCACTGGTAAAGCTCTTAATTGCGATAAAATATATTACATTCATGTTCCATTGCCATGTAGCATACATCAATGTTCATTTTAGCATGTTTAGGGTTGGGTGCTCTTGTAAGTTCATAGACTATGTTGGGTGAGTGTAATCAACATTGAATTTCTAATTGGTACAATGTTCAAATTCCAAAGATTAAAGGGGAAGTCCACCCTAATATCAACTTGGTTTTAAAAGAAGCAGAAAAATAAAAAAAAACAGATTAACGAAAGATTGGGCAAAATCCGATAAGAAATAAGAAACTTAAGAAGTTTTGAAGAGGTAATCGATCAAACACAAATTGGCAACTCCGTGACCTATCTTGCGAGCTCTTCTCCCAAGGTGAACTTTACCTTTAAGTTACATGCAATTAAAAGTAATGCTTTGAAATTTGGTATTAAGATGTAATTTTTCATCGCCTTATCAATTTAGTTTTGATAACCTTAAATTATTTCAGTAAACTAAATCAAATCCCATTAGAAATGATAATTACAGGTAGAATAAGTCACAAAGAAGTATACAAAGTCTAAAGTATTCAAATGACATATATATATATAAACTGCAAAATCCATATCACGACATGTTTAAGGTAAAAAAAACAAATAAAATGGTTAAATTAGATTGCATGATCAACATACCTTTGCAAGACTAGCTGTAAATAACACACATTCATAGAGCTGCCCCACTTTCTGAAGGAATTCATCCACGTGCGGCCTTTTTAATACATATACCTTGAAAATAAGAAGAAACCAAGGATCACTGAGTTAATTCTATGTCCAGTAACAGAAATGCTACAATATGAATGTATAGTACAATTCTGTTCACATTTCAAATAGGGGAGTTGCTTGTAAAATCAAAATTACTTAGTACTTGATATCTACTATGCAAAGTTTTTGACTAGAGTCACAAAAATAAAAGGAAAACTATGTATTATATTCACATTCTATAGTGTACAGTGCTTTCCATCAACTAAATCACCAATCTTGTGACAAAAACAAATATTGCAACCGGTTTTTCACAGGTACAGACTGATGGACTAGAAGCTGAAACCGAACACACAGCTGCAGCTCAGAATGATGACCAGGAGACAGTGACCAGTCAAAGTGAAGAAGAGACTAGCGGGCAAGATGAAGCGGATCAAGAAGCTGAAGTCCACTCTTGACGTTCTAGGTCTGGATCTTAGCCAGTCGGAGTCCTCGGATTCAGAAATTGAATCTTTGTAAAAGGTGCTACAAAATGCTAAACCATATACTTTCAATTCCTAATTAGGAAACATGATTTTAGCTGAATAAATACAATTTTTTATAAAAATCAATGTTAAAGACATATAATCAATTATAAATGTTAATTTGCATTTATGATTTTCACATGTACAGACTGATGGACTATAAGCTGAAACCCAACACACAGCTGCAGCTCAGAATGATAAAGGAGACAGTAGCCAGTCAAAGTGAAGAAGAGACTAGTGGGCAAGATGAAGGAGATCAAGCAGCTGAACACCAGGAGGTGAAGTCCACTCTTGACATTCTAGGTCTGGATCTTGTACAGACTGATGGACTAGAAGCTGAAGCCCAACGCATAGCTGCAGCTCAGAATGATGAAAAGGAGACAGTAGCCAGTCAAAGTGAAGAAGAGACTAGTGGGCAAGATGAAGGAGATCAAGCAGCTGAACACCAGGAGGTGAAGTCCACTCTTGACATTCTAGGTCTGGATCTTAACAAATCAGAGTCCTCGGATTTAGAAATTGAATCTTTGTCAAAGGTACTACAAAATGCTAAACATGTGTTACATTAGTTTGTCTAAATATGTGCAGTTTTTATTTCTTTTCTTTTTTTTACTAAAAAGTTACAATACGTTTATTTTTTTCTTGAAAAAGTTGAATACATTTATTTGGCAAGATATTTTCTTTTCTTTTTTTTAAACCATACACTTCCAAAAATAGTTTGAAATTTTGTTGAATACTAAAGGATGCTAATAGTACAATATTCATGAACTTTGATTAATGAAGAGATTAGTCTTTCAGATTTAACTAAATAATAGGTAAATGGAATAAAATAATACTAAAACTCAATAAGACATCAGTCTCATTTCATCTGGCTGGTTATCCTTTTCTCTCTTTTTTTCCTTATGTTTTTATTTATTTTCATTGATTTAAAACAGTAATTCTGTGTAGTCATTTAAAAAGAGACCAAGTCCAATTTGACTGTTTTCACTATTATCTCAAATTTGTACAGTACTATCATTATCTTGGGCAGAAGAAATTTATTGGTATGCTAGAAAGACTAAAACCTTAATTTGTTACTCAAGTGGCCAAAGACAGTTACTATAAACTGTTGAAATGACACACTGCTGTTATCTCTTTGCAGGATCTTAAAGAACTTGGAAAGATCTCACACAAGTCAATAACCCTTCTAGCCTTTTTTAACTCTGCAGTGTGTGTGGTAAATTTGATCATAATCATGAGAGTTAAGTTCATTGTGTTCATTCACTTGTGCAAATAATATGACTGTAGGATATCAAAAATAGCTGCAGATGTATATTTAAAAAAATCATGCATAATTAATGCATGAACATCATAGATGTTAAATAAAATGACACCAATGTCATCTGAGCTGGCATTTTTAACCCGTTTGTTGCCTTGTTCTTTATTTAAAAGAGGTAATTAAAAGAGGCTTTGTACATGTAGGGTCTCTAGAATGGAAGATTTTACCTTATCAATTCTTGCAAAAGCTAGGGGCTTCAGCCCCCCTGAACCCCCCTCCAGGGGTGCTTCACAGCCCCCAGACCCCTGTTGCTTTTTTGGTAACAGCCTGTGAATGATGGATTACCTGCTATCAGAAAAATTAGCAAGAACCCTGCAACCCTGTAGATTTTTTGATATCTTGAAAATCACCAAAGTGCATTTCGTGTAAGACTCCAGAATAAGGAAAAATATACAAAATTGGGCATTTACCAATACTGTACATCTTACGGTTGTATCAATATTTAATGTTGTATCAATATTTAATGTTGTAGCAGTCATTCTTAATGTAATAATCATGCATATATTTTAATTCCAAACAATCTGCTTATTGCTTCATTTTCCAGTCTGCTAAAGTGCATGTCAATAGGTCTAAGACAACAGGGACCCAATCATTAATAACTGGCAGCACACATAATATCTTTTTGAAGGTTTGTAATCACAGTCATATAATACTGACTACACGTACTTGTAGCACCAATTAAGCAACATTGCCTTTGTACATGTATCTTACAAGTCTCTTGTAAGAAAACCCATCACACTACCATTTTTTATTGGGTTTTTTTTCCTCATTTATTTAACAATAAACCTATTGAAATAGAATACTTTCAATGAGGGATGCCCCAGTTTAGAGTGTAATGACCCAGTTGATCCTGCAAGATGAGCAAATGTTACATGTCTCATGATGTATCATTGTACACCCATCATTCCCTGTATCAGCTGTTGTGCAATCATATGCTGAAAGGTGAGACTTGTGAACACTCAAATGTCACCAAAACTAGCCTCACTACCAGACTGTTTGGCTTCAGCATCCCAAACACAAACAAATTAGAAGTGATATTTGAATGCATTATGCCACTGGCTGTGTAAATGGAAAACAGGTACTAGACTTGAGATCTTGCCTCTATTTCTAAGTAATTCCTTTAAACCAAGGTAAATGTAGACCCAAATGTATTTATTTTCATCAACATCTTCATCAATTTACTAAGAAAGTTGTAGCCCTAGATAGCCTGTTGTGTAAAACGTATCCAAATCTATGGCAATTCTGAAACTTTTACGCCCATATTTGAAGGTGATTTTTCATTGTTATAAATTGTGATAATACATGAAGAGCAAAGGTTATGCTTATTTACATATCCCTCCTTTAAAAAACAAGTGCAACTGTGTTTACTTTGGACTGTCAACTCATTCGATCCTGCTTATCATTCATATGACAGTTCAAATATCAACATACTAAATCTTATTCTCTCAGTAAAAAGAAATAAAATACAAATTTTGGTATTCTAGAAAGCATGTACATGTACCTGCACTGTTCCCTTGTAAATATGTAGATATATTTAAAGATCTTCTCTTATTCCTAAAAGCTCTGCACAGATTCAATTATAAAACTACATGTACTCTATCAGTGAAATGAGAAAAACATGACTTGAAATTCCTCACAGTTTGCTTCCATCTGTGATAAAATGTAATGCCAGATATACATGTAGACAAAAGGAGAGTCTGAAATGAGATTAGTTTGCAAGGTATTTGATCTTTTGGTGTCTTATCTCATTACATGTCTTGGAAATCAAACTAATTATGCTCACCTCATGAACTGTGCCATCAATTTCTACAGGAACAACAAAATCTGCATTTGAAATGGGCTGAAATGATAGAGAGAGAATAAAACAATTTATAATGGTAACCAATAAATTTAATGGATACGACGTTGGGGAACCATCAGTAAGATGAAAAGCTAATCATTGTGATAGCTAAGAACATGTGATGAAAAAAAGAGATAATCTCAAAATTATACAAACATGGCATACAACATGAACCCAATCTTCTATTTAAACAAAACTGTACATCTGACCATACATTCATATACATGTAATGTACTTCTGCAGAATTATTATCTAACAGAAAATTAAAAGACTCGTGAGAATATACAATGGTTGTCAATATAATGCAAACATATCAATACATACACTCTCAAACTTTATATCAAAAAATGTTTATAGTTAACAGAGGACCACTGAAGACATATGTTGGAAAAAATTAAACTACTGGTACTGCATTTTCCCCTGCACACATCTTCTTTGTTGACATTTCAGTTGAATTCACTTGAAAGGCAATTGATTCCATGATTTACATGTAATTGGCACAAAAGTAAGAGTTCATCAATGGTAATTGAATCCCACTTTGAGATCAAATATGAGATCATTAGAAGTGAATCAGCCTGGCCGGGTTAGCGCTGTCATCCGATTTCCGTAATGCATTAGACCGAGTATTACTCTGGACAGCCATACCACTCTGTGCAATATTTTGTATTCCCTTTTCGTATATGAACTGATAGATTCTGTAACACTCCAATTTCTTGAATGGGAAGAAACATAGAAAATAAATACAATCATACACATACACTGCAGTATAATTTTTTTCAAATGAAAATTTACATCTACTACATGTACGATGTACAGTAGGTCAGTGATCTATACCGTATGTAATGAAAACTGAAAAGGATCTGCAGACGAGGGATAATCATAATCCAACTATTACCAGTACATGTAGTGTGCATTTCAAACACACATACGTTTGTAAAGGAATCAAACTTCGACAACTAGAAAAGCTATAATCTAGTTCATTCAAGAAAATGTAAATATCTTGTTTTATCACATGTAGCCTACTGATGACAGTCAGGATGGCTTCTTGTATCTCACAAATTCAACTTCTTAGTCAGTGTTTCAAATTGAGATAGTTAATTTTCCATTATCCTTTGTTAACATTATCATTCTTGAGATGATGTTGCAGCTGGTAACAGGCACGTCTTGAGGGCCTTACTGTATGAATGTGCCTGAGACAATACAAATATACTTTAGAAAAGTTAGTGTGAATCCACCTACACCTAACATGTGACTGCTGCAGGGTGAATGGCATGGATACTGCTCTTATGCCACTTTCATGATGACGAGTCACATTATGCCCTCAGTTTACGCTTTTTACTGTTACTCTTTCACACATTTACAGTAGTACCTGTATAGACTTACTACTGTAAAGGAAATTGAAAAGCAAGTAAAAATATATATCATATCTGCTCTTACCAGTCCTCCTGATGAGAATAAAGTCATTCTGTGATTAAATTTTCATCTAAATACCCTCTTTCCCCCGTCATCACCAGCCCTCCCTAGCCTACATCAGACAGCATCCTGAAATTTAACACTAACCCACAAAAGCATCCGCTAAGACAGACTCCTGGAGTTCTTAGTCACTAAAGACTGTGCGACAGAGGTATTCTGTGACAGAACTATAAGCAGTGTTCAAGAATGATACCCCATACAAAATCCACTTTCCAATTCCTTAACTTCTACATTAAATTCACTCAACTGCTCCTTATTCATCAGCAGAAGAAAAATTATTATTTTACTCATGATTTTTTTTTTTTAAAGAAAAAAAAAAGTTTTTGTCATTCTTGGGAAATATCTTGTCAACAAGCTTTTCCAATTTTTGTTCATATTCGCCCCAAATGCTCCCATTTACATTGTACGGTAGTACTCGGGTGATTGCATGGATATGTGCGCTAAAAAAAATATCCAATATTCGTACTATTGTTATTTTCAAACACATCATGGGCACTTTTTCTCATTCCAAAATCAGTGTTTCAGTGGAATAAGTGATGATAGCTGGGTAATTACTGAAGCAGCCATGGTGTCACATGATGACTTCAGGTGACATAGGAGATGTCTCAACTCAGAGGGTGGGCACATCAGAAATGAGAGAGAGAGAGAGAGGGGAGATGTAAGCCTTGGTTTTCATATCACTCATAATCATCCCTTGACTGAAGTAGAAGATGGGGCAGTTGTCCCTTCCCCTCCCTCCTCTCCCCCTCTATCCCCCACACTAAGACAGTTGATAGCATGCAGCCACTTGAGTGTTTCGTCTGAGCTGGAGCACCAAAAGCCAACCGTTTCTCTCATGTTACGGTCATCCTCTCACATAGCACTGTATTACGTTACCATGGCATTCCTTCTTGGAATGTATTCTTTCTATCGTGCTCCTAACATTCTTCTTCAGCTCACTTGAACCCTTTAGTAAGGTCCACAAAATGTCAAATATCTAGAATGTCATATCTTCAAATAAGAAAACTGTTGCCAAAGAAATCTAAAAATATTTAGGTATGAAGGGTGTACCAAGTTCCCATGACTACAATTTTCAAACAAAACTGGCTTTAATCGTGAATAAGATAATTTACACCATCAATAATATTGTTAATCTCTTGTACAAAAAACATCACAATGTTACAATTTTTTGAGGGCTCAAATCTATAGTATTAGATCAACATTTGTTGAGATGCTATACTAAGTCTGCACTGCACAGTCAGTTAGAACATACAATTTGATGTTGAGTGATTTACAATGAATCATTTTTTATTCTTGAAACAAACTATTCCTAAGTTTATATTATCTGGGCAACTCATAAATGTTATACAAATCCCATATTAATTCTCCAGAAAAAAGCCATCCGGGCGTGTAGTGGGGCAAGTTTTTGCTCTCACACTGACCCTCTGTTTTTTCGTCTTAAGTCCCTCAAGGTCAAAGATATTAATTTCCTACAAAAAGCTCTATTCATGTTTAAGTATAACTCCAACCTTTTACCCCCAGTATTTGCAACATTATTTCAATCGAACACACAAATTCACGCATATCCCACCAGACAATCAAAAAATGTGCATTTATTTAACCCCAGGACTGCTCTTGCACATAATTCTATTAGGCACTCTGGCCCTGATGTATGGAATTCCCTTCCTCCCGAAATAAAAAACATGACTTTAATGTACTCTTTCAAGCGAGCAGCAAAAAATCACCTAATTAAGCAATATTCCCCACAATAATGATTGTGTAGTACACCCATAATATATCTTGTATAATTATGTAAATAGGACCCATGACTTGGCACATTTTCACCTCTTTGGGAGGCAGATATGATATTAGTTTACAAAACGAGTTTACCACTTGCTATTATGTTAATATCATGTCTGCCTCTCAAACCGGATGATTAACTCTCTATTGTTAATACAGTTGTTATTTAAAATATTTGGAAAGGTACAATTGCCTCATTTTATCCTCCTCTCTTCATCCCTATTTCTCTCTGTATCCTCTTCCCATTCTCTCTCTCATTACTTTTTTAATTATATTTTATCTCAAAGGGCTTTCATGCTGTCAAGCCTCGGCTTATTATGAAAACCCTCTTGTTTGATTTCTCTTTCTATAATCCTACTGTTAGCCTTGTAGTTTAAGATATATTAATGTCATGATGTTCCATTGTATTGTATATCGCATAATTTGTATAACGTATGCATTATTTGATGAATTGAGAAATCAAGCAGAAATAAATAAATAAATTAAAAAATATAAGTTCTTCAAGAACCAAACACTTTTTCCTATAATTTGTACATGAATATATACATGTAGATAAAATGAGACTGCAAATAGAAGAAAACCAAAATAGAAAGTGCTTCAATATTCATGCAACAAAGTTTAGTTATTCAACCATCACACTCTTAAGGAGTTTGACCACTTAATAGTGACCACTTAATAGTGAACACTTCTGCTATTCTTATCATCAAAAGTGCTTTAAAACACAAGAATACTTGGAGTTAACTTCAAGAACAAATTAAAGCGCATCTCAACCTCTCAACGTCACATGATCAGAATTTAAGTTGCCATAGGAACAGAGCTTCACTCCCAGTGTAGTACATCCTCTAGGGGATAGTCTTGGGATACCCTAAACACTTTAATTAACTGGGACAATGGAAAAAGAATCCTTAACCCATACATTCTGAATTCAATAACTCTTTCATATACACATGCTCCGAAGCTCAAAATAGCGGAAATGAGATCAGCAGGTCAAGATGGACTGCCTTCAAATATAGAAAAAAATTTTAAACACTATTTCTATTTCTAATCCCCATGTGTGTTTTTGAACTTTTCTTAATTTGAAATGATGAGAGTGACTCTATCCCTCACCCCATTCACACAAGGCTTCACAGAAACCTTACAACATCGCTAACTTCAAAACAAATTAAATTCCATCCCCATCTCCTGAAATCATTGGATCAAAATGCTTGAGTTTCCATGGAAACAGATCTTCATTCCTATGCCCAGGGATAACAGACTCCTGCTTACAAAACATCAGCACGATATGTTGCAGTGTTATGGATGAGCACAATGGAGAAAGAAGTAGGCTACTGCCAAATGATGAAGCTTTCACAAAAAGATACACGTATCTCAAAATTATTAAAACATACAATAATTGATAAAGATTTGAAATCTTTGTGTGCTAAGATGACTGATTACTCACCTTAAATGAACTATGTACTAAGGTCTCGTCTAAATCGATGACTATACAACATTTATGTGCATCCTGCTGCCTCACCTGGGGAAGTAGATATTTATTTGGTTGCTGCAATAGAAAGAAAATATATCACAGTAAACCTTTAAACTGTGCCAAATACTTGTATTTCTCAAAATAGATTTCAGACTGTTCACATACACGATTATAATACATCTTAATATCTCCAAGTATTAAATTATTAGGAGCATATACACAATATACTGCCCGCTTCCCCCTCTATCTTATTATGATTTTATTTCTTTCTCCTACTAATGACTGCATTCATTATTAACTGGAATCCCATTCAACCTCATATCAATATAGATAATCTACCTGGCAAATAGTCTTATACATAGGTACATGTACAGTATACTTGTCATAGATTGGGTTTTCCAAAATAGATATTTGAGATGGGAATAAATGGCCGGCCCCGATGGACATTCTCTATTCAAGTAACTCAATAATTAAATTGATTAGAATTGAATCAATATCAATTATGAGCTTGTTCCTGAAAAATAATCAATGATCTTCTCTTTGTCAACATGATTTTACATGTATGTGCTCATTTCAAATACTAGTACAGTGTATGCTGTTACTGCTTAAGCGCATTTGATAAAACATGTGAGGTTATACATGTAACAGATCTTGTATTTCAGTATTAAATCTATATACTGTACATGTACATGTAGGTGGAACACTTACAATGTAGGGGTTACATTTTGGGCAAAATCTTCTGCATTGGTATGAAACACGAGTAATGTGCTCAATTGTATTAGGTGATTGTAATGTCATATAGTCTACACATCTTTTTTTAATGGTTTATTCCTTCATTGTATTATCTATTCTTTTCTTTTATATTTATTTTTAATATTGGGTGGGGATGGGTGGGGATGGGTGGGGATTGGGGGGGGGGGGGTAACAAGGACAGGGTGGTTTCCTTCACAGGGCTTTACAAAAATTCACCAAAAATACTGATCAACAATATTTCATTTTCATGGCTTTGTAGAGACTAAGTATGCTTCCCTGTATGTATTTGAATAAAATATCATGCTTTTTTGAGGGGTTTTCTATTGGTAGTAATTATTATTATCAAATTAATTATTAAATAAAAATCCACAACCCTCTATTCAATTCTCCAGAATAATATATATGTATGCTTTCTGCAGAGACTGCAACCTCTTGTAATGACTGGTGGCCCCATCTAGTGTGGGCGAGCTGGTTCATTGCTTTGGCAATTAATATATTTAAAGGACACTAGTTAGTCAATGTATGAAACTCAAACTGTAAGGAGCAGTGTCTGCCCTACATGCCTAACACTAGCATGGCACATTAACAACAGGCTGGTCCAACAATTATGAGGAGTGTTGACGCACTTTGCCATTTTCTACTGCACTGCTACTACATGCGGTACCAAACAGGTTAACAACTGGGGGCGACACATGACGTTGCATAATTATTTTGCATCATTATTTTGCATCATAGATAGGCATAGTGTACTAAATCAGGTGTATGAACTTTGCATTTAACAATAGGGAGCATTTATAGACTTTACAGCCATGGAAAAATTTATTAGACCAAGAATGGTTACTGATAGTGTTATTTTTGTGGTAAGAAGGAAATAAAATATCGTAACAGCAAGATATAATTGCTGGAATTTGGTATTCATTCAATGAAAGACAAAGACAAATCATTTTTATAATTTTGTATGCATATTATAGTACCCTTATTACAAAAGCTTGGTCTAATAATTTTTTCCATGGCTGTATGTGTCCATTTTGCATGTGAAAGAAAAAGCCACAATTATAGCAAAATTATTCTTTTCTATTTTCATATTTCATTTTAAAATGATAATGGGATTAACAATCATTAACAATTAACACTTACCTGTACTTACCTGTTCCAATGACAAGTTCATATTATTTATTTCAAATTAAGCTTTAAAGAGCAGTCTTATATTTGCACAAAAAAACATTTTTGTGGATAATGTTCATGAATTTGAAGGTAAATTCCCATAAATTTACTCTTTCAGTGTTATAGAATGTTTAAAATTTAACTCGTATCTATGTACATGTAATCTAATATGCTTCTCTTATTTTTGAAATCTGAAATGGGTTCATGAATTTTGAAGTTGGATATCATGGAACAATGTTTGCACCATGATGAACAATGAACAACTGTATCACAAAAGGACTTTGTGATAGTTGTTTGTAAACTTGGAGGCACTATGATGGAAAATGATATTATCATCAAGATAATAATTGGTATCATAGCAACATATTGGACATAAAGCTTGCCAATGGTGGCTGGGTGTACATTTATATATCATGGGACATTAAGCATCAAAGAAAACAGTTTTTGACTTGTTGACAAGTGTAAGGATGACATACCGTGCTAGGATCGTTAACAGGAGCTGAACGGTGCTCGAGCGACTATAAACAAAGGAGATGCACACACAAAACAAAAAGAACGGTGGGGATAAAAACTGGTGTGGAAACAATAAAAAATAAATATATTATGCTTTGATACAAAAGGCAAGGTGCTACATAATAACCTGACACACATTTATGAACTGGCAGAAGCTGGGGCTAGGTAACTGGTGCAAGTTACTTCATCTTTCAGATAAGCACTCTAAATGCTCTTTGAAATTCAACTGCTAAAACTACAATGTAGACAAGCAAAATATGGTTGAAAGTGGTGACGATCAGACAAAAATATGGGCTGAATCCAAATTAGGTGATGACTTGTGTATTTTAGGAAAGGTGGTGATCAGGTTGTGGCTTTAAGTTTTGCTTCGTACCTCCTTGCTGGTACCCCAAAATGGGTTTCAACTCTGGGAAAGCATTATGTAGCACCTTGCTAAAGCAACAGCAATAATGTACACTTATGCTAAAATGAATATTGCAAATAAATGAGAATCACTTGTTCACAGTATTAATGCAAGACTTAAATGTTTTTAAAAAATGAAAATGATCACAAAATACACCACAAATATCATATATACATGTACAATAGCATGTCATATTATTTAGAAATTGACAAAAAAATCATGCAAATACAGACATGTATGCTCAAAACACCATTTTCTATTATGATAATTTCTTATTGATGTCATCTCTAACCTTTTTAACACTAGCAAAATTGGCAAGGCTATGGGACATTTTTTATTGAAATGGCGAGGTCTCAGCCCCATCCAGTTATAGGGGGAGGGGCTATCCCTAACAACCTATTTTCACACTTGAAGGGGGTAAGGTTAACCCTCCCTTAAGTAAAAAGAGCTGGGGCTGAGCCTGAGACCACACTCTTTAGCTACAAAATATTCCTTATCCCTAACATATTTGCTAACTCAAAGGGTGACTACCAGTTAACTTCTTGGCTAGATATACAGGCAGCCCCTTTGAAAAGAGAAAAAGGTATTTTACAACACAGCTCTAAACATTCTAGTTCATGCCACAGGTTTACGTCCAAATGTACTACCATCAAGACAAATCAGGGCACTTTTCTTTGACTACTGAAGGTGAAATGGCAAGCTCGTTATCAACCAAGGTTAATTAACCGTGTCAGTACACATGATGCTAACTCATTACAGAGAGATTGGGGTATTGCATAATAGCTTACCCAGACACAACCAGTTAGACTGTCTACTGAGGTTTGGGTATCCCTTCATTATTGAGTGTAATATTCATAGACAACTTTAATAAATCATCTGATTTTAGAAATGTCAATTAGACAATGGCACAGTTCAAATACCATCATCATTCAAAAGACATAATTTGCATATGAATGATGTAAGATAAATACAGGTCAGAGGAATAGAGGAAAGAGAATGAGAAAGAAAGAGAGAAAACAGAATGAGTAAATAAAAGAAAGAAAGAAAGAGAGAGAGATAGAAAGGAAAGAGAAGTGAGAGACACACATGTTGAGTGAAAGAGAGATGGCAAGTGAGACAGGCCAATAAATATATTTGTATTTCTCTTGTGATACTCTGTACATTTACATTAAGTCTGTAAACTAATCACTACTTTTCCTTTGGAAATGCAATTTTGCTTGTAGGATAAATGACATTTGTTATTGGCAAAAATCAATGCTTCCTAGAAGCAAATAAAACAAGTTCTGTGAAAAAAAGTGAAACAGCTATTAAAAAGAAACATATCAGTGATAAGCAAATCAAATCACTATTCTGACAAGACATCAAGCACTTAAGTATTTCATCACAAACGAAATTTCATTTGAGCGAGCAAATTTCTTCATTTTGCCACATATCTGTTGAAAATGACCAGTTTCTGTAGGTACATGTATATAATTTCACTTCTAATTTGAAGTAGCCAGCTGGTTTTTCAAGAAAAAATGTGAAAACGGCAATCCTGAGTTTGGATATATTTCATCTATTTTAGTATACAAGGAGAGAAATGAAGGAAAGATGGAAAGCAGTAGAAATTGAGATTGCTTTTTCTCTAGTTTCATCCTTAAATTGCACTCTCCAAACTAACAAATATTGTAACTGAATACAATAAATATTACTGCACAGTGGCAGTACAAACAAAATTGCACATACATGTATTATGTATTTTGTGAAGAAGGCAGAATATCCAGATTATAAATAATCATTGTAAAGCGCATTGAAGTATTCACGTAATGCACTATATAAATGTAACATTATTATTATCATTATCATTTATCCTTATCCATATCCTTATCATTATCATTATTATTACCATTATCATCATTATCATCATTATCTTTATTAAATTAATAGGAGTCTTTCCAAAAATAGAAACATGATTTGCAAACTCCATGCAGAATTCAATGCACAAGCAAATTGAAGAAAACAACTGTACTATGATCGCTGTTCGTACAAAGCACTGAAGAGCATATTTCCTTCCAATAACAATATTTTGATGTTTTTCTCAACTCAATTAATCATGCTGGACATGAACAGGGATGGTAGGACTGACATTTCTGACTTGAACAGAATTAGAGTCTGTGTGATGCCTGCCAATGATGCAATGCTCTGCTGTGAATATCATGCAATACATACAACAGCAAAATAAGATAAAATATTATATTAACAGCTTTCTTTCTTTCTTCCTTCCCTTCCTTCTTTTTTATCTGCACAATGACAAATGTACATGTACATGTACATTTATTAATGCATGCAATGTGTAAATGTAATGTGTAAACTATTCAGGGATCATGTTCCTCAAAAATTAATTTGTAAGTGTAGTCTTTGGCTTCTATTACTAAAGAAATTTCGGGCCTATGACACCAGTGCGATGGATCTAACTTCAAGGGTTTTTTTGCCCAAGATTGCAGATAGCATTTGCATAAAGTTTGATATATTTTTGTAGTGTCTAAATTATCCTGACATATAAGTAAGGAATCTTCTAGAAAGAAGTTATTTTCCAGTTTTCTATATGATTTTATGAACATAGAAATTTCCAGAAGAGAGAGTATTATTCATATGTGAAAAGTGAATATAATGTGTAGCAGTGAAATAATCAGAATGCACATCCAGTAGAGAGAACATTCTAGATCTTTACATTGTGTGTGATGTAGGATAATTGCAATGTATAATGTACATGTTGGAATGTGTTGATTACATGTATCCTGACCTTTACATGAACCTCTTAGAGTGTAACATTGCAATGAGTCTATTTATAGATCATGGGAATCCCCTTCCTTTGTTTGTTACAACTAGAACTATATAGAACTTACAAGAGAGTTCCAAACCTTCATGAATATTGTAGTAGAATCTAGAAAATTCTAATTAAGGGTTGAGATTGTATATAAGCTGGGAGCTTGCACAGAAATTTCAGAATTTATACCCTGAATACATCGTGGAGCATATATTGCATAAGTTCTCAGTTAACACCATCTGATATTGATATCAACTTGTGGAGATCATCTTGGACCTCATCTTGGAATTCATCTTGGACCTCATCCTTGACATATTTGACGTCGTGTTCGACATCGTTATTGACATTGTGGTCAACCTCGTCATTGACATTGATTATCGAGATTGCAGTTGACACTGTTATCGACATTGTGATTGCCATCGTCTTGGACATCGTCATCGACATCATTATCGACATCGATGACCTCCTGAATTATTTTGGACATTCTTCGGCTGGATCTGGAATCTTCTTTTGCCAGTTGGACAACATACCGTTTGGATTCAATAATTTGTGGATTAGCAGCCAGCTTACTCTACACTTCAGGAACATTCTGGACTAATAGGAATTTCCCAGCTGAGAAATTGTAAGTCTTTACCAGTTTAAGTACATGTAGTGTATTTGTAACTAGAATCTGTAATTCTGTTATATTTGGTGTTGGTAAATATTTAAATTAAACCATAAATCATCTAAAGTTAATATCTTTTGTTTGATTCTTATCTTTTGTGGATTTTGGATCATAACAAACTGGGGGCTTGTCCGGGAAAAACGTAGCCAAATATAACAAGTCAAAAACAACAAAATTTAGAGAGAAATTTTGGAAATCTCAGGAAACTTCTAGAATACATTGCAGATAAGTTCTTAAATTCTGTAATTGTTTGTTGCATGCTTCATCATGACGACAATAGATGTTGAAGTGTTTGTTAAGAGGACAGATTTGTCCCTTGGTCAGTTGAAGTCACTCAGAAAAGATGACTTGAGAGCTGTATGTCAGCATTTGGGAGTAGTTCTTACTCCTGAGTTAAAGAAGGCAGAGATTATTGATCTGCTAGCTAGTCACATGAAGCTCAGTAAAGAAAGTGAGGTTCCTTCTAATGTTTCAAGTGATGTTCAACTCCAACTAGCAAAACTTGAGTTGGAAAAGGAGAGAATGAAATTAGAATTTGAGAGAGAAGAAAAACAAAAACAAAGAGAAATGGAAGAAAAACAAAAACAAAGAGAAATGGAAAGAGAAGAAAGGGAGTACCGGTTGAAATTGAAAGAAATGGAGTTAGCACATGCAAATACTAACTCTACCAAAGAGAAATCTCCCCAAGGTTTTGACGTAGCGAAGAACATTCGCCTTGTGCCAAAATTTGATGAAGAGGGAGTTGATGCATATTTTGTATCATTTGAAAAAGTGGCCAAGAGGTTGGAATGGCCTCAGAAATACTGGACTCTGCTTCTTCAAAGCGTTTTTGTGGGAAAGGCTGCAAAAGTCTACTCATCTCTCTCTGAAGAGCAATCATGTGACTATGCTACAGTGAAGAATACTATTCTTAATGCATATGAGTTGGTCCCAGAAGCATACAGACGTAAATTTAGGAATATGCAAAGACAATCAGGCCAGACCTATGTTGAGTTTGCTAGGGAACAAGAAATGATGTTTGACAAGTGGTACAGATCACTGAAAGTTGACAAAGATTTTGCCCAGCTGAGAGAAGTTGTCCTCTTAGAGGAATTCAAAAAGGGTGTTCCTTTTGGTGTTAAGTCTCACCTAGATGACCAAAGAATTACTCAATTGAGTAAGGCAGCTGTGGTAGCTGATGAATTTGAGGTCACACACAGAGGTAGTGGGGATAGGCTTCCTTTCAAAAACTTTCAGAATAAGAAGGGTAAAGGGGCATTGGAATCCCACAAGAAATTTGGTGAGGGAAAAACTGCTAGCAAGGAGAATGACACTGACAAGTCTCAGGCAGATAGAGGCGCGAAATCAAGTGAAAGATCTGTTGGTCAAAGTTCCAAAGTTTGTTTTCATTGTAATAAGCCAGGACATTTGAAAAAGTCCTGTTGGGAATTGATTGGGAAACCGACCAAAATTAAGAAAGATGTGGGTTTAGTCAAGCAATCAAGTGTGCTACCCAAGGAGTCTGTCCAGTTGGAATCAGTCCAAGATGTTGAGAGTGTTTCTCCAGTATTTGCCGATAAGGTCAAGAAGGTTGATGAGAGCTTTAGAAGCTTTTTGCATGATGGTGAGGTATCCCCCTGTTCGACTGGTGCTGTAGGTAAGCCAGTGGTTATCCTTCGAGATACAGGGGCTGCTCAGTCCCTGATGATGTCAGGGCATGTGACTCTCCCACCAGAGAGTTCAGAGAATGCCAAAGTTTTGGTTCGAGGCATTGGTCCGGATTATGTGTCGGTTCCTTTGCATAAGGTCGACTTAAAGTGTGACCTAGTTAGTGGTCCTGTAACTGTTGGTGTCGTACCGGAATTACCCGTGGACGGGGTTGACTTTTTGTTGGGTAACGACTTGGCTGGAGAGAAAGTTGTTGCATCTCCAGTGGTTTTAGAGAAGCCGGTTGAGGTAGCTGAAACTGAACAGTTGCAGGAGGATTTTCCTGGAATTTTCCCGGATTGTGTTGTTACGAGGTCTCAGGCTCGTAGGGCTGAACAGGATGATGCGGATTCTATTGAGGTGGAGGAGAGTACTGATGTCTGGTTAGCTGAAACCTTTTTCAAGGATTTGGATGGGGATAATGTTGAAGGTTCTGTTGCAGACAATGATGAGTTGTTTAGCAAATCTTCCCTTGTACAGGCACAACAGGTGGACCTAGAATTGAAAGGCTTGTCACAGACGGCATGTTCTGAGGCTGAGGCTGATAAGGTTCCTGAGTGCTATTATGTCAAAGGTGACATATTGATGAGGAAGTGGAGACCTCCCCGGAGACCAGCTGATGAAGAGTGGTGTGTAGTTCACCAAGTTGTTGTTCCTCCCTGTTACCGCACAGAGATTCTGAGGATGGCTCACGAGTTGCCTATGGCAGGTCATTTAGGTATTCGGAAGACGGAGGATAGGGTCATGAGGCATTTTTATTGGCCGAAGATGCACAAGGATGTTGTGCAGTTCTGTAAGACATGTCATACATGTCAGGTGGTTGGGAAGGCACAGCCTTCTATCAAGCCTGCTCCCTTGATACCGATACCTGCATTTGATGAACCTTTTACTAGGGTTCTTGTTGATTGTGTTGGACCCTTACCCAGAACTAGGTCGGGTCACAAGTATCTTCTTACGATTATGGATTTGTCTACACGTTTTCCAGAGGCAATACCGTTGAGAAGTATCACTGCAAAGACAGTAGTACAGGCGCTAGTGCAGTTTTTCACTAGGTATGGTTTGCCCAAGGAAGTTCAGTCAGACCAAGGATCGAATTTCATGTCAGGAGTGTTTCAGCAAGTGATGCATGAGTTAGGGATAAAGCAGATCAAGTCATCCGCTTATCATCCACAGTCCCAAGGTGCATTAGAACGCTATCACCAGACCCTGAAGACCATGCTTAGGGCTTATGGTGAAGAGTATCCTGATGACTGGGATAAAGGTATCCCATTCTTGCTGTTCGCGACCAGGGATTCCCCAAATGAGTCGACGGGCTTCAGTCCATTTGAGCTGGTCTATGGTCACGAGGTTAGGGGTCCCCTTAAGCTGATCAAAGAAAAGTTCATGGGTCAGAATGACGAGGTAAACCTTCTTGACTATGTGTCAAAGTTTCGAGAAAGGCTCTCAAAGGCTTGCGAGGTAGCCAAAGAACACTTGAAAATGTCGCAAGCTAAAATGAAAACACAGGCAGACAAGAAGGCAAAAGAGCGCAACTTCAAGCCTGGAGATAGGGTGTTAGTATTGTTGCCTTTGCTAGGTGAGCCCTTGAAAGCTAGGTTCAGTGGTCCCTACACTGTCAAAAAGAAACTGAATGATGTCAACTATGTGATCAGTACCCCTGACAGAAGAAAGAGTCAAAGAGTATGTCATGTAAACATGCTGAAAGAATACTTTGAACGTGAGGCTAATCAGCCAGTAGGTGTAGCACATGTTGTAAAAGAAGAGAAGCTAGAAGATGTAAATGAAGGCAAGGTAGAGACAGAGAGTGAATTGTCTCACACAGATGTGTCTACAAATGAACCATGTGGAGTGAAATTGTCTAACTCAGAAATGTTAGAAAATTTGGATGATGCACTGAAGCATCTCTCTGATGAACAGAGAATTGACATATCTGGCTTGTTGAAAGATTATAAGCATGTGTGTAAAGATAGACCAGGTCGTACTGCCTTGACTGTACATGATGTAGATGTAGGTGATGTAAAACCTATCAAACAACATCCATATAGACTTAATCCAAGCAAGTTGGAAAAAGTGAATGAGGAAATCCAGTTCATGTTAGATAATGACATAATTGAACCAAGTCAGAGTAGTTGGAGTTCCCCTATTGTAATGGTCCCAAAGCCGGATGGCTCTCAGAGATTTTGTATAGATTACCGCAAGGTAAATGCAATCACTAAGACCGACTCATATCCAATTCCTAGGTTGGAAGATTGTATCGATAGGGTTGGGAACTCTGCCTTTGTCACTAAGATAGACTTGTTGAAGGGATATTGGCAGGTGCCACTGACTGACCGAGCCAAAGAAATATCAGCCTTTGTCACACCGGATGGCTTATTTCAATGCAAAGTCATGCCGTTTGGAATGAAGAATGCACCAGCAACCTTTCAAAGACTGACAAATCAGGTGATTGCTGGGCTTGACAATTGTGTTGTGTACATAGATGACATCTTAGTGTACAGTGATACATGGAATGACCATCTCAATCATTTGAGATTACTGTTTGACAGATTAGATAAAGCCAACTTAGTAGTTAATCTGATGAAGAGTGAATTTGGCAAGGCAAAGGTCACATATCTTGGTCATGTGGTTGGTCAGGGGCAAGTGCTACCAAGAGAAGCAAAGATTCAGGCAATCTTAGACTTCCCCATTCCCACAACTAAGAAAGAGTTGCTCAGATTCCTAGGTATGAGTGGTTTCTACAGGAAGTTCGTTCCAAATTACAGTACTGTGGTTAGTCCACTGACAAACTTGCTGAAAGCAAAAGTGAAGTATGTATGGTCTGATGCATGTCAGAGATCATTTGAGAAGTTGAAGGCCATTTTGGTGAATGAGCCTGTTTTGGCAGCTCCAAACTTCACAAAGCCATTCAAGGTGGCTATTGATGCCAGTGATGTTGGAGTGGGAGCAGTGTTGCTCCAAGAGGATGAAGAAGGCTTTGAAAAATCAGTCTGTTACTTCTCAAAGAAACTCAACCAATATCAGAAGAAGTATTCAACTATCGAAAAAGAGGCTCTGAGTCTCGTACTCGCTCTCCAGCAGTTTGAGGTGTACCTAACCAACAGTAATGGTGATATCATGGTCTACACAGACCATAACCCTCTTGTGTTCTTGGAGAAATTCAAAACAAAGAACCAAAGACTGTACAGGTGGAGCCTTATGCTCCAACCTTTCCCCTTGAAAATTGTACATATTCGTGGAAAGAATAATGTGATTGCTGATGCTCTTTCAAGAATGTAAAGAGAGAAATTACTCTTTTTTGTGACAAAGTTTGTCATAGTATAATTGCATTTTTCTTTTTTGATGGTCCTTAAATACATGTGTGATATGTAATGCCTTTGTACAGGATGAAAGGCTTATCTGGATAATTTGAAACAGGTTGAATCTTAAAGAAACCTTTACTACGGTAAAGCTTTCTTTTTCCCGGTGGGGGAGGTGTCATATAAGTAAGGAATCTTCTAGAAAGAAGTTATTTTCCAGTTTTCTATATGATTTTATGAACATAGAAATTTCCAGAAGAGAGAGTATTATTCATATGTGAAAAGTGAATATAATGTGTAGCAGTGAAATAATCAGAATGCACATCCAGTAGAGAGAACATTCTAGATCTTTACATTGTGTGTGATGTAGGATAATTGCAATGTATAATGTACATGTTGGAATGTGTTGATTACATGTATCCTGACCTTTACATGAACCTCTTAGAGTGTAACATTGCAATGAGTCTATTTATAGATCATGGGAATCCCCTTCCTTTGTTTGTTACAACTAGAACTATATAGAACTTACAAGAGAGTTCCAAACCTTCATGAATATTGTAGTAGAATCTAGAAAATTCTAATTAAGGGTTGAGATTGTATATAAGCTGGGAGCTTGCACAGAAATTTCAGAATTTATACCCTGAATACATCGTGGAGCATATATTGCATAAGTTCTCAGTTAACACCATCTGATATTGATATCAACTTGTGGAGATCATCTTGGACCTCATCTTGGAATTCATCTTGGACCTCATCCTTGACATATTTGACGTCGTGTTCGACATCGTTATTGACATTGTGGTCAACCTCGTCATTGACATTGATTATCGAGATTGCAGTTGACACTGTTATCGACATTGTGATTGCCATCGTCTTGGACATCGTCATCGACATCATTATCGACATCGATGACCTCCTGAATTATTTTGGACATTCTTCGGCTGGATCTGGAATCTTCTTTTGCCAGTTGGACAACATACCGTTTGGATTCAATAATTTGTGGATTAGCAGCCAGCTTACTCTACACTTCAGGAACATTCTGGACTAATAGGAATTTCCCAGCTGAGAAATTGTAAGTCTTTACCAGTTTAAGTACATGTAGTGTATTTGTAACTAGAATCTGTAATTCTGTTATATTTGGTGTTGGTAAATATTTAAATTAAACCATAAATCATCTAAAGTTAATATCTTTTGTTTGATTCTTATCTTTTGTGGATTTTGGATCATAACAATCCTCACTACGGTAAAGGAAACAGTGCCTACGTCTACGTGTACATTTCCATGTACACTGTTTGCAATGACAGGTGTATTCTACCAAATCAGCTATTTACTGATCTGATATGAAAGCCACTTATAAAGTTTTCTATGCAATGGACCATGAAATTCTCTTCTCCTAACAAGCTCAAAACATGTAGGACTTGGAATGTGATCTGTCATCATAAATTACATCTTTTATGAGTGTGGATCACTGTCATAAAGCAGGCTCTGGGGAGTGTTTCATCAAGCGTGTTGTGATTTTTTAACAACTGTTATAAGCTACTGAAATCCTTGCATCTGATTGGCTGAGAGCAAATTTGTCCGTAAAAATCACTGACAAAACGCTTGATGAAATGCTCCCCAGATCTTTAAAATGCAGATCTGCTTTGATCTTTATTAGGCCTAACACTGACAACAGTTGTAAAAGAAAGGCACAAAGATCTGAATTCCATGCATGATGACAACCATTCATAATTTGAAATCAATTCACGATAGCTTTGAACAGATAATGAAACTGGGTCTTGTACATGTATATGGCATATTGCTGAATAACATATGACTCTAACTACATTTTGTACATTGAGTTCAGTGCATTCTGGGGGGAAAACATGATTCTTACGAAAAGATTTACGTGTACAATAATTTGTTGGTTGTTTGTTCGGTTTTTTGGGGGGTGGGGGG
Organism: Heliocidaris erythrogramma; assembly: GCA_025617745.1. NCBI lineage: Eukaryota > Metazoa > Echinodermata > Echinoidea > Camarodonta > Echinometridae > Heliocidaris > Heliocidaris erythrogramma. The sequence continues at coordinate 6,098,291 of CM046856.1, forward strand.
AATTTCATATCGCAAGCATGCATGTATGCACAATTTGTGATTATACAAAAATTTGGGGTTTGGTATTAAAACAATAGATGGAAATGTATCCTGACTTTTTTCTTAATTCTAAGTCAACTTGAAATTTGTTGTGCGTGCTTCCTAATTGTCGCCATTTTTTAAATCTTTGATTTGTGTAATATGTCAGTGTAACAACTATTTTTTGTATGCATAAACTAAACATACAAGTACCATTGAATGAAGCGGCAATTAGTGAATTATACCAATTGAACCCTCCGTGATTGATAGTCTAATCATTGGTGAATCCCCTTTACTCTGGGACATACATTGTAATCATCCTAAATTTTAAAAAGATCCATCTTTCATCTCTTCTTCATGCATGATCTTTTGTGTAGACGGAGTAAATGAGGGACTCTGTAGAGGTATAATCTGGACCATCTTCAGTGTAGATGTAACTCCACTCCTCTGCTGTTTTCTTACCCTTTGATCAGTTTGATCTGCTGTCTGTGGTACGCTTTGATGCGTGCCATGTCTCCCTGACCCAAAACAGCACAGGAAGGTATTGAGTAGACTTCTACTTCGAGGCTTCTTAGATGAGCTTGGCCCTGTTTCAAAAAAATTAAAATGAAAACACAGATGGATTAATAATTATGTAGAGTAATGGAAGCCTGAACATGAATATAATGGTAATTCTAAATTGTCACATATAGGTACAAATATCAAGGTGAATAAAACCATACTCTATCCATTATGGGCAAAGAGTTCAAATTTGAAAGATTAAACTTTAATGCAGAAAGTCCACCCTGATAACTAGTTGGTTTCAAAAGTGATCAGTGAAGGTTTGAGCGAAATATGATAAAAATTAAGGAAGTTATGAATTTTTGAAGTTTTAATCAATCAAAGACATACTGCCAACTCTGTGGCTCTTCTCCCATTTGCTCTGTACCCCAAAATCATTAATTTCCATTTTCTCTATAAAAGAAAATATTCAATCATACATGCACCTTGATATAATCATTTCTCGTGTTTTTTCACAAAACCCTATGAAACAAATTTCCTTCATCAAAAACTAAGAAAAGGAAAATTTATGAAATTTTCTGTACTGAACAAATGGGAGAGGAGCTTGCAATATACGTCAAAAAGTTGCCAATTTGGGTTTGCTTGATAACAACTTCAAAAATTTACTTCCTTACTTCTCGTCAGATTTCGCTCAAACTTTCATTAATCTGTTTCTCTCATTTTCTTTTATTAAAATCGAATAAATACCAGGATAGAGTTTCCCTTTAATAATGTATACATGTACACCCATCATATAGCCTATAAATACCTGAAAACCTGACACTTTCACAAATTGTAAACAACAGCCACTTTCGCAGCAAGAACTTTCGCGAATTGCAAAATTTCAGTGTTGTACAGTTCCAGCATCCAATTTTCACAATGCAATACACTACATGTTACCAAACTATCAATAATGTAAAGCAATATATCTGGAACTGTGACTACATGTATGAGTGTATTATTACTACTTAAACAAATCTACTAGTTCTCAAATTCCTTGAGTGTAGGCAATAATTGTATTTTTATATAGCGTTGCTCATCATGTCCATTTAACTGTGAAATTTCAGACAATATATGTACATGTGTACTTGGTGTATCAGTCCTGGGGCCTGTTGCAGAAAACTTGCATTTAATCGCAACTCCTGAAAATCAAACTCAAGTCCTTAAAACTTCTGATTGGCTGAAAATAAAGTTGCGTTTGATTTTCCTGAGTTGCGTTCAAACACAAGTTTTGTGCAACAGGTCCCAGGTATATGTACAATAGTGCAAAAAATTCAAATTATAAAGTGATAAGGGATGTTATAAATTGTGTTGTGGAATACATGGATATATACTGAGTACAAATTTTTGTCACAGTCATACATGTAATGCAGTTTTATCACATACATGTACAATATGTACATAACACTTTAAATAGTATAGTCGTGAACAGGAGTCATGCCAGCTGCAATTACAACACCTCCTGTGCTCATACATGTACCAAGCATGGGAGACTTCAGGGAAATGGGCAAAATCAAAACCATGGGCAAAATCGCCCAACAAGCATACCAACGCCCAACAAATGTTTAAATCTTCTTTAAATTAGCACTTTTCTTTTAATTTCAATACAGCATGTACTATAGTGGTAAGGTATAAAGAAATTCAAAACTTCTGACAACGTGAAATATATACATGTACATGTACATTTGTGTAGCTGACGTACATTGTACATGTACAGTCTAAAACTTTAAAAGGCATACATGTACTTATTGATAAACAACAGAGGTGCAATTATGATATAGCACCGTCTTCCATAGCATTCCTGCCATGCTACAAAAGCATGTCCCAGTTATGATTTTAGCAATGATGTCAAGAGGGGGAGGGGCATTAAGAGAAGAGCCTCATCAACAAGCATCAGGGATTCACAGGATTGACGGGGGATGTGACGCAAATTTACGCTAACGACCGGTCAGCCCCCCTTCAGAGAATGTGCGGGGAATAACATCAGTGATACTGGAAGCGTGTATAGAGATAGTCTTGCACATAGAAACCTGGGGGTCATGATAACCAATCTTCTGCAGGCCTTCCCTGAGCTTTGCAATCAGGAGATGGATGATTTAATTAAATATTCTAAATTAGATGGAGGGGTGATGCAGAATAGGGGGAGGGGTGATGCAGAATAGGGGTAAGGCAACAGATGAGTAATGGGGTCTTTTCTTTGAAATTTATAAATCCCAATTCAATGGATTTTAATGTGTACACATGAAACAGTGCTTGTTAAGTTCTGTGCTCGAAATGGTTTTTTAAACTGGAGGAAAAATGAAGAAGAAGAAAACTGGGGGAAGAGACAAACGTGATGTTACATTATGAACACTTACATGCACATGTATGGACATTGGGAATTAGAATTTTAGCCATTTTAATACTTTTCTTTTATCATTACTTCATTCTCAATTTTGAACAGAATTGCCCATTGAAACTGTAAAACAAGCCTGATGTGTCTAACGCATGTGTATGTACATGTATAGAGTTTCATTCAAATTAACATTTAAAATAGACATTTCATGACCCCCATTTCAGTGGTATGCCCATCAATATACATGTACAGTGTACATGTACATGTACATGTACTAAGCCTGAGTCATATCGAATATTTCATAAACCGGGATTCGACGGCTTTGATTCGATCGAATACCGGTTAATCGATAAATGATGTGCGGTGAAAACAGAGTTGCACACAGTTGCACGCAGTGCATGCACCATGCACCGGTGACCGGTCCGCTGGCATCGCGGGCATATGTATGGGCTCTCGCTGCTCGAAATTAACGATAGCCCGCTAGCCAATGGCTAGTAAAAATCACAGCGGACGAGCCAAAATCTTAAGTTTCTAGTCCGTATGGCTAACCAAAATATCACTAGTGTCGCACGAAGCGATGCTCATTGTCGACACACCCGACAATGATTCAAATTCAAAGAATTAATAATCTTACTTTGTCTTTGGAGAGCTGAATGGAACACGTTTGTGCGATGCCAAAAAAAAAAACAATACGAAATAAACTTTTCGTCGCTCAATATAGACTCGACTTCATTCAGCTTCAGAGATCATTCAGAAGTAATTGCCAATTTGATGAGAGTGTGATATTAGTTATTGCGAATTAAGTAGGAACACTCGTACTCATGCCCGTATTTATCATGTTCAATTATACAATTGTCAAATTGACAATGCAGAGAGAGTGCAAGAAAATTATCGTAAACTTCAGTCCGTAACGACAAAACGATTTTTCCATAGAGAAAGCACAGGTAAAGCGCGACGTCCTCCGCGAGCGAATTAGCGAAAGTTAGCCAACAGTTTGAACTTTGAAGTCGCCTTCACGTTCTCTGCTAGTATATATGCTGTACGTTACGGAGTTTCTTTTTTTATTTGATTTTTTCATGGTGGCTACGGTAGTCAAAAATCTGGCGGACTACAAATCGATGCACCGAATTTGCCAAAACGTATTCGGGATTCGATGTCTTCGATCGAACACCGGCTAACCAATCGATTCGACTCAGGCTTAACATGTACCCTTTAAAAGCAAGCTAGGAGCTGAGATACAATGTGTGTGCCATTTGGAGAGGGTCAATACATGTACATACTGTACCATTTACAAGATTAAAAAGCAGATTGCAAGTCAAGGTTGAGGTACATGTATAGTCAATGCAATTATAAGCTGAAGGAACTGAGACTTCTTCTAGACAATATTGACTTTTCATTGAAAAGCTACATGTATACATATGTGGAATTCTTTTTCTGTAAGTAGGCCTAATATTGTGGTTTGTGATTTCAATTTGTACGCCTTTTCAATACCATACATAAACATGTATATGTAACACATTTACAAATTGCAAAATTTGTGTTTTTACCACTACAATAGCTGGTCCCTTAAGGGGTACCAACAAAAATAATTTATGTACAGCTAAGAATGTACAGTATAAAAGCAAACTTAAACCACTTTATCTGGCCTTCCATCATGGTTTAACAGTTAAGGAGTATAGAGAAAATAAAGAAAAACATAGAACCACATTGCGCGGAAACCAACTCCAAATTCGGATCTGCGCGGGCCCTTATTCTATGCAAGCGCGTATGGGTACAGCGACTAAGTCTCCTTGCAAGTCACTTTTATTGTTCAGTGGGAGTGTATTTCAACTTGCAATATCTCTTTATAGAATAACATTTGAAGCTCATATTTTGAATATAGTATAGTGACATGGAACCCCTAACATACAGAGCAAAATATTTGTTGGTGATTGGTACACATTGAGGTATGCAGTTAATAACAAATATGTTCAGATTTTGTTATGGCAATGACAACATCAGTCCCCGAAAATAAAGATAGAGAAATTATTTCAGAACAATTAACACCCCTGGCGTTCACGAAATGTTCTGTTCAATACAAATTTTGTTGGTTAGTTTTTTTGTGAACAATTTAGAAATCTTATGGTGGCTCCTATGATCTACAGGTACAGTTATGTACAGCATAATGAGCATACATATTCATTTTCTATCAGTCACATAAACTGAAAATGAAATAATCAATAAACCATTCTTGTGCACATACATGTACATGTACATGCACCTTTGCAACAAGATGTACACATGTACATGTACATCACAAACTCAGCTAAACTGTGCATCAGTACCATAAAAAGGGCGGAAACAAAACCACCTAAAAGTGCACTATCATTATTAATCAAATGGAGCATTTAATATATCCTGAGTCCCTACAATCTGTTAAATTTATGAGACAATATGGGCATGTCATGAGACAATTCAATTTAACATGACACAAAGGTCAGCCGCGGCAAGTGACAACGAGCAAGAGCCGATCATTTATGTCATGAATTATGCACGGATATAAACTGGGCAATAATTCTCCGCTCCCTGATGCATGCACGTTTCTAAGTGCACTTGGGTTCTACATGCCATGCATGTTACGCTGTGTGTGATGCGTGCATGGATGCCAGTCCCATCTAGGGGGTCAATGAGCTACATGGAGAGAAGACTGATGATGCTTGCTTGCTTGCTCAAATCTCGAATCTCTTCCAAACCATGACTGTAGTGCCTAGTGAACAGGGCATGGTATTTTTTAGTTTCCTTCTATCAACATTTCATATTTCTAATCGTACACTGTTCAGCATGTACATGCACGTTACATTCCGAAATGAAGAAATTTGTTTTGTATCAAAACTGTAGGCCAATATGTACAAAACTACAAATTATCACTCCTGAGTTCTGACCAGTAGTTTCTTTGTTTATGATTATTCAGTGATTGCAATATTTTATGAATTGCTTTGTGAAAGGCAAGTGATACTCCACTAGAGTTCCACACAGATATGTAAACAAAACAAAAACAAAAAAATTAGCGACTGCTACACATCATAGAGCAGTTACTATATGTCATACCATTTTGACGAAGAGCAACAACATGTATATATCTCATGTTTGTTGCATGTTGCTTTCAACACATTTTGATTGTATGTTTTTAATTTTCATAACCAAAGGTTTGTAGATTCATTCAATTTCCTGTTCTGGGATTATCATTTTAGCTCACAGTCATATCAAGAATGAAAATGAAACTTTGAACAGTCAAGCAGAAGTTTGACATACATGTAGAAGCAAAGTCATTATAATCCATGCATTCACCCTGACCTAACAAAAACAAACAAATACTGGTAGCCTTAGAGCTTTTGGTGTTTTATGATAATTTAGGTGTGTTACATGTATAATTATGTGTACATGTAAGCTTACATTGTACATACATGTAAGCATGGAGAAGGAAGTTTTACTGATACAAGTACAGTACATGTATGGGCTACAGTGTACAATTGTACATATATTGATTATATTTAAAGGGAATAAAGGGATTAATAATACGTGAAAGGTTATACATGTATCCTCAACTTTAGGTATTAAGTTTTACATGTTCTGGGCCCTGTTTCATAAAACTTTTTATCAATAACAACAGTCCCATTTCTATGACAAATTTGCTCTCATCCAATCAAATTCAAGGAATTGAGTAGCTTACTGTAACTTGTTATCTATAACAAGTTTTATGAAACAGAGCCCTGATCAATAGAAAGGCAAATCACCCTTTTAGAGCCTTGAATCACAACCTGACAATTAATGGATAATGTTGGTATGTTCTGGACCTTTAGTCTGCATTGTGGTAATCTATAATATATTATCTAGAAGTTGTCAACTACTGTCATTGTAAATGTACATGTACATACATGTACACAAATTAAGCCATGTACACATGTACATGTAGTTACATGTACTTGACAATGACATTGTGTGGACATGTAGATGTACAATGTAGATGTACATGTACATGTAGCTTAACATGGGCTCAAGATTTGATGGAACATGGAGTGCATCTTCTCCATGTTCTCTACATATGGACATGCACATGTACATGTAGATGCAAAGTGAGTAAACTTGTTATGTAAGAATATCTGTTTACAAGTACTTATTGAAGTGAAGTTGGGAATGTTATATTCAAATGAGATGAGTACAGGCCAGAGTTGTAGGCACCAGTGCACTGATGTGTGTCATTCTTTGGTATGTACATTAGAAGATGTATGTAGCAACATACATGCCTATTAAAGTACATGTACAATGTACCTACAATATACACAAAGCTCTGGGGGAAAAAAAATCACAATGTTTAAAAGTCTATTTCTGTTGCAGTACACTTCATGAATAATTCTAATTGAAAATAAATATTGGTAACACAGAATGGAATTTATTTATCACTATATTATTATCACATACATTTTGATCTGTCTTAAAGTCGAGTTCTGGGAAAGGCGAAAAATATTTTGTGAGCTTTCTCATTCCTTTTATGTCAATTGGAAGAATATCATAGTAGAAATGTGCCCTGAAAAGGATTGATCTTCAAATGCCCTCGGAGTACTTGAAATACGATGAGAAATATCCAAAATGTTCGTACCATTCATGCCATGTGTGTGTGCAGCGTGCAGATATCTAGTAAGACTGGGTGGGTCAATTCCATCTTTATGATGATTCCAAAACCTTACAGTACTTACATGTATACACTCATTATGCTTTGCCAATTGCTTTGAGACATTTTCTTTCACAATGTAATTGCATGACCAGAACTTGTACAACATGTACACCTGTATACATGCAGAAGAAAAAGATAAAAATTCTGGTAATTGGTGCCGCTTTGTGTAGGCAAAACCTTTGGAAAATTCTGAAAGTTGGTTAACATGTGTCCCAAAATTGTTTATGAGTTTGGTCTTCTTGGTGATCAACCCCCTGGAATTCATCTATGGGATCCCCAATACACACTTGAACATTCCTTTCTTGCTCAATGTTTCAATGGATCAGTCATATCATATGCACCCATTAGTTTTTAAGCTGTGTACATGTACATTTTAACCATGTACCTAAGTAATTTGTACAAGTATGTCACCTACATTTGTACATGTACATGTACCTGTAGCTGACAATATCACTTGCCACTGTTAAACATGGATATAGCGGGCCTACAATTTAATGTAAGCCAAGTACATGAGTAAATGCCCACTGAAACACTGATGCGTGTCACTTGCAGGCCATACAGGTGCAGAATGATACGGAGCAACTGTACATGGACATGTACATGTAGACCTCCATGTACACAAAGGCTTACATGTACAGGTGTAAAGTGTGTATTATAACTTCATTCTTTGCATGTAGTTTACAAACACAATACCTCCACCCTCCTACTATTGTGTTTACTAACTAATCAATACTCAAGCGTCTAAATTTGCTTAACTGGGGGCTTTTACCAGGGCAGTATTATTAACAGGATGTTAATGCACAATAGAAACATTCTTCAACTCTTTAATTTGTTACCAAATAAAGGACACATGGCCAAAACCACTTCAAAAGCTGTCAGGTTTACTAATCTGTGGTTTGTTGTTAATCTACCACATATCAATGTTGGGCAGATGCATACATGTGTCAGATTGTAAATATTGTGCATACATGTATGCTAACATTTACACATGTACATGCGGTGTAGATGAGAAATTGCACATGGTCATTTGTAGCCAAAGACAGATGTACATGTACAATATGTTACAAAGAACATTTCTTTCCTATTTTCAAAAGCTTTTGAATCATATAAAGGTAAAGGGTAACTGTAACTTGATATAACTTTGTGATTGGATACATACAGTACATGTCCTTATAAAGCTGCAGCAGGTTGTATTGTTTTAATACTATGGGAACTATGAATGATTATCATCACATAAAAACAAGCCAACCAATACATGTACATGGATCTACATGTATTATGATGAAATTTGAAATACTTGTTCACTGTACAGATTCACTGCCTCAAGAAATTAGATTTGGAAGAGCAGACTGGAGCCAGCACTGCCTTTGGCTTTCTCAAAGACGGCTCTAATCAAATGAAATAAAAATTGCATTCTCAAACATATCACTCACATCATCAAATACCCTGGAATATATCTCTGGGCAGTGAATGAGCATATCAAAATACTAATGGAAATATGAATACAACTACAGTGTACGTTGTGTGCATGTACATGTACGTCTCCTCATTTTTCTGGACAAACAATTCCATGGCAGTTCAATTTATTTTCCTATTGCTGCAGTTCCAGTTTAAATTTTTTCTCATTATGAAAATGAAAATTCCAAACAGGTTCCCCCATAAACAAGATTTTGTTGAAAATATGAAAATTCTTCCTAGAGATAATGAAATATTTCTGAGAACTTTAAACATACAAAAAAGTGGAGTTTGGGCAAGTGTACCATAAAGAACTGTGTTATTGAGTGTTAAGTGTAAAACTGTACATGTGATGATGATATATATAATAATGATAATAATATGGTCTTATGCGCAGGGTGGCCACATTAGTATAAATACCCTTCATACGGTCCTTGCAATTATTATCACCTACAGTAAGCATTGCCTGGTAACCCATTTAATAATACACCTGGGTTGAGAGAGACAAACGTGGACATAACACCTTGTTCAAGGATGTACAAATGTACATGTAACCATTGAGCAAGGATCCAACCCAGGAGCTCTCATGAGAGCCAAGAGCCTTCACCAATACATTATATTCCTCCCACACAACTCTGCCCATTGGAAGAAAACAACCCAATACAATAATTAATCAAACAGGAGTGCACAGCTGTACTTTGAACTTTTCGAGTAATTTTAGAATACTATTAGCAAGTTTTACGGTCTCTTAATACTACATGCACATGTATGAATTTGTTTACTCGGTCGTTGTAGTGTATTTGCACACATGGTTACATTTCAATTTGAAAGATGCAAAGTACACAGTTAATTTTGCTTTGTACAGTGTAGGCTCTTTATGATATACAGTATGTATACTTTATATAAATGTACTGTATAAGTGTACATGTATGTACGAGTATGTAGGATTGCCCTCTGCAGGATTCCTTTCGAGGATGTTTATGTACATTTTTTTTTTATTTCACTGGAAACAGGGAAGAAAAAAAAAAGGAATTCAAAATCCACCACCTCTACATGGATAATAACAGAACAAATTACACAAACCTGAAATATTGCACAGCTTAAAGGAGTACTCCGGCCTAAAAATAATATTAATTGAATGAATAGAGTAAAATTAAACAAGCAAAACACTGAAAATTTCATCGAAATCCGATAAAAAATAACGAAGTTATTGAATTTTTAAGTTTTGCATTATTTTGGGAAACAGTTCTATGCATGTCATCATGAATATGTAATGAGTGAGCTGATGATGTCACGTCCCCACTTTCCTTTTTTAGCTATATTACATGAAATCTTCATTATTTCATTTTTTCATACATGTCTATAAAAAATATCTCCCTTGTAACAAAATAAGTTACAGCAATGATAAACTTACACATTAAATAAGGAGTCAGTCCTTTTAGTTACAGGCTTGGAGCAGAAAATTTGAATAATTGCAATTTCATATAATAAAATACAAAAGAAAAAGTGGGGATATGACATCATCAGCTCACTCACTGCATATTCATGATGACGTGCATATCACTGTTTTACCAAAATAATGCAAAAACTTAAAAATTCCATAACTTCATTATTTTTCATCCGATTTCGATGAAATTTTCAGTGATTTGTTTGTTTAATTTTACTCTATTTATTCAATTCATATTAATTTCAGGCCGCAGTACTCCTTTAAAGGGATACTCAGCCGGAGATTGTGGACGTTTTAATGTCGCGAGAGGGCACCGTGATCGTTACCTAATCATGCCGTTGCCCCGCGGGGCGCAAACCTCGGATAGACTGGTCGCCGTACAAACATGCACGCTCCGCCTGAGCTCGAGCTCTCGTGCGAGATTCGGTCGACTTCGTGCAGCCGAAATATAATCCCACTTAGTCCAACGGACACGTTCGACGCACAAACTTTGTGTACGAGTGAATGGGGCTTACGCAATCCTGACTTTCCCCATGGCCGCCCGGTGGCGTATCCCTTTAAGTAATTTCTATTTTTTCAAATTGGACAGAAAAACAAACAAGGCAATATCTCTATTGCTATGCAACAGGTCCCCCAAGTGCATAAATCTGCATAAGTTATGCTTGCATATATCTACATTACTAATGTTTGGAAAGTGACGTTTACAAAGTTATGTCATAAGAGAGTCTTGCGGGTAAACTATAATGTTTGACCTGAAATGACCTTTGACCTTACCATGTGACCTCTGATGGCAGCATAACATGCAGGTCCCCCAAGTGCTTCTAAAACCCAAGTTTGGTTGAAAAGTGAGTGATGGTTGCAAAGTTATCTGTCATAAGAGAGTCTTGCAGGTAAACTTTAACGTATGACCTTTGACCTTATCATGTGACCTCCAACGGCACCATAACATGCAGGTCCCCTTAGTGCATCTACAACCCAAGTTTGGTTGAAAAGTGAGCGACGGTTGCAAAGTTATCTGTCATAAGAGAGTCTTGCAGGTAAACTTGAACGTTTGACCTGAAATGACCTTTGACCTTATCATGTGACCTCCAACGGCACCATAACATGCAGGTCCCCTCAGTGCATCTACAACCCAAGTTTGGTTGAAAAGTGAGTGACGGTTGCAAAGTTATCTGTCATAAGAGAGTCTTGCAGGTAAACTTTAACGTTTGACCTGAAATGACCTTTGACCTTATCATGTGACCTCCAACGGCACCATAACATGCAGGTCCCCTCAATGCATCTACAAGCAAAGTTTGGTTGAACAGTGAGTGACGGTTGCAAAGTTATCTGTCATAAGAGAGTCTTGCAGGTAAACTTTAACGTTTATGACGGACGGACGGACGATGGATGGACGACGGATGGACGGACGCCATTTGGATCCCTTAGTCTCGCCTTCACCTCCGGTGGGCGAGACAAAAACTGTTAGTATGCATTGTCACTTATGTGTCGGCTTACATGTATGTGTAGCTGATATAAAGACATGCTATTTTATTTCGTGTATAGACATCTGAACAAAATATATTGTATTTTCTGGTCAATCTTGGTAGATTACTCCTACATGTATGGCTTGGAGATATTTTTCTTTCTTTTTTCACTGTGGTCTAGCTGTACAGGAAGATGAAAATTCCAGGTATGATTCACGCCACCACAGCTACATGTAGCTCTACAAGCTCTACAAGCCCTTCACAGGGATGACCTCATCATGACCTTGCATTTATAGAGCTTGTCCACTTTCCCATTCATTTATCAAGTCTCTGTCCTTCCCTATACCATCTACAGCCCTGCACACATACATGTAGCTTGTATCCAATCAATTAAACTTCACAGTGCACCAAATTACAGGACTCTAATCTTCTCCCCCCCCCCCAACAATCACCATCACATCCATTTATACCACTGCTAAGAAAGGCTTTACATGTACCATGTAGGCATATATTACAATACATATGCATGTATACAAAAGGTAATATAAATACAGTGGAAACTCGCTATAAAGAGCTCCGATTTAACAAGATTCCTGATATAACAGGTAATTTTGCTGGTCCAATGTCTTTTTTTTTTTTAATCCTGATATACATGTAAGGAGATTCCTGATATACTGTAACAAAGTAATTTTCATTATCCCAAGATCCTTGTTGTAGTGAGTTTCCACTGTACCATTAAAATTTTACGACTATAACTTGCTATGTAAAAACCTAAAGAAGGGGAAATATGAAGAGGACTGTGTCAAGAGGAACGTTGGAGGCAAGTGACAACTTCCGGCTTCCTCACATGAGTAATCGGAGAGGGGGCTGACAAATTATGACGCAAGGTGCTAGGGAAAATTGGATGAGATACAGGAATGCTACATAATACAACATTCAGTACATGTATACTGTATGTACATTGTAAAGGAATATAAAGGAATATACATGTTTTCCTTTATCATGTATTTTCAATTCATCATCTGTAGAGATTCTAATAATAGGGACTGAATAGTCACTTTTCAGTTTGTTTGATACTCTAATGTACTGTTAGCAGTTTGTGTCATATACTTTTATTTGCCAATTTTTAATCAAAATACACACATGTAATGTACTTCCCTTGTATCATTTCATCCAATTCCAGTAATTTTGTGATAGTAAGTTTAATATTAAATAAATTGCTCCAAATATGTGAAATTCATTTGTTTATGTAATTCTTCAATGTTGACAGGATTATTTCTTAATCCTTATTATCGAATAATTAATTTGAGAATTTTGTCTGATTCACAACTTTTTGCATAGATACTTATGCCAAAATGACCATTCATTCTAACCCAGGGGCAGAGCTTTCCATGACTTGCAGTACATGAGACTTAAAGGCCAAGTCCACCCTAACAAAAAGTTGATTTGAATAAATAGAGAAAAATCCAACAAGCATAACAGTGAAAATTTCATCAAAATAGGATGTAAATAAGAAAGTTATAGTATTTTAAAGTTTCGCTTAATTTCGCAAAACAGTTGTATGCGCATCCTGCTCAGTATGCAAATGAGGGAACCAGTGACGTCACCCACTCACTATTTCTTTTGTATTTTATTACATGAAATACGAAATATTTTCAGTTTTCCTTCTTATAATGTGAAACAAGGTTTGATTCCTCGCTGAACATGTGTAATTGCCATTGTTGCAACCTATACACAATTCAGTGAGGGCTTCCTAATTGTGAAATCTGCAGAAATTAAAATATTCTATATTTCACATAATAAAATACAACAGAAATAGTGAGTGGGTGACGTCACTGGTTCCCTCATTTCCATACTAAGCAGGATGTGCATATAACTGTTTTGCGAAATTAAGCGAAATTTTAAAATACCATAACTTTCTTATTTTACATCCTATTTCAATGAAATTTTCAGTGTTATGCTTGTTGGATTTTTCTCTATTTATTCAAATCAACTTTTGTTAGGGTGGACTTGGCCTTTAATGAGAACAAATTAAAACATGACATCATGATTTCCTGATACGTGTAGCAGTTCAATGCCATAGAGGAATCTCCACAATGAAGACATCTTCCTGTTGTATACTTCTCCATGTAATTTAAGCATTATCATCTCTCTAAATTGATGTAAACAAACATGAGTATAATGTACATGTAGGTCAATGACTCCCTAGTCCCTACTTTACTAAAATCTGAATTTCTGATAGACATGCATGATGCATTCAATACCCTGACAAATTACATGTATTTCATATGATCGGTAAAGCATTTCATGACATTTAATCCAGATTGCATATAAACTGTATTATCATTTAGCTTTCAAAAAAAAAAAATTGCATACATTTGTACTGGTAGTCTTGAATTAACAGCTGATTTTTTTTCTTGTGCATCTGCATTTCTTGATCTGAAAAATATTGTTTCTTTCCTTAAATTTACAGGTACATGTACATGTAAATGTTATTAGAGGTAGAATTTTTATGTTCCTCTGAAGGTCATTGTTACAACTGTAGTGACAAAGGCAACACTGATATTTCAGCAATAATATGTGTCCCAGTTGTTCCCTGTGTGAGGCCAGCACAAGACCAAAGATCAGAATTCAGAAGCAGACAGGCGCACAAGAATCCAAGCTGTGATCGGTGTTGCAAGGAATTTTATCAACCTGAACTTTTAATAGACATGTGCCTTTTGGATGATAAAGAATTAAAAAACAACACAGAACAAAGAAAACAACTACTAAAGCACATTTTAACTTCTTTGAGAGTTTTTTTTTTTTTTGTGTGAAATAAAATAAGATCTGATTTGATCATTTGATCCTCCTTCTCTCTAATCCCCTTTCTCTCCTCCCCAAAGCCTACCCCCTAATAGTGGATGAAAGCTTTCACATTATATTTTTCGTATTATGGTACAGTATGATATAAAAATCTTTTTTTTTTCTTAACATACTGGGTACAAGCAGTGATATTTTGGCTTTACACTATATAATAGATTTGTTTTTCAAATATTAAAGCCAGATAACATGCAACCACAAAATAAACCATGTTTGTGTCAAACATGCGATTCCACCACTAATCCTTTCAAGGTAGCCACAGCCCACAATATTATGAATTATTTTTCAAACTGGCATTGTACTGGGGAAAGTTACATGAAATTAGAATGTAAGAACATTACTTAGAAATCCTGCCCAATAATCTAGTACATGTACCTCCTGGAATTCCATGTGTAACACCAACCATAACAACAACAAAACTGCAGGTACTGCAATAGAGACCCTAACTATTTTTAGTCAAGTGTGATCTTTAAAGAGAAAGTCCATCCTGGTACAGTATACATGTAAGTTGTTTTAAATAAATGACGAAAAACAAGAGGAACAGATTAGTGATAGTTTGAGCAAAATCCAATAAATAAGAAAGTTTGAATTTTTGAAGTTGTAATCAATCAAACACAAATTGGCAACTCCATGATGTACTTTGCGAGGTCCAGTTCCATTTGCCAAGTACACAATATTTCATAAATTTTAATTTTCTTAGTTTTTGTTTCATACAGGTTTTGTGTAAAAAGATATGAGCAATAATTACATCTCACGTGTATGTATGATTTAATATTTTCTTAAGAGGAAATAGAAATTAATGATTATTGACGACAGGCAAATGTGAGAGGAGCTCGCAAGATACACGTACGTCATGAAGCTGCCAATTTGTGTTCAATTTATTATAACTTTAAAAATTCCTAAATTTCTTATTTCTTATTGTATTTAGCTCAAACCTTCTTTGATCGGTTTCTTTAATTTTTCTGCTTTTCTTAAAATCAACTTGAAATCAGGGTGGACTTACCCTTTAATTTCTTTTCACTATTAAACCAAATTGATAAAATGAATAAGCCAGTTTGTAATTACAATTTGCTCATACATGTATGCAGATAAATTGTACATTTGACCTTCATACACTTTCCTAGTGTGCGCACCATGATTCGTGCTCCAACATGATGTTAAACAAGTTGCGTGTCCACCAAAACAGATGCACAAGCACAAACAAATTGGGGTCATTTCAGGGTCATACATGTATGTACTGTGTACTAATTAAGAATGGGCATATTCTTTTAACTACAGTGTAGCAATTACTTCAATCATAACAATTTTTCTGAACTTCAAAATTATGGCACACAGACAATCTACCCTTTCACTATTGCTAAAAGTTGCAAAAAGGTGCTTGCTCTTGCTGTTACATGTAGCTATTTTTAGTGATACATTGTAGCTCGCACCCAATAATCCTGTTACATGTAGGTTTCCGACCTACATGTATACATGTACATGTATACAGTACTACATGTACATGTACACGTACATGTATAGGTAGCTGTTTCAGGTCAAAATTTATAAATACATGTACATGTACATAATGGATACAATGTAAAATGCCCCATGTCTGTGAAGCATCTGCCATTTGTATGTCAGCAAACGGGGTAACTACATGTAAATGCAATATTATTTTTAATGGAAAAAATATACACAATTTTTATTTTTTACTATTCAGCCATACATGTTTGCATGCATGTAGATGTAGATGTACATGTACTGTATAATTCAAAAGCACAATAGAAATTAGTTTAATAAAATGTCTAATTAAAGAAATTTCATTTACAAGCCTGGAGATATCATCTCTCAGTCTCACGTACATGTGGATCTACAAGTAATACATGTGATTTATTGTCATCAATATTGTAAGTAACTTTGCCACAGACTGAAAGTGTTATGTAATTTGTGTGTCCTTGTGAAAGAGTGGATATTCATGCCTTTTCCCTTTCATCTTCATTTGCACAAGAATATGAAGGAAAAAGAGCATAGCATACAGGCCAATGTAACAAATTATTTGATAAAATACAAGTCCACAATAAGTTTCCAATATTTACCTTGAATATCTGGCAAACAAGGCAATGTCTACAAAAAGTATTTGGCAGTTGTAGCTTATTCTTTCCTCGCACAATTAAAGCATGGAATGAACTCCACCTTACTACGATCAATCAATCTGACCCACTTAAATTTAAAGAATCGATTCTCAACCGAATTTCTTCTTAAACGTCCACCCTCCGGCACCTCCAGTTCAAACTCCATTGGGAATATTTCAGGAGGATTCAAACCAAGTACCAAGTATGTATCTTGACAATGATTTTAATACCTCTAAGCAGAAGAAATTTAGGTCTATTCTTGGAGATATTTAAAGAGCAATAATAACAATAATAATAATAATAATGATAGCCTACTAATACTAATAATGAATAATAATAATAGTAACTATTAGTAGATCTAATAATAACAATCATATAATAATCATAATCATATTGATGGTTGTTGATGAATGTTCATGAATGTTGATGATACTTTAGTCTAGATAGATTTCATTCTATAGGCAGTATAGCAGCGCTGGTGTATAGCAGCGCTGGTGTATAGCAGTATAGACTAGTCCAAAGGATAGCACTTGCACGTAATGTCACATGTGTAGTATCTAGTAATACATAAATATTTGCAATAACTTGATAAAACATGGAGCTGGTCTAGGTAATTCCATTGATAAAAAAGTCCTAGATCCCTGCAAACTATACCAGCATCAGGAGGTACCTCCTTCAGTCCTTGACTATACTAAGCCTCAGGTCTGTGACTGTGTGCAGTGACCATGAAACATGGCACAGGTGCAGACCAGTGCGTGTGCGTGGGGTCCGTGTGCGTGCGACTGCTGTGTAAGCTTTTGCTTGACATGCTTCCCAGCATTAACTTTGTAAATTTTGGAGTTGTTTACAAAAATGTAATTATAATTATTAAAAATATTGTGCACCCATTGCCATGAAGGTTGCATGCATGAAACCTAGTATAATTCATCTTAAATCTAAAGTATAATTTTATCACGATTATTTACTACTTTGGATCATAAAATCAGTTTCCTTATGGATGTTCTGTTCCGGTTTGAAGACCCTTCTGTTTTATCAAGCGATGCATTTAACCGAGCTTCCGGAATTTGAAAAAAGCTCCCGCCCGCCCGTTTCCCCGTTCCACCTCAATCTACTATCATCAACAACGAAACTCTAATGGCAAAGAGTAGTTCTTTATTCACCACCAGTATCAATCAAAATCCATAATACGATTCAGTTGTCAAATAAATGTGACAAGTTTAACAATAATTGCGCTGCATTTTTAGCGACATTTTGTGGGCGTGCGTGCGGACAACTGCGGCGAGCGCTCCATTCAAAGCAATGGACGTCCCGCAGAAAACATACGACGATCGTTCATAAAAAGCCACAAATCTTACCTGATTCCGACGTAGGAAAGGTATTTATTTGTTCCTCATCCCGGTTAACTTGTGTTATAATGGAAGTACTTTCCATCTAGGGTGCTTTCGTGACAATCTCACAGAATATCTTATCGAAAATCTATGTGACAGTAATCCTTGCATTGGCAGTCTCGGCACAGTTTACTACGTTCGTTCCAAAATGGAGGTTTCGGGTCAACATTTTGTATGGGAAAATAATAAGATCAATTTACATGGTGCGGGTTCAGGCACCAAAAGCCCGGATGTAAATAAACCCTGTGCGAAATTTGGCGGCATTCCAAAGAAGGGCATTGTGGTCAGTGGATACTGGACTGGGACTAGGACTGGACTGTGGTCTGCCGTTGGTATGGCCAAGGCATCAGAAAGTTTCTGAATGATCCTGACGGATTTCCCAGGCCTTTCCATGAAAACTGAAAGATATTCAGTGATGAATGGAAGAGCGAAGTAATCCCAAGGAGATTGGCTGATAATAATGCAAACTTCATGCAGTGGGTCTGTGTAGCTCCTTGTAACTCCTTGGTTATGACCCCCCCCCCCCCCCCATAACTCCTTGGTTACACGGGGAGGAGGGGATCAGGAGATGATGAGATGGGGGTGAAACCTCATTGACTGGAACATTATTCCTGCATTCGATGCACAGTTGGATCTGATTCCAGAATTCGTATCGCATATAATTAAAAGCCTACAGAGGCTGAAATAATTAAGTGTCAAAATATAGAAATGGAAAATTCAGAAACGAGACGCCTTCACCTATTATAATAACCCCATGATGCCTACCGAACGATTTTGAAGGGAAAACTTGAAATTCTGTTATACAGAATAGGGTTTGAAAATGGGGGACGTCCATGGAGAGAGGCGGTGACTTTCTTAATTGGCCCGTAACTAGGGGGGTTCAGGGGGTTCGAACCCCCCCCCGTTGGCGAGCAGAGGTCCTCTTAAAAAAAGAAGCGAGGGAGAGACGATGGAAACAGAAATTAACATTAAAATATCGGTCTTTCCGTCTATTTTAATACATTTTATTTTGATTTTGTCCCGTAACTTCCTAATCTGGCAAATCTATATTAAGTCAGTGTCGTCACTCACCATTCATTTTCGAATTTTGTACATTATGCCATTTTGCAATATTTCAAATCATTCAAATTCGTTTGTAGTATCACCCCCAAGCTGGCAAGCAGAAATCTGATTGAACAACAAAAAAGAATCAAGGCGAAAAAAACTATCCAAATTGATATCAGAATAGTCATTTTTAGGTTAAATTTTTAAAAACATTTCCATACCAACTGGCTTAGATATGGGAGGGGCGCAACAAGGGGGTCACGTGAAATGGGAGAGAGGAAGGGAAGTGGAAAATAATGTGAGATAATAGGGTTTCCAGTCAATTTGAACACTTTTTTATTTGCTTTTGTCCTGAAACTTAATAACAAGGCCTAGTCAAAATACGTTTTGGCCATTCATTTTCGGAATTTATTTTTCATTTTGCTATCGATTTTGTCAAAGACTCAAAGAGTTCAAAGAGTTATTCAAAATCGTCACCCGCTCGTTGTAATGTCTTGTCTATAAACTCTATCGTGACGGATTTTAATGACAATTTCTTGAAATCGACTTCCCAAAGATGGATTTGATGATAACATTTTGCAGCGGATTGCCAGGTCGGACGAATTCGAATGAAATCTGACGACAACGAATGGAGATATGATGAAGCTGATTGACCATTGAAACTGTTGAATGACATTTTTAATTATTAAACTATCTTTGACATCTGACATTTGGATGATTATTGATTCATATCAGCCTATAGGATGAAATTGAAGTGCATTTTGATATTTGAAAAGTGTTAGATTGGACAGGAAATCCTGACAATACAAGGAGATAGATTGCTTAAAACACCGTACAAAGATAACGTGGGAAGATACGCAGTGATAAGCATGAGAAGACTCAAATGAAAGCTGTGGTAATGGAATATAAAAGTGAAATACAGAAACCATACTCAGGCCCGTAACTAGGATTTGTGTGGGGGCGGGGTTCAATTAACATTGGAAAAAGTGGACCTTTCTGAGGGAGCGAAACGACCGAGTGGGCCCGGCCGCCCGGGTGTCGGGTTAGGGGGTGTGCCCCTACAAGGGTATGGGCATGAGCGTAGCCAGAATTATTTGACAGGGGGTGGGTCAAATGTGAAGCCCGAACATATACTCCCACTGTATAGGATTCAATATATATATATATAGGGGTATTTAATGTGTCTGTTCACTTTAAAATAGAAAGTTTTCCCGCTCTCAAGTTGCATGGAGTACTCCTGGCGGACCCGGTCTAGTCATTCAGGCCCTTAAATTATGGCCCTCTAATACATCCTGTTCAACCGGAGTGCCATGAGAGTACATGTATTTTATAAAACATCAACTTCTTGGAAACTATAATCAGAAATAACAAGATGCCCCAATATAACACTTGGTGTTTTTTGGAAACATTTGGGAGATAGTAAAGTTCGTTTTCCGTCGCTCGCTTCGCTCATTCACAAAACTCTGAAACGAGTTTTAGGCAGCGAGAATATTTCCATAGTATGTTATTGTAATATGTCCATGAATATTCAATGTTAAGACAATAAGGCACGATAAGGTACGTCACTACCGTATCGCCTTGGCGCCCAGAAATTAGGGTTACCTTATTACTTTATGTATTGAAATGAGCAACAACAAATTAAAGTGAATTTTTCTTTGCTCGCTTTGCTCGCTCGCAAATCTTAGAAATTAGATAGTTTCAGGCAGCGAGGTCCATGAATATTTCCATAGGATGTTATTGCAATTTTCAGGCACGTCGCTGCCCTATCGCCAGAGAACCCGAATACTTGTTAGGTCCACTTTCTATATTGAAATGTGCAACAGCAATGTAAAGTGCATTTTTCCTCGCTCGCAAACCTTATAAACGAGATGTTTCATGCAGCAAGGTCCATAAATATGCAATGTTATGACAATTTTCGGCACGTCACTGCCCTTTTGCCATGACGCCCAGATAATAGGGTTACCTTTCAATAAAAGAACAGCAAAGTGCCCCCCCCCCCCCCGTTCGCTTATACAAACTTTATTAATAATTATGAATGATTCCTGCAAATGTCAGCTAGATGACCGGAGATAGAGCTTTACATTTCAACAATCGTTGACTAATGAAATAAACTTTTGCCATTTAGAAGCACATTTTTATTTTTCTCTAGCTCGCTTTGCTCGCTCGCAGTATTTGGAATCCTACAAAGTGGTAGTATATGTTTGGGCTTCACATTTGACCCACCCCCTGTCAAATAATTCTAACTACGCTCATGCCTATACCCTTGTAGGGGCACATCCCCTGAACCGACACCCCTACTCGGTCGCTTCGCTCCCTCAGAAAGGTCCACTTTTTCCATGCAATGTTGAACCCCCCGCAAAAATCCTAGTTACGGGCCTGGTATCTATAGGGATTATGGCGCCCGGGGCAAATAATGAAGTTGGGCTGTTAATATTGCATAAGCGAGGGAGCAAAGCGACCGAGTGGCAAACTTTTTTGCACTTTTTAACCCTAAAAACACAATTTCTTGCGCATTCTACCCAGGAAATTTTGCAACTGACCACCGTGCAATTGATTGGCAGAAAAGTTCGAATTTTGTACATTGATAAACGGTTTTCTATTCACTCCCTTCTAAACTTTGTAGCAAAATTGCCGAAAACCCTTAACAAATAGAGTCGAGACATTTAGCAAGTCGACTAAAAGTTGCGATTCCTTTCAAAATGTTGAACCTCTGCAAAAGCTGTTTTATGCACTTTGTCCTATATCGGGGGCGCAATATTTAGCAAGAGGCATGATAAAACATAAAATGATAGCGAGCAAAGCAACGACAATTTCATTTGTATTTTTCAAATTTTGAACCCTTAAAAATTCTAATTATGCGAGGGAGCAAAGCGACCGAGCTTTAGAAAATTTTTGCATTTTAAATCCACAAAAACTGTATTTCTAATGTATTTACCCTGCCGATTGGAAGGGGGCGCATAATCCTTAAGGAATATGATTTTGTTTTTCTTTATTTCCCCTTTTTTTTTCCTTTCTCTCTTTTGCGCTTTTTGCGCCCCTCCAAGTGCCGCCTGGGGCACGTGTCCCCCTGCCCCCACCTAAATATGCCACTGAGGAGCAATCACCCTAGTTTTGCATTATTTTGATCGACAGCCTTATAGCAAACGGTTAGTGGCTGAACACTTAAAGCTAGGACTACATAATATAGGGCGCGGAATCGGGGGAGGGGGCTGGGGCTATAGCCCCTCATTTTTTAATAGAGATGTTTCATAATGCTTAAGTAATAGCAAATAAAATGTTCATTCTTATGGTCAGTTCCCCTACTTTAAAAAAACGATCTGCGGCTCATGAATGCCTCTATATCGCGATACATTTTTGTCATGCTGACATAATTATATTATAGGCATTATTATGTCATAATAATTTGCTTTTCAGAACTACCGGGGTCGGATGAACCGCCGAAAATGTTTTCCCACCACCATCGCTCCGAGAGAGCCGCCCAGGGGAGCCGATGTCTCGTGCCCAAACTCGTAGAGGTGGGAGTAGGGGCTTAGGCTGCAACCAAGTTTTTATTACCAACATCATTTTCGCGAAAACCATCATATTCGGCAGCGGATTGTCTCTTTGTAATGCTCAGGTCTTATCTAGCCTATTTTGAGGACGGAATTCTTTTGTCACAACAATAAACTCCCAAAATGCTGGTTGCTCTCAAACTTTAGAAAGGAGAAAGTTCAGTACTCTCGCCATGAGAGATCAGCCTCCTCCCCCCCCCCCCCACCCCCGACGAAATTGCGGCAATACGTCGATGATACTCTTGCCTGAATATTGTATTTCCCGTCTCTAATTTTTGCAAGCGAGTGCAGTAAGCGAGCATTTTTTTTTTAATTCTTATAGTGACATCCTCTGTGTATTATATCCATTAAACCAACTAACGGCCCGAATACAAGAAGATGGTTGCACTAATATAGGATTATTTTAAAAAAAATCAGGGGATGCACGGCACCCCCTCAACCCCTCCCCCCTCCCCCCCCCCCCCCCCCCGTAGACCTGTGGTCAGTTTCATAGAAATCTTGTCTGCTTTGATCGTAACAATAATTATTATGTTTTCAGTTGGTTGGTTCGTGGTACGATGGCGCTCCTCAATCTCTTCAGATTATTCGCGCCAGTCACTTTCGTAGGTTTGCCGTATAGGCTTCGGAAAGCCCACTAGCGACTTTTTTTTTTGGGGGGGGGTGGGGAGGGGTGAAAATGGTGTTGTTAATGGTCATCATTAGTATGGTATGATGTTAGTATCCCATCTCCTAAGTTAGAAAGCTGTCGATCGTGATTATTCGTAATTATTCGCTATAATATCAATATGCGCAAGCAATCAATCGGAAATAACACATGAAAAAAATAATGTATCTTTACCAAATAGACCGCTTCGGTAATGTGTGCAAATTTTATGCATTCCTTTCAAACAAAGATTGTTCTTGACAACCTGAAAGCTTGTCGGGTATAGCAACCAATAATGTATGCAAAGTGGATTCCTAGCATTGAGGCTCATTTATAAAAAAAAGCATGTTCATGGAATAGCCCGTCACTAGGTGCTCAGAGAATATATGTGCATAGATTTGTATACATTACAGAATCGGTCTATTGCTTCAAGATCAGTTATGTAAAAGGATCAGTGATAGCTCATATATATAACCCAATAATTCACGGGTGAAAATTGGGTTTTAGACATCAATAATGGTTGGTTGGTTCTTGGTATGATGGCGCTCTTCAATCTCTTCAGATTATTCGCGCCAGTCACTTTAGTAGGTTTGGGACAGGCTTCGGAAAGCCCACGATCGACTTTTGTGGTGAAAATGGTGTTATTAATGGTCATCATTAGTATGGTAAGATGTTAGAACCCCATATCTCCTAAGTTAGAAATTTGTCGATCGTGATTATTCGTATACGCAAGCAATCAATCGGAAATAACAGAGGGGAGGGGAGTAAATTCCAATTGTTCATGGAAATATATAACTATTAACTATATATTGGACTATGTACTATACATAGAGTTTTACAGTTCTGTTTTGCAAGAGCCCAGTGTAGTAGGCCCTCACTCTTCGGAAACTAAATGTAGAATGAGTCAGCCTTGGTTATTCAACCAACATTCATTTAATGGGGAAGTTGGATAATAGGTATTTTGTTTTGTGTCTGCATGAGCTGGCCAGTTCGTTTCTTTTGTTAAGGGATGACAAAAGCGGCTTGTGGATGAGGAAGAACTTTTCCTCAAGACAAAGGTTGCATCTCCTATACTGGTTGGGGTGTAAGCTCTGGCATATATATATAATATATATTTATATATATATATATATATATAGAGAGAGAAACAATTAATGAATTCCAGAGAAGACATTGGTAATGCATTGAATTCCAACTTTTATATTTATTTTCACCAAATTTTCGATCCTCACGGATCTTCCTCAGGGTAATGAACAAAGTGAAATATGTATGTGAAGCTCTGCTCAGAAAAAGTTGACAATGTAATATACCATGGTAACGCGCTTAGTTGCTAGGTAAAGTTTTGAGCGCTTATTTTTTAATTAGCGCAAAATACATAAATTGTGACGTAATAATACAAGTTGACGTGTAGTCTTACATAGCGACACGCACGGTTGCTAGGTGAAAGTTTGAGCGCTTATTTGTCAAGGAGCGCAAATTCATAAATAGTGACATAATAACAAACTGACATGGCAACACGCGCGGTAGTTAGCTCGAAGTTTGCGCTAAACCTAATGAGCGTAATAGCCATAAATTCAATTATGACGCAATAATGTATAAAAAAAGAAGAATGGTGCATAAGAAGTAAGACACAAAAGTTAAAGACATGTATATATCGTTTAGCCGCGCAAAATACATCAATCACATAACAACACGCGTGGTTGCTCGATCAAAATTTCTGTGCTAATTTTTACGAGCTCAATAGACGCAATAATATATGCAAATGAACAGTGCATAATAAATAAAATATAAAACATCAAACATAGGCCTATAGATTTATAGATATATATATATTTATACATACATACCCCTAAAGGGTACATTAGGAGGACAGTTTTTGTCTTATTTCTATAGCCAACTGTCGACCTAATGTACCAACTGTCTACCTAATGTAGGGGGCGCTATTATGACGAAATAAACCGCATTGTTGTGTGTCGACCTAATGTACACGTTAGTAAAATATGCCAGAGCTTACAGTAAATGAAAAGTTCATATATATATATTATATATACACACACACACATATATTTTTTACTCTTTACCAAATTGCTTCAAGATCAGTTATATAACAGGATCAATGATAGCTTAACGGGCTATCTAAAACGATTGGCATCATTATATAACCCACTAATTCACGAGTGAAAATTGGGTTAGACATCAATAATTCTTTTAGATTAGGATTTTTCAATTAAATTTTTTTAAGAAACGGGTCTCTTTGTCGTATTTTGAACAATATAAAATAAAAGGTTCAGTCGTCTCAATTTCTTGACACGCTTCACATGCAGAGACCAGTATCATGCTGGTTAATTTGAAAAAGGTAATAATTTAACCTGCATTTACCTACTCTTAGTTGTTGTATCAAGCATTCTTCTCTGCGAGACAAGCCATGTCTGTGTATGGGCTTACTTAACGTCGCTATGTAAGGCATATAGAAATCTACCGTGCTCGGCATTGTCCCATTCTCTTTGCCATAATTTGTCATAATGGATCAAACGAGAGGCTGCTAGTTCACTTCTCGTGTTTGGTATATCACTTTTTCATGGCTCCTTTTTTGGCGGCCCGATGTACGATCTCGTTGCCGTTAATATCGCAGTGTTATGGAATCCATTCAAAGGCAACACAAACATCCTTCAACTTCAAAATATTAACTATGTATAAAATTTCATTCACTATAGCACATCTAACAAAGTATGAATCGACCATTTGTAAAGCTGACAAAGAGTCACTAAATATTACCACCGATGAGGCTTCCATAAATGTGTTTATCCATAGTGCCATTAGTGGTTCCATGACATTTGCTCCTGCGACAATTGCTCCAGTCTAACTTTGCCATGTTAATCCTAAACCTAAACCTAACCCTAACCCTAATCCTAATCTTCACATTGTTCTTAACAAAAAAACAAATCATGACCTTGACCTTAACCTTTGACCTTTCGAGATATGAACGGAGGAGCAAATGTCGCAGGAGCAAATGTCGCGTCACCCCATTGGTATGGTTACTGGTTCTGCTCTCATAATGCAGACACGGGATAATCTAAAATTTTGCACCACGTCGTAATGAGGCACATAAATTGCGGCTCCTGTTCTCCCATCTTCCAGTTTGGATCCATCTGTATAAACATGTAAATATCCATTACATGCATTTCCAATAATTTCTAGAACAATCGATTTCATTTCAACTTGAAGCATTTCATTTTTCTGTATTTTACCCTGGTGTTCGAGGGACACATGAGGTCGTGTTAAACGCCATTCAGGGATTCTGGGTAATAAGTTTGTTTTGGCCCTCCACCACCATTTCGTCTCTGAAAGATTGCTGTTTAAGAGGTCCTTCTCCGGCCCGCGATTTTTTTCTGTCAGGACTTGCGCCATCATCTATGTAGGGCTCTGGTCAAGAGGCCCCGTTTTGAAGACTTTGAAAGAGACTACAACTTTAAGACTTGTATTTTCCCAAAGTTTCACCCTATTTTTATTTCAGCATTCTAGGCTATTTAAAATACAACCATCACTTAATACTTCTTTTGTCGGGTGATTTAGACAGCAAATAAACTCTAAATTTATCATAAAACAACCTTCTATGATGGCCCAGAGGCAGCTCCCCAGTCAAAATCTGTAAAGCCTCCAAGGACATATTGGCCCGTATTATGAACTCCGGTTAACTTAAACCATGGTCTAAATGTGTGGTTTAACTATGGGTAGCCAAATGTGACACAAATTTCTAACAGTAGATATTCAATTTATCAGCATTTTTGGTACTCAAACTTTTAAAAACTGTCTGGGAATGATAAGTACAATAGTTTTCTTGACCATTAAAGCATGAGACCAGAATCCAGGAAACATAAGGAACATACAGTGTAAACAAAGTTCGACATTTTTGGCTACCCATAGTTAAACCACAGATTTAACCCATGGTTTAAGTTAACCCGGAGTACAGAATACGGGCCATAGTGTATTGTACCTGTAATATAATTTTTAAGGCTCTATATTGGATAGAGTTAAGTTTTTTCTTCAGCGATATGCAAACAGAATTGTACATTTCACTTCCATAGTCCAAAACGGATAAGATATGTCCTTTATAAATCATCATCAAAACTCATTCTTATTTCCCCAAGGGCTGCCAGAGATACAACGTTTTCTTACATTTATCAATGATAGACTTTATATGGACAGACCAAGTTAGTTTAGAGTCAAACCACATACCAAGGAACTTAAAGAGCTGATATTGAGAAAAGAAGTAGTATGCGTTTTTATTTGGTAATATTAAAATCTGTGTATCAAAGAAAACAATCCTTTTTAAATTTTTCAAATAGCTCAACTAGAAAGTGCAATCTGTTTAAAATAAAATCACCTTTTTGAGGGTTTGAAATTGTCTCGCAGTCCGATTTCGGCAAAATCCTAGCCATGACGTCATTGGGCAGAGTCGTATGACCTCCGCAGTACTGCTGCACAACACAGCATGGACTGGCAACCGCGAGTGAAGAGAAACTTTGGTCGACATAATTTTTATACTTCAAAATTATGTTTCAAAATCCATCAGTTTTGTTACATATGATATGAAAACTAGTTTACAACATTTTATTCCAACAAGCACATTTTGTGATAACCTCGTCGGACGGGGTCGGATGCGCATGAACCATCCACGCTTGAAAGATTTTTAAAAAAGCTACTGTCAAGTGAAGTATGTCACAACATAACATATATTGTATATTTTACCCACTATGGCCTATAACATATCCTATCCTAACATACATGTATACATGTATATTGTATATTTGACCTAGTATACTATGGTCTATAACATAATCCTATCCTAACATATATCATATCACATACCTCTACAAACCTACAACCCTACTCATATAATCCTACGTCCTATACCTATATCCTGAATGCTTTTATGCTTTTTCTAATTTAGATCTTTAGATCTTAAACCTCCGCATATTTACATGTTTGAATATGTACAACATAATAATTAATATAAATACACATTTCATCACATTCCAAAGTGCACTCATTGCATAAAAACTTAAAAATATATATATATATATAAATTTTGGTCGTTTACGGTTGCTCATAAATATTCATGAATACATCATGAATATTCATGACAATGGCCTAACGTTTAACCAAGTAGAAGTCTGAGTGTGCATATGTGTGTGTAATTGGGGTTTTTACAGACGTGTATCAATCAGATATGATTATTTACGTCTGGGACCGACCTTTAACGTCACCATCCGAAAGACGTGACTCAGTCTCGAACCTGCGTCCGCTGAATCAGTTTATAACTTCCACTGGTAGCTGGATTACAACGCCCAGTTGTCATCAATACATTGGTTATTAATAACCAATATTTTGTGACCATTTTAAAGGGAGTGGCAAGTCGTAATCCATGGGCCTGACCAGTTGGCCTGACTCGGGGAAATCGGATACAATCAGGTCCAATCGTGCGCTACCGAAGGAATGTTATTGCATTATTGATCGAAAACAACCCCGAAACGTGGTCGAATAAATTTGTCCACGCAATATCCGACCACGCAGCAAAAGACCTTGTAATGGACAACACCGAAATTCGTCACAAAAGAATAGAATATATAAATAATTGAAAGAGAAATCGTGTTATAAAATTTAGTTAAATTACTTAAGAATAATCAAATTACAGTAAAACATGTCATAATTTCCAAGGTGATAACAGATAGGTTCGTACGCCAGCGAGATTCCCTAATTTTAACTCTAAAACGACGGGGCTATCTCACAGGTTTTGAAGATGGGAGGGGAGTGACATGGTGACCCCCCCCCCCCTCCCCCTTCATAATATCTCGGCTATACAATGTCCGATCATTACCAACTTTGGAGTGCACTTAGTTTATGATGTAACGTACAAGAATGCATATTTGAATTTAGGAAGTTATTCAGTATATTGTAGAAATCGTATGTATTAATTAATCAAATTTTTCTTATGCATGTCATTATATCTATTTCTTGTGTTAATTATTGTTTTATTCCTTTTGTTTTTCTATCGTTTTTTAATTTGTTATACACTTAGAAAAGTTATTTTCAATCGCAGGTCAGGTTTTAATTGTTAAAACATAGGCTATGTAGTAAAAATGAACAACACATTAGAGTTCTCCAAGCCCACGTATTTTACACATAAATGAATACAAATCGGCCATTTTGTAGTGACATGTGATGTTTAAATTTAACACCATAACCGCAAAAAGGTATACGCAAATTTGGTACCAAAAGATGCGTAAGACTCCAAAGGAAAAAATCACTCTGGAAGTGATCGAGATTTGCCAGGGGGGGGGGGGGGGGGGGGGGTCATCATGGTCCCAGTCCTTTTAAGGTTAAGTTTAGCCCTTGGTCTTTAAATTTCGAGTTAATATCTTACGCACCGTGCGGATGGTCTCGTGGCTTTTTTCGTAAGTATACCTGAAGTTTTAAACCAAAAGTTATCCTTATGGTTAATTCGAATTAACACGAGGCGCCATTTCAATTGCGTCAGTACATGCGCTAATTGAGCCTGCGAAGGCAATTAACCCATACGCAAATTATTAAAATTATTGTTAGCACTGTTCATTTTGCAATAACTTTTTAAACAATATCACTCTTTCATGACTCGCAAAAGACCAAACAAGTCACTGGCGCTGTCCTTAGAGGCGTCGTTTCGATTGCGTCAGTACCTGCGCTAAGTGTGTCTGGGAAGGCAATTAGCCATACGCCCGTTTAATCAAAGTACTGTTTGCACGGTTTATTTTGCAGTCACTTTCATCACTCACAAAAGGCCGTGCCAGTCACTGACCATGCTGACGCGGTCATAACGTCAGTAAATAACGCCTCCGCCTGTGGGCACGGCTTAATAGTTGGAAGGGTCCTCGATATTTTGTGCCATGAGGCGCAATTAACTTTGAGGTTTGGCCTGCCTGCATGTGGAGTTATGATCGACCTGTCTAATCACTTTGAACCGTCACATGACTGCACAGACAACAGACAACAGGCACTCGCAGAACGCAGGCTATACACAGAGTACACTTAAAATAGAATGAAACCCTAGGGAAATATCCATTTTAATGAAAAGAGAGGATAGAAAGAAGCAATGTTAACAAAGTTCCATCAAAATCGGTTACGAAATGAAAAAGTTCTGAAAGTTTGAAAAGTTATCAATTTACTTTCTATGGCGATCCGCAAATTGGCAATGTTGCTTCAAAATGGCAGGTTTAGTAGTACAACTCTCAATATGTTTAGTACACAGCATTTCATATTTTCTCCATTATCTCTAAAGATGCTGTTTGTCTTTTTGTGAACTCAACATAATGTTGTGTCAAATATATTTTTCTATGATAAATCTTGAGCTAAGGAGGAGACAAACTGCACATTGAGAGATAATGGGGAAAAAATAAAATTTTGTGTACATAACATATGGAGGGTTGTAATCACTGATCTCTATGTAAAAATCTGGATAGAGCATTGGCTTGTTGAGGTGAAGCCGCTCGGCCGCCATGCTACCACTCCCATTTCTATAGCTGGAGATTGGAAAGGCCAATCACGTCGAAGCTGGTTCAATGGCTGTGCAGTGATGCGCAGCGTGCGCATTGTATTGGGAGTGGTTTAAATGGCCGCACTGTGGCTTCAGATGTTTGCACAGTGCGTATGGACCAATGCTCTATCCAGATTTTTACATAGAGATCAGTGGTTGTAATACTAAATCTGTCACTTTGAAGCAACATTGCCAATTTAAGGATCGCCATAGAAAATAAATTGAGACTTTTCAAACTTTCATAACTTTCTCATTTCGTAACCGATTTTGATGAAACTTTTTTTTAATTGCTTCTCTCTATCCCCTCTTTTCTTTAAAATAAATTTTCCCCAGGGTTACATTCTCCTTTAAGTGTACTCTGTGTATAGCCCGCTTTTAACAACGACTGCTCGCTTGTCTGGTAGTTTATAACTTCTAGCAGTCATTGTCTCGGTCCCATGTGAACCCTCGATGTTCATGGAGTGGGTCGCGTTGTTTAAAACTTCGAGGTTCCGCTAAATTAAAGTTCAAAACTACGGCAATCTCGTGCGAACGTAGCTAAATTATTGAAACGGGTGTGCCTCAAACAAATAGCTTTATCATTTGCCTAATTACCGAGGCATGAATTCATCTTAACTGAACGAATCAATTATCAAAGTGGCTTTACAGCTCATGTTCTGTCAAAGCTAGATTTTCCAACCTATGCCCTTTGCACAAGAGGTTTCATTATTTTGCTGGAAGTATATGCCTGCGTCAGCGACTGGCGCGGTCTTTGACGTGTCTTGTGAGAGTGATATCGTACTCAAAGTGAATGCTAAATAAAAAGTGTAAACATAACTTTGGATTACTGGCGTATGCACTAATTGCCCACACAGGCTTGATAAGCGCAGGTAATACGTAATGACGCCTCGCTCTATATATGCATAATCCGAAACCTTCTGTGAGGCCACTGATCTACTCTAGCTGTCCAGGAAGCTGCGTCAGGTAGCCATTCAGGCTACGCATGTGTGTCCTGAATACCCAAATATCCCAATGACACCTCGTGTACAATATAGGCATTAGAAGCATCAGTACTGTTGTCTTATTCCTGGATGGGGTATGACACCCCCTTCAGGGAAAGATGAAAGACGATGGAAGACATGAACTTAACATGACCATATAAGCCTACTCCTAACGAATCAAATGACACACTTAGTAATGCAACGTCAAAAAGTCTTATAAGAAATATCTGCGTTTCTTTTTTGACGAGATATATTGAACATCAAGATAATGACAGGTCGATCATGACCAAGAAAGAGGACAGTATTACCTTTTATACCACTTCTCAGGCTGTACACTTTATACCAATAAATTACATTATACAGTGAAACCTGTATATAAAGACCGCTCAGGTGTCAAGAAAATCTGTCTTTGTAGACAGACCGTGTGGTTTTTGTGTAAAGTTCCTTTAGTGCACATTATACAAACATTTTTCATGTGTATTTCATTATGAAGCGCTACCAGTATCATCCTTTTTAACTGCGCTTCTGGACCAACAAGATGCTGAACGAGATCCCGATGACCATGCATTGCATTATGCAAATTTGAGAGATGTATTACCATCTGGTCTAATACTGCTTGATTTTGGAGATAGCGGACTATATCCAGATGGCCATTAGATGATGCAATTTGAAGGGGAATATCGCCGTTGATATCACCAATTTCAAGCTGTGCCCCTTGACTAACAAGATATTGAACTACATTTAAATACCCACTCCGTGATGCATGATGAATAGCTGTAAACCCCTCATTATCCTGATTCCCAAGTTGGGCTCCTTTGCTAACGAGATGCTGAACAACATCGATATGACCATTGGCTGATGCACATGAGTGTAGAGGTGTAAGTTCATCACTATCCCCCTCCTCAAGGAGTGCCTCTCGACTAACAAGACTCTCTACAACATCAAGAAGTCCACATGATGATGCCATGTGAAGAGGTGTTGCACCATTGTAATCTCTCTTGTTGATATCTGCTCCTTTACTAATGAGGTATTGAACAACATGCATGGGATGGAAAAAGGAGGATGATGCCTTATGTAGAGGTGTCTCACCACCATGATCCCCCTTATCCAGTTGTGCCCCTGTACTAACTAAATACCGAACAACATCAAGATGACCCATGCTTGAGGCAAAGTGAAGAGGGGTCCTACCGCTACTATTACCCTTCTCAAACTGCGCTCCTCTGCTAACGAGATATTGTACAACATCCACGTGGCAATGGGATGATGCATTGTGAAGAGGCGTCGCACCCAAAAAATCGGCCTCATCAAGGCGTGCTCCTTTATCTATGAAATACCGAACAACATCGAGATGTCCACTGGATAATGCACCGTGAAGAGGCGTCACATGATATTTATCAGTTTTATCAATTTTTGCTCCTTTATCAACGAGACATTTAACAACATCAAAATGACCCTTGGATGATGCATAATGTAGAGCCGTCACACCATCAGAATCAGCCTCATCATGACGTGCTCTTTTATCAATCAAATACCGAACAACATCAGGATGACCATTGCATGATGCGTAGTGAAGAGG
Source organism: Heliocidaris erythrogramma (assembly GCA_025617745.1). Classification (NCBI taxonomy): domain Eukaryota; kingdom Metazoa; phylum Echinodermata; class Echinoidea; order Camarodonta; family Echinometridae; genus Heliocidaris; species Heliocidaris erythrogramma. The sequence continues at coordinate 6,131,991 of CM046856.1, forward strand.
CGTCATATTATATCTATTACCCTTACTAACCTCTGCTCTGTTATCAAGGAGACACTTAACAATATCAAGATGCCCCATGGATGATGCATAGTGAAGAGACGTAGTGAAGTCTTCATCGCCCCTGTTAGGATCTTGTCCTCTATGAATTAAATATCGAACGACATTAAGATGGCCATTGAATGATGCACAATGGAGAGCGGTCACATCTCTACTAAAAACACCATTGTCAAGATATGCTCCATTATTAATTAGATACTGCACAACCTCCAGATCACCGGCGTATGCCGTCTTCAGAAGAGGTGTCGAACCGTTCCTATCAACCGTATTAAGCTGTGCGCCCTTACTGATGAGATACGTCACGATGTCGAGATGGGCATTGAATGACGCATAGTAAAGAGGTGTCCGTCCATTGTCCATTGTTATCGCTTTTCTCAAGCTGTGCCCCTTTACTGACGAGATGCTGAACAACATCAAGATGGCCATTGGATGCTGCTTCTATAAGAGGCGTCAGCCCATCTTTGTCTGCTTTCTCAAGTTGTGCCCCTTTACTAACGAGATGCCGAACAACATCAAGATGGCCATGAAAAGATGCGTCATGAAGAGGTGTCTTACCGTCCTTCTGAACAGCCTCAATATTGGCTCCTTCACAAACGAGATACTGATCTACATCAATATGACCTTCCGACGATGCAAAGTGAAGAGCCGTAATACCATTAATATCACTCTTTTCAAGCTGAGCTCCATCGCTAACCAGATACTGAACGACTTCAAGATGGCCACAAAAAGAAGCATAATGCAGAGGAGTATTTCCATAGTTATTCCCCTCCTCAACCTTGGCTCTCAGTTGAATAAAGTATCTCACAATATCAGTATGGCCTTGCTGTGACGCAATGTGGATAGGCATTTCTCCATCCTCATTTGGAAGGTGCATGCAGATTGTCCTGGGGCATCCTGCTTCGCCGTTTAAGAGAGCCTTTAAATTTTCGAGATTACCTTTCCTTGTTTCACGAAATATATGATCCATGATTTTGGTTATTTCAGTCCAGCCAAATTTGAATAAAGGTTATTATTCTAAGGTGCCAAACACTTCCACATTCCACATTATCTGCAATAGTGATTAGTCTAACGAAAGAAAACGTGGAGCACATTATTAATTGGTGTTCTGCAACTAAACAATATTGACACTGAACAATCACATCCAGGGCGCCCTATTTGTTTTTACTTGTTTTTTCAAAGGCAACTCACGAAGTTATTATTGACATGAAGTTCCAGCGAAAATAGATATACTGCAATATAGTCAAATCATCAATACTTCATTTCCTGCTCCACTTTTTCAGAAGGCAACCAAAGTAACATAGGATATCACAAAACCTACATATTCAGGTCACGTGACCTATATTTGCTCACCCTGTGCTTACTATATTGACTCTGTACACAGAAATGAGAACCATGAAAATGTGTAATGACTTGGCCTAAAAGGCCAAAGTCCATAATGTCTATCCATCTTTTGGATATGTACAAATAGTCTTTTCGATTGAGGAGGAGATGAGGGTCATGATTAAAGTCACTCAAATATAATACAAAACAGACTTGGTAAGTTATCAATTCATTATTAAATAAGGCTTCACTTGAATATTGTATTAATCAGACTGGAAATGTTTGCGATCCGCAACATATATGTAATGTAACTGAATTTAATCAACATTTCATAAATTGTTGCAGACAGATAACTAATTCAATGACCAGTTCTCCTAATAATACTTCTTTTAAAAATTATCTGACTGGTTTTATCAACTATTCTATTTACTTTAATCCCATAACAGAACATGAAGTTATAAAAATTAGTAATTCATTATACAACAGTAACTCTGCCGGAATTTTATAATCTTAGTACTAACTTGATTTTTTTTTAAAAATCATATTTTAGATTGTACACCCACTGATGTTTATATTCAACCTCTCTATTTCTACAGGCATAGTCCCAATAAACTAAAAATTGCTAAAATAACCCCTGTATTTAAAAAGAATGACCCTCAAAGATTCTATAATAGGCCCATTTCCATTCCGTCATCCATATAAAAATTGTTAGAAATATGCATTTATAAGCGGCTACATCCATTTTGTTGAAATAATAATATTCTTACTGACTCACAATATGGGTTTAGGAAAAATCATTTAACTACACATGCTTTGATAAATTTACAAAAGTTTTGTCAACAATTCATAGTAATCAATTTTGTATTGGCACTTTCATGGACCTCTCCAATGCTTATGATATAGTTGATCATTGAATGCTCTTGTCAAAATTGGAACACTAAATGGGATTAAAGGCTGACGCGAACGCCACCATTCGTCCAAAGCACCCCCGGAATTGCCGAAAGGGTGCGTTGACCTTTTTCTAAATATTGTTATTATTATTATTATCATCAGGGGCAGATCCAGGATTTTTTTAAATGGGGGGGGGGGGGGGGAGCACAGAAATGCAGGTCTGTCATCAGGGGCGGATCCAGGATTTTATTTTTAAAAACGGGGGGGGGGGGGGCACAGAAATGCAGGGCTGTCATCAGATGCGGATCCGGGATTTTGTAAAAGGAGGGGCACAGAAATGCAGGTCTGTCATCAGGGGCGGATCCAGGATCCCCTCCTGGTTTTGCAGAAAGCTTGTGTTTGGAATTTTTTCTATTATAATATTAATGACAGTAACAGATTTACGGATCCCGACCCGTGCCCCCTCATTTTGAAAGAAAAGTATGCTTCCCCCTTTTAGAACTGCTAACCATTTTTGTGGCTTGTCAGAGAATTATGGGAGGAAAAGTGAACCCCATAGAATCTGATAACCCCCCCCCCCCCTTCACTGAGCGACTTTTGGAGGGCTGGCGAAAAAAATCTCGCCACACCCCCTACCCCCCCCGCACTGAACGATTCAATACGGATCTCCCTCCAAAGTTGACAGCCCTGCATATCTGTGCCCCCCCCCTTTTTTTACAAAATCCTGGATCAGCCCCTGATGCCAGACCTGCATTTCTTTGCCCCCCCCCCCTGTTTACAAAATCTTTGATCCGCCCCTGATGACAGACCTGCATTTCTGCGCCCCCTTTTTTTTTTTACATAACCCTGGATCCGCCCCTGATGACAGCCCTGCATTTCTGCCTCCCTTTTTTTTTACATAATCCTGGATCCGGCCCTGATAATGATAATAATAATAACAATATTTACAAAAAGTCAACGCACCCTTTCGGCAAAACCGGGTGGGGGGGGGGGGGGCTTTGGACGAATGGTTGCGTTTGCGTCAACGCGAGGCGATGCGACGCTACCCACCCTTTCGGACTAAGCCCTATGGGATTAGGGGCTTACCACTATGTTGGATTTGAAAGTTATCTTTGTAATAGATCTCAAAATGTAGTGTATAACAATAATTCTTCAAATTGTTCTTCTCTTACACAAGGTTCAAGCTTAGGTTCTTTATCGTGTTTAATTCATATAAATGATCTTTCACATTCTTCTGACAAATTTGATTACATCATCTATGCAGATGATACCACTTTAATTTACACCCAATCTGACACTCATAATTTACAAAATAATGTAAATACTGAAATAGATAAAGTAACAAACTGGTTTGATCTTAGTAAAACAAATTACAATATGTTCTTCCATAAGCAGTCTAATTTAACTGATTCACTTGATAGTTTACTTCTTAAAATCAACAATAATCCATTAAATAAGGTTAATAGTCAGTGTTAATTTTCTTGGGGTATGTATACATTGATCATTAATATGCATTGGGATACACATGTCAATAAGGCCACTCAAAATGTATCTAAATGTATCTATATATTGTGTAGTTTAAAAGCCTCGCTTCCGCCTTCTGCTTTAATATTATTATATAATTCATTTATGTTCTCATACCTAAATACTGTGTTTCTGTTTGGGGTGATTGTAGTCACTAAAATTAGATAGTTTATTCAAATTACAGAAAAGGGCCCTTCGCATATAACTGGGATGTCCCTATCGTGCCCATTCTGCCCCATTGTTTAGAAAAAATGAAATTTCTGAATATTTTTGATTTGTACTATTACTCCCTTGCTCTCCTTGGTTTCTTTTACTTTCAAAATAAATTACCCTCTAATATTTCTCAAATGTTCACTCTTCATTTACCAGATACATAATCATAATTCCCGCTTTAAGGATTCTTTTCGCTTATGGCCAATAAAAACAAATAATACAATGATATCAGTACGACATAATTTCCCTGTGATTTGGAACTCAATCTCCAAATATATTTCTAATTGCAACAAAATTATTAGTAAACGAAGAAGCTTGACTGGGGAGGAATTTTTAATTTGTAAACAAATCTTTAGGCATTTTACTCCCAGTGTTAAAGATCGTATGCTCGATCTGTAATGAAAAACACAAGTCAGAAAAAATTGGAACCAGCGGGATTCGAACCTGTCATCTACTGCCTGCCGGGCAGCGACTTAACCACCAGGCTATTCTGGTTCACGGCCAAGTCACGATGAACTAGAATCAAATACCCAAGATCCTCTTCTTTCTGACTGATTAATATTCATTTTTAACGGTCCGCCGTAGACAATGGTTAGTAAACGAAGAAGCTTGACTGGGGAGGAATTTTTAATTTGTAAACAAATCTTTAGGCATTTTACTCCCAGTGTTAAAGATCGTATGCTCGATCTGTAATGAAAAACACAAGTCAGAAAAAATTGGAACCAGCGGGATTCGAACCTGTCATCTACCGCCTGCCGGGCAGCGACTTAACCACCAGGCTATTCTGGTTCACGGCCAAGTCACGACGAACTAGAATCAAATACCCAAGATACCCAAGATCCTCTTCTTCCTCTTCCCGCTGGTTCCAATTTTTTCTGACTTGTGTTTTTCATCACAGATCGAGCATACGATCTTTAACACTGGGAGTAAAATGCCTAAAGATTTGTTTACAAATTAAAAACAAAATTATTCTTTAAAAAAAAAATTGAAGCATTTTCTTTCCCTTAAATATGTATAGTTATTTTTCTGTTTCCTATTATTTTTTCTAATTTGTTGTCTATATCATTTTCGCAATATTTTTGTATGAATACATGTATACGTTAGGGAACTATGCTTGTACAAGGCTCCAGGGTTTTATTAATGTAGTTCCCCATTTCATTTTCTAATTTCGCTTATGACTTATTTTGTATTTATTTTGAATGTATTTTTTAATCGAGAATGAAATAAATGAGAATTGAATGATTCATCATACGACCTGACAACATCCCATTCATTTCAATTAGTAATGACAAGATTTAACAAAATTTAAAGAAAGGGAAACATACAATCATATACAACTCATAATTTAAAAAAAAATGGGGGAGCATTAACTGTGTCATTTCATCTTAAAGGACGAATTTACTTCTAGTTTTCAAAAAAAAAAACAGGGAAGAGATTTAGTTCACTTCGCGTAAATGCTAGAAGTCTAAGCAAAAAATTAGATTTTCTAGAAACATTGCTATATACTTTCAACAATTTTCCCTTTTCTATTATTGGTGTCACGGAAGCTTGGCTTCATAACACTTCGCCTAACCTATTTAACTTACAAAATTATACACTGATCAGACATGATCGACAAGAAAAGAGGGGAGGGGGTATGTCAATGAAGAACTACAAATTAAAATCCGAAAGGATACTGTATATCATTAAAACAAAGTGAATCATTGTTTTTAGAAATCAAGAATTCGAACGACAAAAATATAGTCGGATTAAATTACAGACCCCCCCCCCCCCCCCCCATGGTCCTATAAATTCATTTGTGAAGATCTTGATACGTGCCTTCATACTCTTAATTATATCTAATGGATGATTTTAATTTAGATTTGTTATCTCATATTATCATGATACCCTTCTTCATATTACTCTTGTTAATACATGTAGTTGTTATCCACACATAAATAAACCAACCCGGAATGATGGTCTATCTTCAACCATTATAGATAACATTTTTCTAATATCTTTGACAAAGACATGACAAGTCGATTACTATACTCAGATATATCTGATCATTTGCCAATTTTTATAATGTGCAATAATGGCATTTCAATAAAAACGTCAGTTAAATGAAGCATGTACAGATAGTAAACACCCCAAAATATTGAATCCCTCAAAACTGATCTAGCAACTGAAGAATGGTTGGATATATATAGTGAGTCAGACGCAAATATTGCATACGAAAATTAAAAAGTTACAGTTGTATTACGACAAACATTTTCCTCTGGTATCTGTAAACAAGAATAATAAACGTTGTAAAATGTCATGGATAACAAAAACAATTCTGCGATCCATACACACAAGGAATAAAACTTATGAGGCTAATCTAACAAACTCTACTACTCTTAATAAAACAAATATAAAACGTACCGAAACAAATTAACTAATATCATTCGAACCTCTCGTAAAATGTACTATTCCGATAAACTTTACAGATTGAAATATAATATGAAATCTACATGGGAGGTTATAAATGATCTGATTGGCAAGGGAAGAGAAAATAACAAATCACCTACTAATAATTTTACAATGGTAGATACAGTAATACACTCTGAAGATATAGCTCATACCTTTAATTCCTTTTTCGTAAATATAGGACCTAATTTAGCAAATAAACTCATTAAACCAAACAAAAAATTTACTCAATTTCTTCCTGAACCTACATCTTCACTGTTTTTTAATCCCATAAATCTCAATGAAATAATCGAAATAACAAAAAATATCATATTAAGGCAATCACAAGGTCACGATAGAAATAGTGCTTTTCTCCTTAAACAAATTAAAGATTTTCTTCTTTCTCCTCTAACTTACATTTTAAATCTATCTATTAACACCGAAAAATGTCCAGAGTCACTAAAACTGACTCTGGTAAGGTAAAATATGGAAAATAGTAGAGGGGTTGGGCTTCTAGACTAGAAGAAAATAATATATTTGATCACGATCAGTGGTGTATCTAAGGGGGAGCTACGTTACATTGTGGGTATGTGCCCCGGGCGGCACTTGAAGGGGACGCCAAAACACGGCAAAGGAGATAATGAAGAAGGGGAGAAATTGGTGAGGGGGTGGTCCTCAAGGATTTTATGCCTTTTAAAGGATAAAAATGCATCTGAAAGAGTGTTTTGAAAGGTTTAAAGATAACATTTTCTGAAGCTTTGCCGCTTTGCTCCCTTGCATATGTTACTTCAGGAAAGTGGCGTATCTACAGAGGACAGGGGACAGGGGGCATGTGCCCAGGGCGGCACTTGAAGGGGGACCCAAAAACGTAAAAGAGAAAAAGAAAAGGGGGAGAAAATGAAGAAAAATTATAATCCGTTAAGAATTATGCACCCCAAATCCCAATGGTAAATGCATTAGTAATACAGTTTTTGAAGGATTACATGCGAAAATTTTCTAAAGCTCTGTCACTTTGCTCCCTCGCATAATTATTGGCCCCTAGGCCATTATCCCTATAGATTCCCTGAACGAATCAGTTTTGAAAATTAGCTTTTAATTGCAAATGTCTTATTCTGGATCCCACAATATTGTTTAATATTCAGCTTTTATTGAAGTCCAATAGTGAAAAAAATAACAATGTTAAATTCAGCTGTGTGTGAAAGTACACTTCCTGCATTGGTGTAGCATTGATAGTTAGCCTTCGTTTGTTTTATGCCTTCCATCCTATAAGCTTTCGCTTCCACTCGTGTTGACTTAATCTCAAGGGGACGTAACAATAGCAGCGGCGACACAGACTTTCGCTTTCCTTTCCCCACTTGCGTGTCTAAATTCTAAATAGTTAATAATTGAGGAAGTTGCTATAAACAGCCCTCATTATATTGCGAAAAGTACTTTGTTTATTTCCCTCTCCAGTTCCAAATGAGGTGATTATGGAAGGGCAAAATTATTATCTATAAGGGGGGGGGGGGGGGTGGGTTCTACCAAAATATTAGTACACTCTCACAATATCAGATGCAAGAAAAATGTATTTGTAAAACAAAAAGGCATCCATCTTCATCAGACACATACGTATGCCCTAAACTGCTTAAGAAAGCTGAAGCATATATTTTTTTTGAAATTTATTTATTTTGGAGGGTATTTTTCGGGGAATCTCAATAAAATAATACGAAATAAAACTTTAAAATGTTATTGTGACCACGGTAATTGGCAGGGGCGGCCTTATGACCCACCCCCCCCCCCCCCCCCCCCCCCCACACACACACGCACTGTATTATAGTCACTGATTGATTGCATAATATACTTACTGTCTTACTGCAGACTGTGAACATCCATGTGAAAGAGGGTATTTCCCGGATGCAATCAAACACAGTGACAAGTACAGGTTTCACATAATTAACATTATATACCTCCCAGACTCTTGTTCATTTTGGTTAAAACGCGCATGCATTATCCAAATCTTTGCACGCGGCACTAAACCGGAACGCGCTATACAGGTAAAATAAAAGATAAGCTCAATACCATTATTCGTTGATTTCAGTTTGCACTATAATAGCGGAATCATTCATGAAAGTTATGCGAATGTCTGCTGCCTTCTCCAAGTTATTATTGGTGCTGGATGAGTCCTGGATATATAATCTGATCAGCCTGCATTCAAAATGAAAATCGATAAATATACGACATGAATTTTGATGATAGAACAATGACCATTCGATAATGGTGATTCATGTCGAATACAAATCTGCGGAAATTTCGATGATTTTCGTCTTCTCTGTCTCCTTCAATGTTATTTTAACAAAAGTGAACGGGTAATTTTTGCTATACGGTAATATGACGTAGGGCCGGACTCAACAGTTGATTAGTAACTTGAGTTAACTTCGATACCAAGACTGAATTATATCAGATTCGCGTTCAACATCATTGTTAAAGTAAGTCATGAAAATAAGGAATTACCCGTGAAATAATTAATAAGTGAAAGTAGCGCCTTAATATTCTTACAAAGTAAACTGTGGAAAAATATACATGTATAGACAAGAGTATCGATGCTTCAATGCTGGCTGTTAAGAACCGTCACGTTTAAGGATCCAACGTTGAACTGAATATTGATAATCATCAGTTTCTGCAGGTTGATCATCTTTTTCTCCGTCTGCAGTCTACACTTTTGGGTTGCATCAAGTCAGTCCTGTGATAAAGTTATTTTGAGCATCAAGAAGGTCTCTTCTGAAACCAATTTACTGATTAGCCAGACAATTTCACTTTAGTGCAAGGATAATAATGATGCGATACAAAGCTATCTCAATCTTGTGTATTCTTCTTGTTCACTGCAAGGCGAACGCGAACGAACGAAACGAATCACAGCATTGTAGAGGTAAGCATTTAAATCATCTTTTTTCATTCTTCTATTTTTTGTTAAAGCTAATATCCAGATATTTTTTATTTGAAGAAATTAGTAATGAAAGAATTCTGAAGCTTAATGTCAATTGCGTGAAATTCCCAATATTCGGATCACAATCTTTATTTAATATCAAATATTTATGAAATTCTGTCACCATTTTTCGTAATGTAAGAATAAGATCACAACTGAAGCGCTAAATGTACGTGTCCATCATGTTTATGGTATCCAAATGTAAATTTGCCCGCATGCAAATGATGGCGTGTTAGGATATTGATAAAAGGATGGAGGCTTCCGTTCATGCCATAATACATAAGCGATGGTGGGTCCACAAGAAAATGTTGAGATATGTAAATCATTTTCCTGTAAAAAGAAATTAAAAAAAAAATGAATCGAGCCACGGCCATTGAAGAGTATTTTAAAACGATCGCACTGTCTTGGGATTTGTAAACAGGGGCCCCCTGTTTACAAGTCCCAAAATAGTGATATCCCTCAGGGGAATAGGAGTGTACGCTCGCTTCGCCATTAATTGGATGCGCTACTGAATGTTATGGAACGTGGCTGCCTTTCTTTGGAAAAAAAATTAAGAAAGCCTTCTTTCCCCCAGAAAAGGGAAGTTTGGCACCTCCAGCTCCTTGTGCTCAAAGTATTCGAGCGACGTCCCTTATACCTTTTAGTGCAATCCAACCTTTGTAATAATTTTATTTGTGTGAAAGCAGAATTGTTTGAACGAAATCGGACAAACAATAAGAAACATTGGCGTAAATCCGCACATTCCTTCTTTTCATCAGGGGGGGGGGGGGGTGGCTTTGTTCTCCTTGAATGGTCACCCCCCCCCCCAGTTGAAAAGAAATTCTTGCAGATTTAAGCCAGTGATAAGAAAGTTATAAGTTGTTTTTGAAAGTTGTAATTACTATACATAGAAAACGGGAATTTAATATTTTTGTGTTCAAATGGGAGAATTGACCAACCGCGTAGCCAGTATTTAATTTTAGGGGGCGGTTGCGAACACGCGAAGCGTGCTCCCCATGGGGGTGGGTCGGTGCAGGGAGGGGGAGTTCACCCAAAGCTCTGATGTTTGAGCAAATTTGAGAGAAAGATAACGGCTCGTAGCAGCTTTAATATTGTAGGCGGAAAGTTAGTTGGACGCCATGACTGCTTTTCAATTATTTGAACGCAATACTGCAATGTATGTTACAGGGGTGGGTGCAGGGAGGGGGTTCCCCCTTCCCACGCGAAGCGCGAAAGCTCTGACGTTTTAGCAAATTTGAGAGAAAAAATAACCGCTCGTAGCAAACCCTTTTTAGGCGGAAAGTTAGTTCGACGCCCTGACTGCTTTTCAATTATTTAGACGCAATACTGCAATGTATGTAACAGGGGTGGGTGCAGTAAACGTAAAGTTAAAACTTTGACGTTTTGGCAAATTTTGAGAGAAAGATAACGGCTCGTAGCGCCTCGTATGCCTTTTTCTCTCTCTCTCTCTCTTTTTTCAGTTGGCGTTTGGGGGCGATCGCCCCCAATGCCGCCCTGACTACGCGCCTGGAGTTGACCGTGAATACGCCACAATCGATTAACCAAATTACCAGTCTGAGGTTCGAATAGATGTAGTGATCTCATTTATCAAACATTTATAACTTTCTTATTCTTTGTCCGATTTGTTTCAAACTTTAACCATCTTGTTTCTTTTATTTTCTCCTTTCACACAAATCAGCTTTTTACAAAGGTTGGATTGCCCTTTAATCACAAACGTTGGAAAATTTTATGTGATGTCAATAAATTTGATTTGATCTGAATTTCTTTGATTATATGTGTTCATCTTCTCCAGGTAGAACAAAGTATTTCTATCCAAGAGAAAACAATAAGCCCATCAACATAAACTACGATGTAGACAGTGATTATTGTTGGATGATATATGCTTTTAATGATGACTATCGAGTGAGAATCAAATTCTCACGTTTCAGTCTGACCAGTGGATATGACTTTCTTGACATCGGTGATCTGGGAGATGATGGGATTTCAACAAATAGTTTGCTGGCAAAATTCAGGTAACTTTGTTGTCAAATTATTCCCCTTCCTCTCCGTGTCACTTTCCGTCTACATGTACTTCTTGAGCTTTGTTCTTTTTTTGTCTGTGCATAAATAGAAACATAAAATACATGAAAATATATATTCATGATTTTCCCCAACCTGTTCCCAACTCGCTCTATACATGTAGGGAGATAGAAATAGAGAGAAAGAGGGAGAGAGAGAGAGAGAGAGAAGAGAGATAGGTTCAGAGAGAGAGAGGGGGAAATAAGAGAGATAACTAACGTAATTATTCATCAAGAAATTGATAAATGGGAAGGGGTTGTATCCCTCAAGATCCCCCTCCACGTGACGTAGACATACTGCTATAAATAATTAATTACTCATTTCCCCTCCCCTTTCTGTAACTTCAAACAAGGGGAGTAGGAAGGCTCCATATCCGGTTCTATCTTATTCTGGATACGACTGTATATTTTTCCATGCCCTCCCACCCGTCCGCCACATGAAATAGGGCCTACTTATTATTCCTTATTATTACCTTATTTTATTTATTCTTTTCACTTGTAATCATCGGCCTAAATCTGCATCGCTCCTAACGTTCTAATCATAATGTCTTATTTCGCTCTCTCCTTTTTTTTCTCTCTCTGTCTCTCTCTTTCTCTGTGTCTCTCTCTGTCTCTCTGTGTCCCCCCCCCCTCTCTCTCTCCCGGCCCCTTTCTTTCTTTTATCCTGCTAGTGGTGGCAATCTCCCTAATGACGTAATATCATTGAGTAATGGTATGTGGATAAATCTCAGCATTCAAACGGAAATCGCTTCACATCGTGTTCCAAACATTGCATTTTCTATCCAGGCTGAGAGAAGAGAAGGTAATAAAAAACTACAAAGATTGCCAATAAAAGCTAACTCAAATTATCAACATGTAATTGTGTACAATCCGTAGAGGAATTATGAAAAATAGATCTTTTATGTTGAACATTTTAAAAAGTTTTCTTAAGAAAAAAAAGAGAGAACAGAAAAGAAAAAAATAAAACACTTAACAATATGTTGATTTTCTTTTCCTTTCTGTTCTCTCTTTTTTTTTTCTTTTTTTTTCTTTTTTTTTCTTTTCTTTTCTTTTTTTTTTTTTTTTTTTTTGTTTGTTTGTTTTGTTTGTTTTGTTGTTGTTGTTGGGTGTTTTTTTTTTTTTTTTTTTTTTTGGGGGGGGAGGGGGGGGGGGGGACATGGGAAAATATCAAGTAATTATTTTCGCTTAGTCTATTGTGGTTTACTTGATATGGAATTAGCCAACTCTCGGTGTAATCATGTAGTGGAAATTAATCCGTCAGAATATATTTTGGGCGGAATATTTCCCTCTCTGTTTGTGTGGGGGTTTTTTTTTGGTTTATCCTGCAGCATGTGAAGCCTAATCGTTTATATGAATGTACAATAATATTAGGCTTGATTGTCATGTTTATTTTTTTTATTTTATTTTTCATCATTTTTTACATACATATATTTACTTTATTCAGTTGATATCACACTGCCATGTCCGACTGTATCACCTCACAATCTGACATATCCTAAACATAACTACAACTACAGCAATAATGGTTATCGTATGTGGAGGGTAACGACCGAGCCCCCGTGTACGATCACGATGATGATGACGAGTCTTAAGTTGGAAGAAGGACATGACTTCGTCTTCGTCAGTGAGGGTACCAGAACGAAGTTTAGGAGAATGGATTGGTTCAACTTCACAGCCGAAAGGGAACAATGGTTTCTATCCAGATATCCGTACCGGACGCAAGGGAGTAACCTTATCATCATATTTACATCCGATTACTCCAAAGAAAAACCCGGTTTTTCTCTACAATTAGTTGCTAATTCGAGCGACGGGAAACTAATCAAAGGTGTGTTACATTAGCACAACTTTTATTTCAGTGCAATGCACTTATGTTTGACCATGGGCAGAATTGGTTTCGATTTATATATTAAACCATGTTTAAACATTCCAAAAATTGTCATTCATGAACCTAAAACCTTTAATATATGATTCGAAATCTTCCTCATTTGTTTATTGGTTTATAAATAAAAATTGATATTTTTCATGCATATCCCTCTTGATTGCTCTTTATTGATTCATACCGGTCCACTGATATTGTTCCCAGTGGTGTATCCAGAAACGGGGAGGGGTGGTTATCGCAATTTCCCCCATTGGCATAAGTCATTCATTACGAAGGCTTCATCCTCTCCTGGATACGCCACTGGTCCATATGCCCCTCAATATTTCCAGTATTCTCCCTACCCCTCTCCCCCCCCTCTCTCTCTATCTATCTATGTATTTTTCTCTCCCTATATTACCTCTATCCCCTCTTTCATCTACGTTTCATATTAATGAACAAATTTCTCTTTTTTGTTTTTCTAAATAATTATATAGATGGTTACTGGGAAAATGCATCCTCATGTAAGTTGGTTATACATGTATCATAATATCATTGCACTGAATACAAAATGTTGTACAACATGTTCCTGTTACAGGAAGACCAACTAGTGAATATATGGACCCTACTCAGACACAAACAGGGCCTCCTACTATTCGGCCCATCAGTTATCAAGGCCAGAAAAATGAGATGAAAGTCTACCTGATTGTCACAGGTATCGCTGCTTTAGCTGTTGCTGCATTAGCTTTTCTTCTCTTCTTCGCTGTCAGATGCTACATGTCCAAACTCAACACCCAACCTGCTCGACCAGTCAGCTGGGACACACGCTCTTCTATACCCCGGTCAGATTCAACGGTAAGTTCTGATCCTATAATAATATTTAGTCATGGACAACATTGTTAAATGAAAATAAAATGACCTAACTACGAATGAATTCATGGTTCAAATTGTTCTTCATATTTATCAAGAGTTCTGATTTTTATTATTTTGGTCTAGGCAACAAATAAGAAATATTTTCATCGACAATAAATTAAGATCCCCAAGGACAGGGGCGTAGCGTTGGTCCAGACAAAGACAGGGCATTGGGATGGGGGCACCAGACTGACTCCGTGAGTGAAATAGTGACTAGGGGATGGTATAGAGTGAATCGCATCATCTTCTTTTCACTTTGACCTTTCACTTTGACCTTTGCCCCGCCGTTTCCTTTTCAAGCTTTTCCTCAGTTTTAAATCAGTTTTCAATGGGGGAGCTGGCATTCACCCCCGTGACCTCTTGGCCACGGCACGGACTGTGGATTTTAAATATTTCTGTACTTTACAAATCAAATCTTGTTTTCGAAGCCTTGCAAATCTTAGGTTTCATTTATGAATCATCATTTTATCTCGTTCTCTTTTAGACGAGCTCTCTCGGTCGCTTCTTTTTGCTTTTTCGTCGCCATGGCGAAACATTTAGCGACAGTTTTTCATCCGGAACGCTCTCATCGACGACCTTTTCTTCTGGTAGTTTCAGCTTTGGTTCATCTCTCTACAGTGATTACGCTTCATCCATGAATTTGTACAGATCATCTAGGATCCGTACTTTCTTGAATTCTCATCCTCTGAAGGACAGCCTGCCATCTTCGCGGAGTACTTCTTCTGGAAGCCAGTTGATTACCTTTCATCCGAAAATGTCGCATGACGAATGCGTCATAGATGTGAGCGAGGGAACATCCACCCAAAGTGATGACAACATTAGAAGAAGTCGAATATCATGGACAACGATACGAAACGCGTTTTGGAATGGCTCAAGTAGGAGTCCTGCAAGTAGCTTCCGATCGTCGAGTATTCAAGAGAGAGATACTCGGGGGAGCACAGGTAGTTATATACGGGACATGGACTCTTCTCTTCCCATGGAGACAAGTTATTCAACTGATAGCGAGTCTATTCCAATAATGTCAGTAGCTCAACAGAATTCATCGAAAACGATGAATAATGAAGGAAAGTTGGGAGCTGAAGGCAATGGCGGTTATCAAAGTCAAACGAAAACGTTATTCACGGAACGGGTGGAAGGGCAACAAATTAACAAAGCTGATGAGAGAAAAGTAGCTCATACTTATTTCAAAGGTCTCAACCGGTTGAGCTCGAGCTTGACGTTACCAAGAGTTTCAGGCAGACCATTACCTCCCATACCACCTAGACGTAGATATGATGACAAATCGACTCATGTAAACTTGGTGGCACCAAATAACCCTGTTTCTTCAAATGGTGTACAAGAGAGCAACAAGTACCTATCCGAAAGCCAGGAAGGGACTTTGCAAGAGTGTGATTTGAAGGCAGTGAATGACGATCAGGGTGCCATAGATACAGAGAGTGAATCTGTTCCTGTAATCCGCCCAGCTCCAAGGAATTCTTTACAAGCGGCAAATGGTGATGGAAAATCGGAAGTAAAAAGCGACGGTGATTATCCAAGGATTCGGCCCGAAACTCTATTTACGGAACAAGCGGATGAGCTACAAATTAACCAAGTTGTTGAGAGAAAAATAACTCACATTTATTTCAAAGATTGCAGCCGGTTAGGCTCAGGTTCAAAGCTACCAACAGACGTATCAGGCAAGCCCCCAGTACCACCTCGACGCAGATATGACGATAAAACGATACACACCCAGCTGGTACCTAAACACCCAGCTCCTCGATCCAAATGATGCACGAGAGAGCCACAAAGACATACGTGGACGCCATGCAGGAAGAGACTCTGCAGGCATATGATGATGGTGCAGGAAATGGCGATCAGAATGCAATCGGTCCTACATCAACTAGTGAGTCACAAATGGGGAATGTCGCTACTTACTTGGACCACACCGATCTTTATTCTAGTATAAAAAGAACAAAGCACCTGGAGTGAACTTTTACTTCAAATGAAATATACATGTAGGTGATTCAATCGTCATATTGTTGAAAAGCCAACAAATGTAATTTTACAGGAAAGAGTACACTTCATGTGGCATTGATTTTGTGATACTTATTTTGATACTCTCGTTATCATGTCGTTTGGTTTGCTCGATCAATTTGGAAACAAAATTAGCAAAAATACAAACTATATATTAACAAAATACAAATTTGGAAGTCGGACGATTCTAGCTGATGATTAATGATGATGCAGATGGGTTTAAGAAGTGCTTTTCCTGCAGATACAAAGCACTGAACTGTTGTTACTCATTTGATAGCCGAGCTACCATGATAACCCTCTAGATATCTCGTGATTCAATCAAGGACTGGGGGGGGGGGGTGTTTCACAAAGAGTTAAGTTTGACTTAAAATTATGCGTAAGTGCCAATGCGCATACGGTATTAAACGTGTAATCTCATTGGTAGATTACCCAATAGCACCACAGAACTCCTAAAAGTTCTGTGAATAGCACACGTCCCCTGCGCATGATCTGACCAATGCGGTGATGTGTCATATACCGCACTCAGCTAGGAATTTAAGTGCGACTTTAAGTCAAACTTAACTCTTTGTGAAACACCCCCCTGGTGTCATATGATTCAGTAATTTTAAAGAGGCCTGCAGAAATGAAAGATGTGCGAAAAGATGGAAAACTTACATGAAATGATTTTTATGAGTCGGTGGTGTCAGCACGAAATACCGTTTTTAATGTGAAAATCACTGTTATGTAATCGATGTGTACGAGTTTTTAATTTACAGAAAATTTCAATTTTGATCTGTGCAAATGATTACTGGTGTTATATTGATGTCTTATGGATCATACTTCCTGTTGCTATTACCCTGTTGGAAACCAAAGTTTGATTATTGAAGAAAATTTGGAAGGTTAGCACTCTATCACACGTCATAATAATTTTCTATCCATTATTCAGTAGTTGCTCTATGAAGCTTGACCACACTACTTATCATCTCAAAAGAAACACTCAAGTACTTGAAGTATTAAAACGGAACTCTCAAAGTCTGAAGTAGGTCTTTTGCAGTCTCGCTTTCAAATTATCACCATATTATCACCAGAAACTTGTGAAACTGTTTAAACTATTCTACAAAAGATGAGTGAATGTGAAGCAAAATAGAAGCTTAGGAACAAAGAGAAAGAACAATGAAAATAATATAAGATGGATCAACAGGAAGTGAAAAAAGGGCACATGATAAATAAAGTATAGAGGAAACGGGAAGACAAAGACAAAATGTGAAAAATTAAAACTGAAAGGCGTCACTTCCATTTTAAACCATAATTTATTGATAAAATAATTATCCCTTACCCCTCATCATTTGCAAATTATTTTTAGATGAAATTACAAGTGTGTATTTCCGGTTACAGTAATGCAAATCAAATGTACATGTACATGTTTATCAAAACATTTCAGCCTATGAAACTTCATATTTAATATCTTAAAATAGTAACAGTTGTGTTTAACAAGGGAAGCCAGTTAGCTTCAGTGTTTTATCTCTGATTGTATTATGCACAAAAGAATTCTGAATACCACTTCCGATCTTGGCTATCATTTGATATGAGATACATATATGTAGCAATAAAATACAATGAGCTGTGGTGTATCTCACATGTACATTATATAAAAGAAATTACATTGTAGTATGGATTAATCATTGATGTCTATTGCGATATCCATCTTTACAAATGCATGATTTTTTTTTAAATAAATACATAAAAGCCCCGGCACCATCTAAAGAAAGAATACATCTGAAAAACAAAGATATTTAATTTTGTAATGCTTACTATCTTGAAAAGATATACAATGTACATTCTAAAGACATTTTACTTCACATATAAATATGATGATTTTTAATGTTTGAATCTGTCTTCTGAAAACTTGAATACTGACAGTATACATATATGACCTTATAATTCTGTTTCATGATGACTTTGAAATACTATTCATCATATCATGATTTTGAAAAGAAACACTCATACTACTTAATCACATATAAATTTCCAAATGACCTGGGCCCTGTTTCATAAAACTTATTATTATAAATTTTTATCAACAACTGCCACATACATGAATCTATGACAAATTTGCTCTCAGCCAATCAGATGCAAGTTTTTCAGTAGCTTATAACTGTTCTTGTAACTTTTCATGGATAATCAAGTTTTATGAAACGGGGCCCTCATCTGCTAATCACTTTGACCTTTTATTTCATTCTTC
Organism: Heliocidaris erythrogramma; assembly: GCA_025617745.1. Classification (NCBI taxonomy): domain Eukaryota; kingdom Metazoa; phylum Echinodermata; class Echinoidea; order Camarodonta; family Echinometridae; genus Heliocidaris; species Heliocidaris erythrogramma. The sequence continues at coordinate 6,150,443 of CM046856.1, forward strand.
ATCATTTGTTATCAAATTTCTATATCAATTTTTTTTCTTCAGTTTTTTTCTAATTGGAATGTCAATCTTTGATGACTTTAAGTGAACATAATTCAGTCCCAGAAGAAAAAATACATAGTAAGAGAAGATAGTGAAAAACAGATCTGGGCCCTGTTTCATAAAACTTGTTATCAATAACAAGTTGCAATAACTGCAATAAGCTACTGAAATCCTTGAATCTGATTGGCCGAGACCAAATTAATGTAGCAGTGTTATTGATCACAAGTTTTATGAAACGAGGCCCTGCTCTGAAGTGTGATGGCTTGTAGAATGAATTCTAAGTTTAACATTCACAAAAGAATAAACATTAAATTCTTTAATTTGGTAAGAATGCATTTAAAGCTTTAATAAATCACTGAAACTAAGAGCAGACCCAGGTTTGCCTCAGATTTTCTATGTGGAGCTGCCTATGACTGAACTGCATGCAAGGTAATCTTATAACTTATCTTTTTTCTTCTTAATGTTTGTATAATAATGAATAACACAATGTCCGAAATGGAAAATGAGAATCCTATAAATAGAGACTTTTCATTTGAATAAACGCTAAATAACAATAAATGTGTACAAATACAGTATAAGGCATACTATTCTACATCACAAAGAATACAAAGGGCCCTCATAACCTGAGATGTTTTACCTTACAATTTTAAATTCTACCTAGAAATTTGATATCCATAATCACAAAATATACATAAATATATAAAGATATGACAGTTTTTGCAATACAGATCCCTATTTCTTGTATAGGTATAATATATGAAAAGAGATCAATGAAAGACTTTACACATGCACTATGCTTTATGCATGTTTTTTAATGAAAATGAATCAAATCAGCATTAATGAAAGACTTATTACTTCAAATTCACATAGATTCCCAATCATGACAATTATTATTGGAATCAGTAAAGAAATGAACTTTTATCATTTTTATTATATACAGATAAAAATCAATTCCAGAATGCAGAAGCTCAGATAATATCAACCCATGATTGCTAAAGCTCTACATGCTTCCTGACTATTTCAGGTCAGAATTGGATGAGCAACATCCCAAAATAATTAAAGTTGCATAGTTTTATTTTTACAAATCCTATCTGTTTTCTTACATACACCAAAGTAGTGTGACCACAACAATTCAAATTCAATGATATTTAATTCTGAAATGCTTGATATAGCTATTAATCCAAAGACAATTTCACACTGGCAAGGGCCTTTCAATTAAGAAGGAAAATAGTATCAGAACTAGAGGATGATTTTGAAGTAACCATTTTTCTGTTCTTTTTTTGCACCTTGGAAGGGTGCAACATCACTTACATCTTTAATAAAAAATAGAGTACTGGATACATCTTAGCATTACAGATATAGTTACTGTTGGCAAACAACGTTCAACTCATCTTCCTTGCATGTTCGTTTGTTGTGTTCATAGAGATGTATTACTCATTTCTTCAATTTCATCCGATTGAATACTCCCACCTAAGAATAAAAAACAGAGAAGTTTGTCATTGACATGTTGGTATCTATGTTCTCTCACTATGTTGGAATGCAAAAGGATATTCCACCTTCAGAGATACTATTTAACATTTGGACATAAAGGGTATAGATAGACCACTTTGAATGGAGGGGGAAGAAGTCTTCAGAGTTCCCAACATCATCAGACATCTTATCAGATTTTCTAAAATGCTAACAGGGGGTAAACAGGTCCGTAAATATTTTGATTCCCGACAAGGCTTGAAAAATTCAAATTTGCAACAGAAATTCTGAATGGAGCGGGATGTCACAGCCAGATATCTCTTAAGTTAAGTCTCAGAATAAGAATTGGAAGATTGCTGCCAGTACACTAAAGATCATCAGGTCAACAGCCAATAAGAAAAATGCTATTCAATTCATTACATGACATTTTCTCTTATTCATTTTCTATATAATTTGAAAGTAGCTATTGTTCAAAAGTGAAAATCGAAGCATTTTACATACCATCTGATGTCTCCATGCTTCTGGCCTCTACAGCATGACCTTGACCTTGAAGGTGGTCTGCTAGTGCCCGATGCAAGAAGATGTACTGTACCTGCAAAAATACAAAAAAATAATTTAAGACTCGTCACCATTGCTTAATTTATTAGAGGCATATACCTCACTCCTCATTCCTATACACTGAACCATGACAGTAATGCTTAAGAACTTTCATATTAGATATTTTCATAAGAATTTACTTTAGTTTTACTCAAAATAAATTTGTGATTCTAAAACTTTCACTTATCATAAACTAGAAATTCATCACCAAAACAGTACTGGTGGTGCTACAAGTAATTCCTACTCAGCTTGATTAATGTCTATGATTGAGGAAGTACCTTATAAAATGATCATTCATAGAAATCTTCTTCAAGTCTTCAACACAATGGCTGACATTCCTTGACCTAGTTGTGTGACTTACCAGTGACTGCACCATGTTACATCTCTCCCTGCGCATCTTAGCAACGACAGCAAACACATCAACAGTTCTTTGGTCTGCTTTCAGTTCCTGCATCAGGATGTCTAATGCAATGAAGACACCCGTCCGCCCGATGCCAGCTCTGAAACAAATAATCAAAGAGAAATTAGGCGCGTGGTTGTCTCAGGATTGCTGATTTACATTCTGAAATTCTGGGATGCATTAAGTATCTAAACTGATTTCTTCTTAATGAATTATCCCAGTAAGTTAGCCCTACAAAACTACAAATTAAGCAAAATGACTATAGTAACAATGACCATTATAGCACAGAAAGATAGGGAGGGAAAATTCAAGCTGCTTGTAGTAGCTCAGACAAATAACACATGGCCTTATACATGCATGTGAGTTGTGCTTATAGTAAATGTTATTTCCAGCTAATTCTTGCTAATTTGCTTACATTTTTGTTCAATTTACTGCATGATAAATGATTTAGATTTAAACAGAGCAAGTTTCTTTGAAAGTGTAATTCAATTACTAGAACTTAAGATAAGCTTTATGATCACTGACATGTATGTCAGTCTCTGTACTCACCCACAGTGGACCATGACTGGTCCTTTAAGCTTGGCTGACTCCAGCTCTTCTCTGATGTTCCTTACAAAGTTCAGTATAGGTCTGCTAACCCTAGGGGTGCTATGGGTTGGCCAGGAGATGAAGTGATACTGACGTACCAGACGTTCATCACTTCCCTGTCATCAAGTTAAGCATGGCATGACATTGAAAAACTTTGCTTTTGTCCTATTCTCTATTATCTTTAAACAGTAGATTGCAAATACATAAGCATTTAATTGTGGTATATTTAAACAGGATCACAATTTCTCTTTATCATTAATAAAATATTATTTGACAATTATGCAGTCTTTTGTGCCAGGGAGGGGAACAATAAATGGAATAGCAATAACTTTGGCCCTCAGGCTTTTCCTCCATGAAATGGAAAGTGTAGATTTACCATTTGACTGGGCGTTGTGGCGTGCGCCTGTAATCCAGCTACCAGTGGAAGTTATAAACTGATTCAGCGGACCCAGGTTCGAGACTGAGTCACGTCTTTCGGATGGTGACGTTAAAGGTCGGTCCCAGACGTAAATAATCATATCTGATTGATACACGTCTGTAAAAAACCCAATTACACACACACACACACCACCGTATTGGTATTTCAATCCGCTCTTTACAAAAAGTCAATTGGGTTTTAAGTTCTCAACTGTGACACATGCAATTTCTATACATGGACCAGACAAAGGGAGAAATTGTGTGAGTCTATAGATCTGTAGATCTGTAGATCTATTCAAACATGTTACAAGTAGTCAGATATCTACATGGAATTGGGATATACGAACACTTCGCAGGTCTAAGTCGAAACCCTCTTTTAACCTTTCTTAAAACACCTTACTAGATATTGGACGATTAAAGACATACCACTTTGAGCCTGAAGTCTCTGACAGCCCAGTTATCATGATTGTGTTCTGCTAGCTTGGTGACGATCACATTGCCAAAGACGGTAGGATCTGCACTGATTGGCCAGTACTTGTCACACTTCTCCTACAATGAGAAACAAATATATCACATTCAGTTCAAGAACATCTAGATAGAAAGCCAACATTGGCCATTTCATCCTGATCACAAGTTTCAATGAAGTGGGCAATATTTTGATCCCAATTTACAAGAATGTTCAACCACTAAATCAACCTAATGTAAAGACAGCAAAAATCATATTAAGCAATTTCAGTGTAAGAACTACCATCATCATCCTCAATAAAGACAATCTCTAATCTCAATATTGCTTCACCATGAACGTTATCATCTTGTCCCTTTTTTTACCCTAAAATCCTCACGATTATCATGCCAACATCTTTTAAAGCTCCATTAACATCGAATTCAACATCACCATGACAACTAAAGATATCTGCATACCTTTCCACCTTCAATGCAGCGCACCAGCATGACGATGCAAGGACACTCCTTCTCCCACACCATCCTCCAGAACTCATTGACAGTGTTACTCATGGGTCCTTGGGTGGCAATGTACTCCTTGGGCTTATTGAAACCCTGGGGTAAGGAAACACAGGTTTCAAATTCAAGACGATGAACATATATGTATGTTACTTTGATATTTGGGCAAGCATAAAACATGACAATGATATACAGAGAATGACAGAAAGAGATAAACAGAGCAAGATAAATAGAAAGAAAATAAAAACATAAACACTGTGCAATGCACTAAGAGAAAGGGATAAAAAGTAAGAGAGAGAAAGAGATAGACAGGTAGAAAAGCAGACAGACAGAATGAAAGAGAAAGAAATGAAATCACAAAAGTAAACATGTACTTACAGTTACATAGTTTCCGTTGATGTAATTTTGAGGTCCGCCGAGTTGGACTCTGGTTTCATTGTCTGTTGATTAAAGTGGGTTGACAAATAGGTTAATCAAAATATTGACAACTTTGTTTGTTGATGATATCAAGTAGATGTATGATTACAGCAACCAAGTGAAATTAGAATGAAAATTAAGGCGAGGAACGATTTATAGTAGCTGATGAATGTATGTTTTCTTTTCTTTTTGCCTCTGACGAAGATTCTGCTAGGATCGAAAGCTCAGGCCCCTTTTGACTCCATTTTCTATAACTATATAACTTTAGTCAATCACTTCACTCTATTTTGAAGATAACAAACATAATACTTACAAGGCAGTATGTTTCCAAATCTGTTCTTATTCTTGTTCTCTAAACTCCTTCCCTCTGATTTGGAGAGGTCCTGGCCAATGTTACGAAGATCCTGAAGTTAGGAATAGACAAATAGTAAGAAACAATTAACAATCTTCAAATATAAGAATCTTTCAATGATCAGAGTGATGTGATAATGCAATGAAAATTATGCACAAAGACAATAATTATTTTTACTACTAGTTATCTTCAACAACACTTCAACTTCTCACTAGCATTATCATCATTATTATCACCACCATCATCATCATCATCATCATTATCAGTATGATCATCATCAACTTACATCAAACTCCATGGTAAACTTATGTTGCTTGTTGGCGATCATCTCATTGTAATGTTGAGCAAACTGGGCACTCAAAACGGGTCTGCAAAATTGGAATCAATGTTATAAAATTTTTTAAAGAATTTCTGTTTTTACTAACAAGGATTAATTATGATGTATATTCAAGCTTTGTATTTGTGTAAAAGTGGAGCACTGTTATCTGTCGGCTATCATTACTGCATTAGTTATCAGGGTAAATTTTAACTCTGTTAAACAGAGCACCCGAGTCTGACTGGCTATTCCATACAATGATCAGGATTTTTCATGAAATTTACATGAGAAACAGAGAAACTTATGTATACTTCTGATTGAAAGCATGGATAACTAGCAATTACCACAGACATGTAAACTGAACAATGAAGATCTTCACAGAGGTCTTCACAAAGAGGTTCATATTTATTTATTTATATTAACCTACTTCCACTTTATAAGTTCAGTTCTGTTCAGTTCATTTATTTTCCACAAATTTATTGAAATAAAACAGTTAATCCACTGAACTGTAAAATTACTTTTTTATTGTACATATAATGCATAAATCTAATGAAATATCTTAAAATTAAGTCTAATAAGATATTCTTACAGTTAGAGTAGCAACTAAATCATTTAGGAAATTATCTATTTCAATAACTTATACAAGTGCAAAATAAACCAATGTGTAGACATTGCCATATGGCATAGATAGTGGCTAACCTTGAGAGGATTGCAGGTGGTGCTTTGCTATGCTTTGGGTGTCTGTAAGATGAGTTGTTGTGATTAGCATTAAAGCGAGATTCTTGCTGCGGAGAATGGAAGCCGCGAGCTTTCCTTGGTCCTGGGGCACTGTCAAATACAAACAAAACAATCCCATACATCAGCCTAATGAGATGATATGACAAGTCAGCAAACTTCTACTCAAGATTTATAATTCTAATAATATGCCCATTTATATAGCGCAGCCACTATATGGATATACTCTACTGCGCTTAATACAAAGTATCACATTATTACCCCGGCTTTAGCCGAGCTGCCTTAATAGGCGCTAAAGCATTTCAAGGAATTTCTTCCTACCGGGTACCCATTTACTTCACCTGGGTTGGGAGTGGCAAATGTAGATGAATGTCTTGCCAAAGGACATTAGCGCCGTGGCGGGATTCGAACCGCGAACCATGTGAGCCACAGTCCGGTGACGTATCCACTAGACCACAACATTATACATCAGCATCCTCAAGATAAATTCTACTAGGCAAAACAAGTTTGAAAGATATATTTTACAATTCTAAAGCATAGCATTAATCTTTATTCCATTAAAATGTCTCTACTATTTTCCCGAAACTCAGGAGCTATTTCACACTTATGACCTTATCAGACATATTAGTCAATATAATCTTTTGTTAAAGGCCTATGTATTCAAGTAAAGTATCACATGAGCTTTTATTATCATGAATGTAAAACTGTAAACACAATTTTATGTCATTATGCATGACAATAAATACAATCTAAATCTAAATCATTAATTACTATTTTCCTTTAGAGATTTGGCTAGGCCACACACTTCTGAAAGCGATTCTTACCTCTTAACCTTCTTGCGACGATGACGGCCAGATGACAGACAGCACAGTACAAGGAAGATGAGAATGAAGAAGATGACGATTCCATAGACGATGACAGGGATGGTGAACCAAGTATCCAGTGCTCCTATAATACAGGACACGATATCTTCATTCGCAGTCTCCAAAAAGGTTCAGATTCAACAATCTATGTGTACACTATGGAGTTTTTAGCATGTATTCTGACATCTCCCACTTACTTCTATGCATTTCATGGTACAAATGTGATTTACCACATGTCATTTTTACATTTGTAATCAAGAAATCTAATCTGAAATAAATGATGTAAAAAGTTTATCTAATACCATATAAATGTAAAACAGGTTGCAACTTTTATAAAGTGGTTAACTATATAAAACTGTCATGCCAATATGTCAAAACTTGGGGCCGAGTTTTGACATCTGTCCGAATGCTTCAAATAAAATTAGTAGACATTTCATGGATATAACACAATCAATTTTGCATGAAATATTCAATATTCAGAGTATTTTTCATTCTATAGGCTTTGATAACATGTTGACTTACTTGTAGAGATGGGCTCAGACCATGGTGAGTCAGCAAAACCTCCATCAGTGTATGCTCGAACGAGAACCCTGAAAACATTACAGGCATTGGGGAGAAATGCAACATATTCAAAGTTTGAAACATATTACTCTCAGCGTAAGAAGCACAACAGCAAATAAATTTAATTGCATATAAATAACATCATTAAAAAAATTCAAGAACTGTGGATAATTTTCACAATCAGTGGTAAAAAACTATTCTGATTATGGATTATAATCATATATCAATATCCATCATTCTATATGTATTCAATTTCCATGGGGCTAACAACTTCAGTTTCAGGATCATGTAATACACATACTACTACAAATGATATCTACAGCCCCAATCACTCTAGCTAAGGATTACTGAATCTGGGGGGCGTTTCATCAAGTGTCTTGTCAGTGACAGGGCCCTGATTTGATGAATCAATAGTTGTATATACCTGTATGATGTCAGAGGTTCCAGAGGACCATTACAGATGCTATCATCAGACACACATTGTAATTCCACCCCGATTGTGTAAATCGTTTGAGTGTTGGCAATCTGACGTTTGCGACGGCTAACAAACGGGGTAGGGGCAAAGAGAGGTGAGGTCACATAGGGTAGACGGAAAGGAAGATTCCTGACCTGCTGATAACGAAGAGGTGGGTCAGCTATAGTCCGGTCCGTGTTGCTTGCTGCAATCGTATGAGACAACACCAAAATAAAAAAGTAATGTTTTCTTACTCTTTAATCTATATTAGCCTTGATTATGTTCACTAACAGATAATCTCTGTTAACCTTAAAGGAGTTTAGTGATTCAGACACCCCCTTCCCCTTTCGTCCATACATGTATCACCTGTTGAAAAAATGAATAAGTTCCTGAATTTCGTAGTGTTCATAGTTTTGTCATGATTTCTAAGTCTATTCATGAATGAGAATCATGCTTTATGAAATTAGATGTGAAACAGTTTGTTTTGTCCACATGCTGCAGTACTATTATTCAACACTACCCATTTGAAACCTTTATCATATTCTCATCTATGTGGTTCCAAAGATGCCCAAGATTAGCGGCTACAAGTCAGTGATGAAAGAGAACTACAAACCATGTTCTTCTGATATGAAGACTTGTATAGCCGTCACGTCACCATTGATGTCAGAGAAAAGGTTATCACTGATGACGATGGTGATCGTAGTCGATGTGGAAGACGCAGTGCCAATTCCATTGCCTGATGGTACAGGATCTATAATCAAACATTGCATAAAACATCTTGAAACTAAACTGTCACCACAAGTGTTTTGAAGGCTCTGGGAAGTGCATTCCAAATATTTAAAAAAAAATACTAAAGTTGACATATTTATTCCCAGTACCTGATTATTGGCTCTAAGTATGAGTGATTACAAAACTGAACTCATAAAAAATGTTTGTGGAACAGAATTATTCTTGAATACTATGTAGTCATAGACTGTATAAATGCACCAAAACAAACATGTTCCCACTAAATCAGACCTTGACTTACACAAGTACAGTGATTATTTAATGGTGTATGTCCAATTTTCATTTGGTTTTATCTGCAATATGAGTATCTTTTAGAAAGAAAGTGTGTGGAAGAGAGAGGAAGAAAACTTACCTCCAGCTACCAGTGTTACATCTCCAATGACCGCATCACTAGTTCCTTCCTCATTCACAGCTTGTACCTGAACAACAACACCCAACATGTCAGAAGTCATTAGAATATAAACTACCTCACAGGCACAATCATCATTAGAAACAAAATCAAGGACCATACAGAAATATCTACCATAAATTAAAAAGAGATAACTGCTACTATGAGAGCAGGGTGCAAACGTACCCAACATCACGTCACTGCTGTCACCACAGAAACTTTTCCTATCCTCATAAAATCATCAATTGACACAGTTCGTGCATTTTATGAATCACCAGGGGAGCGTTTCATCAAGCGTTTTGTCAGTGATTTTTACTGACAAATTTGCTCTCAGCAATCACATGCAAGGATTTCAGTAGCTTATAACAGTTTTCGGTAAAAATCACTGACAAAACGCTTGATGAAACGCTCCCCTGATGGCTGAATGAATGTATCACTTTCACAGACTTATTTCTATTAGCAGAAACACATTGATAGATTCTTGTCTCCATAATGCTATTATGACAATGAACACAATTGATTACTGACAAATTTTGACAAATACTTGTAGATGCGAGAGCATAAAGGACTTGGTAGAACTTACGCTAAACTGGTAGTTGAATCCCGGGTTGAGATTGAAGATAGGAACTTCAATCCTGACATCATTGGGATGGATATCACTAAAGAACTGGTTTCCACTGCTAGTAGCAGTCTGTTAGAGTAAACAGCAAAAGGTGAAAGAGGCACATACAATCAAATATCATGTATAAACCTGATAAATGATTCAACACATTCAAGATAGCAATATAAACTACCTAGCATTTGTCCCAATCAATGTTAGAAGATGAAGAGAATCTGCATTTGGAGGACTAGGACTTCTGGGGGTGTTTCACAAAGAGTGAAGATTGACTTAAAGTTGCACTTAAATTCCTAGTTGCATGTGGTATATGACACATCACCGCATTGGTCAGATCATGCCCAGGGGATGCGCAAGTAGTTAATCTACCAATGAGATTACGCGCTTAATACCGTATGTGCATCGGCACTTACGCATGACTTTAAGTCAAACTTAACTCTTTGTGAAACACCACCCAGAATATTCTGCTCTTGTCACTGTACTCTATTACTATTAAATGTATTTGAAATGAATTTCCAATAGACTTCTCTCATTACTAACAGTAAAAAAAAAAGTTTATATACTACAGTGTACATACATGGTCATGAAATGCATTTCATAAAAAAAGTGTTAAAATAATGACCATATCAATGTGTAGAAATACTAATCTATCAAAGAGTAAATACATTATCAGATTGTACATTTGTATTTTCTAAAGTTCAAGGTGAATGTCTTATATGCCAGTTGACACCAATTGATATGAAGAGAATAATACTTACATTTCTCATGCCACTGTAGGTAATAAGATATCCAGAGATGAGTCCATTAGGTTTGTCAGGTGCATTGAAAATCACATTCACTGAACTAGCCGAGGTAGTCACAAGCATCAGATTCTCAATCATATTAGGCCCTAGGAAAGAAAGACACATATTTCCATATCAATTAAAATATCTTAAATAGCCAATAAATAGCAGGAAATCATCATACATCATACCTGTATTTCTAAAATGTTATGAAATCATTCTTTAAAAAAGAGAAAAAGGGGAAAATGGTGCCATAAATCAATACGAAACATATGGCTCATAATTTGGTTAATGTGATGCAACTTGTGAATTCAAAATTATTTCTTTTATCTTCCCAGTAATTTTAGTGTACAGAATCAATAATGCAAATTTTACTTTAAGAGTGCCTTCTAGCCTTGTAATCTATGATTTGCATCATTCTGTTAACATATCCTATTCAACCTTACGTTACACAGGTACAGGTGAATACAAACAAATATTGAAATAATCCAGAAAAGGGCTTATACATTTCCAGTAATATGTTGAGATAAGCGAGTAAACTTACTTGCAGCAAACGTTCTTTGCCTCCAGGTGCTGGGTGTGCTAGTCACCGAGTTGACAACCGTGCGTACTTCAAAGGCAATGGTTGTGTAGGGATCTAATCCAGAAATGGTGAATGTGTTCTCAATCACATCATGTGGTGACGCTGGTAAGTAGCTGGTGCTGTTTGGAGAGTATGTTACCTCGTAGTTTTCACGTAGACCGATGTTATGGCCCCATACAATGGTGATCGTTGTCTCATCGACAAATGCTGATTCTACTACCCCAGGTGGGTTGGGGCCTGTAGAGTCAAGATCAAAGAATCTTTTCATCAATTCAAACATCCATGTAAGATTCACATGATATAGAATGATTCTCTAAACATAGGAAATGGTAGCAATCCAGTGTGCCAAGTGGATGCAGTTTCAAAGTTATGAAGACATCTGCATCAGTTCATGCTCTAATAATCCATTGATCATAATAATAATAATAATAATAATCTCAGGTGCAGCTGAGCAATAATAATAAATAACCATAACAATCATAATGTAACCAAAATTTATTAATTGATTTAATTACAAGAAAGTTAGAAATACATCACTGGTACATAGAAAAAAACAGACTTCCCACAAAAGTTACTAAGTGAAACTGACTAGACTACTTTTATTTACAAGAACAGGAGACTTTACAATGTATTTACAATATTTAGATGTGCCACAGTCAAGTCACATATGTCAAACTAGCAACCTCTGTCCTATGACAAGAAGGAATACCAGCTTAAATCACAACTTTAACTGTCAAATGAACTCATCTTCTTACTCCATGGCTTTCACTCCGCATAGCCATGTTCACTCTACCCTTGACTGATCTCCTCTCTCCTGCTTCCCCATCCCTAGCCTTATCTGCTTTGGTCAGCATTATATTATACTGCCCCTACCTAGTTATGAGTTGCAGACCCAATTTTGTAACAATAACAACAACAATCTGGATTTATACAGTGCTTAAGTATTTGCAATGTCTCTATTCAATTCAATTCAATTTTATTTGTCCATCAATATCAGGGAAATTCAGTAAGAGATTTTTACATACAATATGATCATCTATAAAAGAAAAATACAAGAACATGAAAATATAAATCATTGATATTTGCATAAAAAATCAGGGGAAAATTATACAAAAAATAACGGGACATTGACACAACAGCCGTATTTCACGATGTAGTAAAAAGTCCATAAATTTCCAACACTGCTTTTTCCCCAACACTACGAGCACACAATATAGGTACTTTACAAGCGTATCACTCTCCTAGTCATCGGATTAAGGCTTGCCCACACACAATATGTGCACATTCTCCACTGCCAGTCTAAGCATGAACAATGCTGAACAAACCAGTGACACTTGCATCTTAAAGGGAATCCATTTAACACCTGGGTAGAGAGAAGAAATTTAGATAAAATGCCTTGTTTCAAAGCATAAGTGATATGCTGTGGATCAAACCCATGACCCTTTAAATCTCCAGTCAAGTGTTTACTTGACTACCACACCTTTGCATAATCCTATCACTATTTCTAGTAAGAAATGGAGCAACTTTCTTACTTTTCATTGATTCTGCTGTTACTTACGTGAAGTGAATGTCCGAAGCTCTGTCGCACTGTCTGCTGATCCTGCATTGGTTACAATGCTGTACGTGTAAACAGTTCCAGCTGTCAAGCCTGTGTATTCCATACTGAATTCATTGCTACTATCTGGTCCTATAATCACATCACCATCATCATCAAGGAGAGACTGAGTAAAATTACTATGGTAGCCAGGAGGAGCTTGGTAGTTTATGGTAGCTCTGGTTTCTGTTACTGCAATCTCAATATTTTCAGGTGGCACAGGTGCTATGAAACAGAAAGTAAAAAGACACAAAAATCAATGGCAAACCTTGGGAGCGTTTCATCAAGCATTTTGTCCGTGATTTTTACCGACAACTGTTAAAAAAATTTGTCAGTAAAAATCAGCAAATGTAAACGAATCTCTAACAGTATGAACAGACAAACAATCTAAGACTGGCTGAAGTTGCTCATTTAGCCATTTTGACAGTTCATGCTGCGCTGACCCAACCATCGATACAATAGGATGAAGCGGAACGTTAGTTTTGTGGGTTTTGGGGAGGCCGTACATGCGGGGTCTTAGAGAGCCATGTGGTCGAATTCTATCATAAACTGGCTTGGACAAATCGCTGCGTTTACAGATTTGGACCTGCCAAATGCCCCGTGTATCTCAAACTACCCTGGAGGGGTAAGGTATCTGACAAATACGCCAGTCAGATTAAACACGCAGTGTCGCGTTGCTATTACGCGGTTTCGACACGCATCATGTTTTCTACAAATAGGATGCTACCGTCAACTAGCAAGGATGTACTACCCACCTCCCACTTGAGTAATGTTATTTACCAATTTCAGTGCCGGTGCGATGCCAGGTACGTGGGCCGTACTTCTCAGCGCACGCAGCCCGTCCGTGCCTGCAATCAGAAAAGCACGATAACAGACGAAAGACAGCCAAATGCGATTCAGCGATCGGTCTCCATTTGCTGAACAATCCAGCTTGCGCACAAAGCTATGCCGATGATCAATTCTCAATTATGTCCCGGGCCAGAAGCATAGCGCATTTACGCTTTCTGGAAGCCGCTTTTCGTGTAGACAAAAGGAGTTCGTCCAAGCATTGCGATTGTTCTGAAATTACGGCGTCCGGGTTCATCAAGTATAATATAGTTCATTTCGAGTAATTTTTTACATACATGCGTGATAACCTGACGAGTGCAGGTCAGAAAGCTTCGTTATCATGTCTCTTTTTCGTTCCATAATTAATTAGTATGAAATCATACTCTAATTTCTAATAATCATTTAAGTTTCATTTTTCACCATCCTACCATTTCGATGCCATGTTCAATGCCTATTCATTGTGACCAAATGCAAACAATACCTCCTGTACCACCTTCAATAGGCAAAGGCATGACAAAATCATGCTGGTCTTAGCTTTTTATTCAACGTTGGGATTTAAATCAGAAGATCCGATCATTATATGTACCAGACTTGGTACCGAGTTACTGCATTAATAGTTTTCTACCAGCATTTCATTCAAGGTGGAGTAAATGAGTATCTTGTATGAATATTTCATTCTGAATTCATGTTAAACATCCGCAGAGCTGCGATCAGAGTAATGATGTCTGGTTAAAGAGCAATATGCACTTTTAAATTATAAATATTACTACATCTTTTGACTTCTTGAAATTTGAGATGTATAATCTTTCCTCAAGTCTCAAAATGTTTAGGATCTAATAGTCGTTACTTGTTCGCCTCATAACGGTATCAGCATCTCCAAAGGCACGTGCTCCCTGAGGCTGGACATCTTGGTAAGCTTGCACAGTGAACTCATACTCCACTCCCGGGAGCAGGGATGTGACTACGTAAGCCATGTTGGTTCCGGGGACATCGATGGGAGCAGGTGGATCATCAGGTACAGGCGAGAGGATATCAATGCTTAGCATGTAGCCAGTGGGAATGACCGACAGTGCACTGTCCCATGCAAGGCTTACTGATGTTGTGTTGTAGGCAGTCACTTCAAGCATGACCGTAGCAGGTTCTGAGAGAAACAGGGCCATAAAATGAACATTCAAAGTAGATAAGATGCATTTTATTCAAGCTCATAAATATATACAGACCCTAATAATAAAAGCGAATATTGCATCATGTTCCCTTTAAAAAAGATTACAAAATAGATACAAGCATTCCATACTTAAAAAGAGGATGGGGGATGACTGCAAATTTTTAGGGGTCCAAGTTTGTTTGTTCTCTTTTTGCAAGTTTTTTTATCGAACCTGGGAAACACCTTGATTTTCTATCTATAATAACCATCAGGTTAAATGTTATAAAGAAAGGGGGATATTTAGCTAAAGTTACTTATACTTACTTGCCACAACAGTTCTACTGTTACAACCAGGTTCACTTGGAGGACCATTGGCCACGGCATTAGCCATGACTTCTATCACGTAGGTCTGGGCCGGTGTTAGAGAGGAGAAAATGGCACTGTTTAGATCATTTGTCGGTGTAAATGGGTTTGCTATCACGGAATTGAATGTTACACCGGTGCTTGGTGTAATACTCAGACTGTATGTTTCGATATTAGTGTAGCCTTCTGGTCTGGGCCACGTGACTGTGATCTCCATGGATGTGATGTCAGAATCGGAGATGACAAGGGCAGGACACGACGGCACTGGTGAAAGAGGAGATGGAAGAGGGAGGTAAGATTATCTCTTCAGTGGGATGATTAGAACAACTGATTTCATAGTAACAAGAGTAATAATAACAAACTAATGATTTTTCATATTTCACAATGTGTGGTAGTATCCTGCATTTCTATAATAATTTCAGCCAAAAATTAAAATAGTGTAAGAACATAGCTACATTATATATTGTTACATACCCATTTCAATAAATATATCCTAGGGTAGGAGGAAGAAGAGAAGGGGATGAAGGGGGAAGGAAGAGGAAGAGGGGCAGGAGGAGCAGGAGGAAGAAGAAGAGTACAAGGAAGGTGAGGGGAATAGAAGGGGAGGAAGGACAACAAAGCATACATGGAGAAAGAGGAATACAATGACAACGTGCAATTGGTAAAGAAGTATCAAATAAATAGTAAATGAATAACTACATGATGGAGAGGGAAAGAGACAGGATAAGAATAAAAGAGAATGTGGGTAATAATTAGGGAAAGAAACAAGAGTATATTTACATAGAGTTGTTGGATGATTCTCGTGCATTACATCAGTTCCTTTCTGCGTATCACTCTTGGTCAGCCGTAGAATGACTGTGTAATTATCTCCTGGAGTCAAACCAGTGAATGTATGCATGTATGGTATCACCGATTTAATCTGGGAGAACTCAGAATTGGGACTATGCGGAGGATCGATAACGAGAGAGTAAGAATCAAAATCTCCAATGGATGGTTGCCACCTCACTGTCAAGGTTGTATCCGTGAAGTCGCTTATGCTCAAACTGGGATTCATTGCTGTGGGTATATCAAATCAAAAACAGCGTGAGGCATTCTTCAAAGAGAAAGCTATTAATGCTTTAAAAACACCCATCTAACATTTATACACACAATAATTGACACAGGCATGAATGATACGATTAATATGAACAGTGTCAGTTGGAATTTAAAAAAAAAACCATCACAACATATCTATGTAGCTTAAAGGGTGTGTTTCAAATGTCATGAATTGGAAAGGATCAGTGTTATGTCAGATTATCAATGTGTATGAAATCAGACAGTCATAGGTTCCTTAGCACTTTTATGAAAAACACATGGATGTTGATTATGGGGCAAGAAGTGGTAATACTTATGATTTTATCTCAACATCAGTGATTCTCCAACAATTGACCAATTGACTTTGAGGATAAGGATGACATCAATGGGTAAGATTAATTTTGTTGCAAAATCGATTTTTTTTCAAAAATCACAAGTGATACAACTTTAAGTGTTCCATAGTGAAATAGTATTTAATGAGAAGTCTCAAACTCAATTTGAACTTAAATGGTTGATTTATTCCACAAAAAGTTAGTTTTCAGTTCCCATAGTTGGATGGTTGTTATTAAATGGCATTTCCATTCATATACATGTCCCATTCTATTGACATTGGTATTTCTGGCCTGAAAAATAAATAAAGGACATTTAATATTAGAAGAGCAAAAGGTAGTTTTGTATTTATCTCTCTGTGTTATGGATTGCATACATGTACTTGCATAAATAAACTTTTCAATATTGATCCTAATGGTGTTTGCATATAGAGAGTAATCTAACTGTAAAAATGACATGGATGTCATTTTCATACATTGAAAATTATGACCTTTCAAAGCAAATCATAGAAGCTTACCTAAACATGTTAATGGCTGTTGGCGACACCCTAGAAGAACAGAATCTGTGGGTGCTCCCTTGAGGGTAAAGTTAGCGCTAGAAGCACTCAGACGAGCACAGAAGTAACGGATTTCACTGCACATGAGGCCCGACAGATTGAGAGTAGCTTCAAGGTTGGAGAACTCTATTTGACCGTTGGGTACTGATGGTGCAGTCAGGTCCTCCAACACAATGTTTCGCTGGGGATTTGTTCCCTCATTATCAGAGCTCACAAACACCTAGAAAGAAAATGAAAATCGAACATTGATCTGTTGTACACACCTTATCTCTCAGTTCTGCTCAATCAATTCATATTTTAGGAGTAATTAGCTCAAAGTAATTCTAAATGGTTTATAATGAAGTAGATGGATTGTCTGGACCAGCATAATAACTTACTAGTGAAAGAATGAATGAAATCAAATTCACTGAAAAGCACAACTTATATAGGACTATCTATTCATCTATATTTATTTTGTCTTGTTTTACCAGGGTAGCTTCATCAGTGATATTGACAATGGTTTATAAGAGGGCCCTGGACTTGGCTATGTGCTAAGCATGTGGGTGGACACTACTGGCTTGATTTCCCTATCCTTCTCTGCTCATTCCTCAGCTATTAAACATTTCCTACGAACATCATTAGGAAGATATCATTCCTTTCTATTCTTTAACACTTGATTATGTGAGAATATATTTTTGCATCATTACCAGAAGTCCAGGTTACCATTAAATTATCATGTTTAGAGTGATGTTTCTATCCATTGGTAAATAAATCACCTCTGTGGGCAAATCATATGAATAACTACTCAACATATCTGGAACTATATGCTGCTAGATTGTTTGCTTGCTTGCTTGTCTGTTCCATATATTGGCAACCACAATTTGCCTTATACTTTGAACTCTGGTGATTTGTTACCAGACAGCACAATGCACAGTATGATGTACTACTATCTTTTTCTTGTGCCTTCTCTTCTCTTCATTTGACTTAGAAATTTGTAGTTATCTTTACCATAAGATGTTAAGAAGTGTGAAGATACTTACTTCTATCTGCCATGCATCAGTTCCTGGTGTCATGATTCCATTCCCAGTCATTGCTTCAGCTGAGAAGGTGAAGGTATGTGCAGAGTCTCCTTGTAGGATTTCATCTGATCTCAGATTGAGTGATGGAACCAAGGAATTGACTATGACACCTAGACAGAATCAAGAGTAGGATAAAGAGGGTCGTCACACCAATAGAAAATATTGCATATAATTGGCATCTATCCTACACAAGTACTCTAGAAGCAAGTACTACTGTATGAAGAGGCCTATATCATACACATGAATACCTGTCAATGCAAAAAGCTGTAATTACAAGGTACATGTAGTAACAAAAAAAACTGCTATGATCAGGTATCTATGTAATCACATACTGACTGACTGACTGACTGACTGACTGACTGACTGACTGACTGACTGACTGACTGACTGACTGACTGACTGACTGACTGACTGACTGACTGACTGACTGACTGACTGACTGACTGACTGACTGACTGACTGACTGACTGACTGACTGACTGACTGACTGACTGACTGACTGACTGACTGACTGACTGACTGACTGACTGACTGACTGACTGACTGACTGACTGACTGACTGACTGACTGACTGACTGACTGACTGACTGACTGACTGACTGACTGACTGACTGACTGACTGACTGACTGACTGACTGACTGACTGACTGACTGACTGACTGACTGACTGACTGACTGATTTTATTTTTATTATTTTTATTATTATTTTTTTTTGGGGGGCAGTAAATTTGGTTTGAGCTTTGAATGGGTACAGGTATGTTATAAACAAGTAGCAGCCCTTTATGGTTCTTCAATATGGACAAAATAATCTGCACTGCAAGATACAGCACTACAATGCACTAAAAAGAAAAGAGCAGTGAATATTGAAGCAACATGTCTTCTCTAAATCTTTGCAAAGGTATGACAAGAACAATAAGATGAGAATTTGATACTCAGGTCAGTAGGAAATGGAAAAGATTCCTACGGACTTTACATCATTAGATGCATTTTATTCACTTTATTCATGGCATTACGTTTTCAATTTTTCCAAATAGGTACCTCCTCCAGAAGCCCTGACTGTGTGATTTACCTGCACAAGGTTGAGGGCAGCATCTAATATTGGGACCACCCATCAGAGTGTAATTTGGCATGGCGCTGGGGCCCTTGCGTACTTCAACACAGAGGAACATCAAATCACTACAGGCATAACCAGTGAAATCCACTTCAGCCTGTACGTTCATCAGGGTTGTGTTCCGGAAACGGTTTACCACCCGATTAGATGTGTAGGCATTAGAAACAGCTACAGTGACCTGGAAGATATAAGAGTTTGATGACCTATAAGTACTCATCCAACCCAGTCATATACATAGTCTACTGTTTTCCATAACTTTATGTACCTTTAAAGCTGCTGTTCTCTTGAACTTACATTTATGTTCAAATTGCCCTGTTTTTGTAAACCAAAATAGTAAATGAGAGCTCTGTGTATACATAAAATAAACGAAAGCTTCTGGCATTACAGACGTTAAGATTGTTTAGTACGATTGAAGAAATTGCCTTACATTAACGCTGATCTCAATTGGATTGCAACTTACATGCAACTTGTGATTGTCATCAATTGCATACATGTATCTGTACATAAGAGATATTCTTTGATTAGTTATTTACCATCCATAAGATGCAGTAGAAAAATGTGTAAAAGTGGCATTCCGCAAATTGGAGAAGAGTGGCTGTTACGGATTGACAGACTGTAGTTTACCAGCTAGAAACCATTTAGCTTGGCAAATTGTTTTGAAAGGCCTACATGTATTTACCAAGGAGATCTGAGCTTGCATTCCAGTATCTGAAGCTGAAGCAAAGACATCCACTTCAAAGAGGTCATCACCAATGATACCAGCCTTAGTTGAATCTGGTGTGAGGATAATCTCCAATGTGAGGGTCTGGTTTGCCAATTCCTCAATCCATATGGGTGGTGTGATAACATCAGGTTTGACATTAGTTAGTTCAACACCTATGGATGGAAAAATATGAATACTTGAATATGGAAATTATGCTTAAACGAAATTACACGAGTACTAACAAATGCACAATAACTCAAATAGATGATCACTTTTGATCGGTTTGTCTTGACCAACACTATGAACATGACGAACAAAGAAGCGGACAATTTATGCTGCTCCTCATTGTACCCTTCACAATTGCACTGGTTAACAAAAGAACATCCATTCATTGCTATCCTGTAAAAATATGTAGAACAGGTGTCACATAATAGCAGTGAAGGGATGTCCTTTTGTTTACTAGAGCTATTGTGGAGGGTACAATGAGGAGCTGCATAAATTGTCCGCTCTCTTTGTCACCGTGTTCATAGTGCAAGCAACTGTTTTCAATACATTGGGGAAGTAGATGATGATGTTTATGTCTCCCATCAAATTATTAAATTATTAAATCATGACATGGACTACATGACATGAAGCTCAAACTGCAAATGGGTATTTTATATTTGCACTTCAAGATGTTTTCTTCATCAAAATGTTACTGATTATTTTTCTCTGGATCACTTTTCATCTTCAAGATGGTTCCATCTGGGATGCAGAACCCATTAGAAAGTTAATCAGCTAATTGTTTCACTTCTCTACGATTGAAGTAAGAACAACAAGCAGCAAAACAGATAATAAAGAGAAGAAATAACTAACCGACACAATCGATGAGATTACATGCTCTGAGCTCAGACCGAGAGGTAGGGGAGTTGATAGTGTAAAATGGGAAAGCTCTCTGCCCTCTCCAGATGTCAACACAGAGATACCTCTGAGTATAGCATGAGACGGACGTCAAATCAAGCACCACATTCACATCGGGGATAGTGGATGTTTGTCCAGCGATTAGAGAAACACTGCCCTGAGCTGCAGTCAGATTAGCTGCCATGGCCCTTGGCTACGTGAGTTGAGAATAAAGAAATCGTTCACTAATAATTATAATAACACTTCACGCACCATTAGTGGTAATAATGACCAAGGGGTATTATCGATGAAAAGGAATCCCTTTTTGTGAGTATGTAACCTATACTATGCTAATCAGTTTAAAAATGGGCATAAAGACTATTAAACTTTCAGATGTCAAATTTTGGAAATAACTCTCTGCTTCACTGTCAAACGAGGTACAAACTATCTTTCATAAGATCAAATTTTAAAATTTATTAATAGTTTCTGTAAAAAAGGAAAATAAACTAATACTAATTTTTGGAATTCTTTGACCTAATTTGGTGCTGATGGCACTCACCGAGTAGAGGAAACCTTCGCATGGTCATCAAACACATCAAAATGATAAAATTATACACACATATACTGGTACACCTTCAATCGTGAACACCTCAACATACAAAAATTAAACAAGATTATTTCTTTTAAATGAATAAATGAAAGAACAAATGACTGACTAAAGACAAGGGGTGGTATTCTGAGATTTATTTTATCCTGACTTTAGTGAAATAATCTTAACTGTAATAATAAATTTTAAACTGAAACATTTCATTGATGTTTGGCAGATGAATTCTGTGTACGCATCCATGTTTGCGCAGTCATTAACCAATGATGCATACATGTAATAAGTGTACATTTTGTACAATTAAAATTATTGCACTAAAATCAAGATAAAATAAATCTCAGAATACCACCCAAGGTCATGAAAAAGATATCTTTCACAGTGAATGCAGACAAAGTATTAAGGCATTCATAGAAGGTACATCCAAGAAATATAAACCACAAGGAAACATATGGGGCATGGAATGAGTTGAGTTCGTAAGGTTATACATGTATGGTGTGATTTCACAGCCGATATAATATGTATTAACTTTATCATCTTAATTTCACAATGCTACTCTTTTCACAGCATAACAATCCTTTATACCATGCACATGCAATTGCAAATGTTTTTTTTTTTTCTCACCGATGGAGACACATTTCCAGTTGAGTCAGTGCTGGTGAAGAATTCAAGCTGCCAAAGGTCACTGCCGGATACTGTAGCAGAAGCATCAATGACATCCACGCTCACAGATACAGTGACCTCTGACATAGGGTCAAAATTCCGCAGAACGTTGTCTGAACTGAAGGCTATGTTTGGGTTGGTCAAATTTACACCTAAACCAATGAAAAAAGTCAGTTAGAAAATAACAACATACTTGACCATAATCAAACATTTACTGTCTATGCCCTGATTCTAGGTGCAATCCTAATGATTGTATGTTTACAATACATTTCATGAAGTGAGCAGGTTATCATGATCTAATCTTGCTTATAAATGACAAGAAAACTCTAAGTGAAAAGCCTCTTATGTTATCTCTCTTAAAAAATTGACAGTATGTTGTCATCTTGTTTCTTATATCTGGGTGCATTCCATTTAATGTTTATGAATCATCTATCAAATTGTTTGTTTGTTTGTTTGTGGTTGTTGTTGTTTGTTTATGTGTTTTTTTTTTTTTTTTTTTTTTTTGGGGGGGGGGGGGTATAGTAATATTTTGAAAATGAATTAAAATGCGGACATATTCCCGTGCATCAGAAATGATAAACTGTAAATGCTGGTAAATGAGGTGACCTTTAAATATTATTTTACTTACCCCTGCATGTGAATGGTCGACAGACCTGAAGGTCATTGAATGCTCCCACACCCTCTAAGGTGTAATCTGGATTCACTGCATTTCCTTTTGAGAGTATCACACAGAGGAAGAACTCTGTGTCACACACCAAGTCACTGGCATTCAGGTTGACAGAGGCTGCAATGGTGATACTGTTGCCGGATGATAGGTCCATGTTGGCACCATCACCGATGGATGCGGTCTTTCTGGAGATCGGATCACTACCATTCGCACTGCGGCTGAGAAAAGCGGTCAATGACCACAGGTCGTCCCCGCGGGCATCAGCACCCATGGGGGAAGAATCAACAGTCAACTGCAGAGAGAATTATCACAAATTGTCACCCAATTACTTTTACCACTCAAAGCATTTAAAGGGATTCAAAGGCAGGCCTTCAAAAGGTGATTTTGGATAAGGGAGGAAAATGCAGTTGCAGCTTCGCGATTACTAGACCACCTCCGAGACATTTCTGTGATGATTGCCTTGTGTTTCAGACTTGACACAATGAAAATGCAATTTAACGGTCCAGTCACATATGGAAAAGCAATTATAGCACAAGCTCACAGTGTCGGGCTAGACTAAAAAAACAGATTAAGTAAATTATAATTCTTTAGTTTGAAATGTTTGGGCATAACATTAAACGTTTGTTTGGGTGAATGCTGATGAGACCCGTAAAGAGTCTATGGACTTGGGAATGGTAAAACCAAAGCATTCACCTAGTTCAGTCAACTTTGTGCCGTCTGATCTTTTATTGCATTAGTCTGACGGGATCTCATGACGGGTAGGCCATGTGTACAAGTGAATGAGCCTTTCGCAAATTCTGTATGATTCCATTTCCCCATGAGTTCTTAGTTGAATGCCCCTTTAAATGTCAATTTGAATGCACTTAAAATGTGAATGAAAGTTTTCAGTGTTCTAAATTTGTTG